>OU342744.1:238082028-238548802 GCA_910589775.1 Avena eriantha | reverse complement strand
CACATATGGATCCACCTAGTGTGATTGCATGTTTGTTCCTTACATAAACCACATATGGATCCACCTAGTGTGATTGCATGTTTGTTCATGAATCACAGCTAGAGTCATTGCATGTCTGTTACTTCCATAAACCACATATGGATCCACCTAGTGTGATTGCATGTCTGTTCCTCTAAACAAACCACATAAGGATCCACCAGTGTCATTGCACGTGTGTTCTTCTCATGAACCACACATGGATCCACCAGTGTCATTGCATGTTTGTTCCTCTAAAAAAACCACATAAGGATCCACCAGTGTCATTGCATGTCTGTTCTTTTCATGAATCACATAAGGATGGGCCCACCAGTGTCATTGCATGTCTGTTCTTTTCATGAACCACACCAAGTGTCAGTGCATGTCTGTTCTATTCATGAACCACACCCAGTTTCACTGCATGTCTGTTCTTTTCATGAACCACATAAGGATCCACCGGTGTCATTGCCTATATGTTCTTTTCATGAACCACACCCAGTGTCATTGCATGTCTGTTCTTTTCATGAACCATACCCAGTGTCACTGCATGTCAGTTCTTTTCGTGAACCACATAAGGATCTACCAGTGTCATTGGATTTGTGTTATTCTCATGAACCACACGTGGATCCACCGGTGTCATTGCATGTCTGTTCCTCTAAACAAATCACACAAGGATCCGGCAGTGCCATTGGATGTGTGTTCTTTTCATGAACCACACCAGTGTCATTGCATGTGTGTTTTTCTAAACAAACCACATAAGGATCTACCAGTGTCATTGCATGTGTGTTCTTTTCATGAACCTCATAAGGATGGGCCCACCAGTGTCATTGCATGTCTGTTCTTTTCATGAACCACACCTAGTGTCATTGCATGTCTGTTCTTTTCATGAACCACACCCAGTGTCACTGCATGTTAGTTCTTTTCATGAACCACATAAGGATCTACCAGAGTCATTGGATGTGTGTTCTTCTCATGAACCACACGTGGATCCACCGGTGTCATTGCATGTCTGTTCCTCTAAACAAACCACATAACGATCCACTAGTGTCATTGTGTGTGTGTTCTTTTCATGAACAACACCCAATGTCATTGCATGTGTGTTCTTCTAAACAAACCACATAAGGATCCACCAGTGTTATTGCATGTCTATTGTTTTCATGAACCACATAAAATGGGCCCACCAGTGTCATTGCATGTCTGTTCTTTTCATGAACCATACCTAGTGTCAGTGCATGTCTGTTATATTCATGAACCACACCCAGCTTCACTGCATGTTTGTTCTTTTCATGAATCACATAAGGATCTACCAGTGTCATTGGATGTGTGTTCTTCTCATGAACCACACGTGGATCCACCGGTGTCATGGCATGTCTGTTCCTCTAAACAAACCACATAAGGATCCACTAGTGCCATTGCGTGTGTGTGTTCTTTTCATGAACCACACCCAGTGTCATTGCATGTGTGTTCTTCTAAACATACCACATAAGGATCCACCCATGTAATTGCATGTATGTTCTTTTCATGAACCACACCCAGTGTCACTGCATGTCAGTTCTTTTCATGATCCACATAAGGATCCACCCAGTGTCATTTGATGTCAGTTCTTCTCATGAAGCACACGTGGATCCACCGGTGTCATTGCATGTTTGTTCCTCTAAACAAACCACATAAGGATCCACCAGTGTAATTGCGTGTATGTTCTTTTCATGAACCACACCCAGTGTCATTGCATGTCTGTTCTTCTAAACAAACCACATAAGGATCCACCGGTGTCATTGCCTGTCTGTTCTTTTCATGAACCACACACAGTGTCATTTCATGTGTGTTCATATAAACAAACCACATAAGTCACTGCATGTCTGTTCTTTTAATGAACCACACCGGGTGTCATTGCATGTGTGTTCCGCTAACAAACACATAAGGATCCACTAGTTTCATTGGATGTGTGTTCTTCTCATGAACCACACGTGGATCCACTGGTGTCATTGCATGTTTGTTCCTCTAAACAAACCACATAAGGATCCACCAGTGTCATTGCGTGTCTGTTCTTTTCGTGAACCACACCCAATGTCATTGCATGCGTGTCCTTTTCATTAACCACGGCTAGAGTCATTGCATGTCTGTTACTTCCATAAACCACACATGGATCCATCGATGTCATTGCATGTTTGTTCTTTTCACGAACCACACCCAGTGTCACTGCATGTTAGTTCTTTTTATGAATCACAGCTAGAGTCATTGCATGTTTGTTACTTCCATAAACCACATATGGATCCACCTAGTGTGATTGCATGTCTGTTCTTTTCACAAACCACACATGGATACACTAGTGTCATTGCATGGGTAGCCCTTAGACTGAGTCTTCTAGAAGGCACGACCTAACACAGTTGTTCTGCTTGACGATTGTTACATACCGTTCGATTGGGGCGCTTGGACAATTGGGATGGTCTTCGTGAGAGCGATCCGCGAGTAGGCTGTTCTGCGGCATGATTGGCCACACTTGCTCTGGACAAACTGGCAACACCGGGCGCTCCCCTGTTGCGAGGGTCACGTCTCACGAGTTTAGTGGGCCACATCCCAGTGTCACGTCCCCATTACTTCTCTTCCTCCCCGTACTTCTCTTCCTTAGCCTCAAAGCCACTTTCCCACTTCACTCCCATCCTGCCGTAGCCGCAAGCTGACGGCGCCTCCATCCCAATCCCCTCTCCGGAAGCCACCCCCACCCCCTCTCGTCATGTGTTCAAGGGGAGACGGAGAGGAAACACGTCGTGACGACATGGACAGTGATATCGATGTGAGTCGTATCATCACTATTTCTATCATATGTGTCTAGTTATCTATTTTTTGAGCTAGATCTAATCTGTTTACTCATGCGCGTATTATGAGTTAGGCCAACTAGACGATGTATGACTCTGACTATCACGGTTTAGAGGATGAAGATAGTCCTCTGGTATGTAAACATGGATATGTGCCCGCTAAATTTGTAGCCTTCGAAGGACGAAATGCAGGCAGGAGGTTTCTATGGTGTCCAGGACATCGTGCAATGATGCAAGGCGGAAGTTGCGGTGTTGTCAAATGGGTATATCCAGAGTGGCACAAATCGATGCAGAAAACACGGGACAAACTATGGGAAATGACTGTCGAGTTGAAAGAATCCGTATTCGGCTCACTTCTTGACATGGTTGAGATGAAGCTATGGGAACCAGTTGACACGACCAAGCATACGCGAGATCTCAGGTGGGTGCAAGACAAGGTTATCAAAGTTGAGAAGGAGAGGGACGCGGCGTTGGCCCTGAAGGCTAAAGCAGAGCAAGAACTGACTCAAGCAAGGAATGATATCCACCAGGCCAAAGTCCTGCAGTACACAACTACGAGTATTGACAAGTGCATGAGGAAAAATGCAGAGAAACAATTGAAGCTGTGCAAGGAAGATGCTAAAAGGAAGGAGCAGACAATTCGATCCTTGCTCTCGCAGGAAGATGCGCATCGGGCCAAGATTAGGAAGATCAAGGAGATGTGTGATAACTAGTTCTATTTAGCTTAAGCTCCGTGCTTTTTAAGTTGTAATATTTGTACTTGTTGACCTAGCGGTCTGAACTATTGGTCCCGGATTCTAGGGAGGAAAAAATTCTCTGACCCTGCATTAATTTGTGGAAGAATTTGTGATTTAGATCAATTTCTGCCTCGATTTAGATCTCTGTCCCGGATTGGGAATGTAACCATGGACCAAAGACTCCTTTTCTACTAGTGTATTCTGACATTGGTGGTTTGTTTAAACGTAATCTACGTGGATTGTGTCGCATGCAAATGGCACAACCACAATTTATAAAGTGGAAGCACGTACACCCGGTTACTTGAGATCCGGGAGCTTCGCCAGATGCAGGGGATGCAGGAGCAGAGAGGCGGTGAGATAGACGGGCTCAAGATTAGGCCAGAAAGTGGTACCCATTTCCTCCTCACATGGGAATTATCGGTGAGAACATTGTTGTTTCTGTTGCCACGTCGTTGTGCAGCATCTGAAATAAGTTGCTGCTTCGTGGAGTGTGGCAGCTTAAATAATTTATTTATGTGCCACTTACATTCCGTCGTATTTGGAGACCTCGTGCCCCTCAGCAATCGTGGAACCGGTGGATCCTTATTTTCAGATAGCAGTGGCACAATCACAATTTCGGAGTCAACTACTGATTCGGGCGTTTCCAAACCCTAAGTCACGGTACATTTTACTTAGAGAATGTGGGTAGATTGTTTCTCCCAACAATGTGCCACACACAGAGCGATCAGAATTTAACAGAATTACATATATAGGTTCAAGTTCAACACATTACTGTGCATCTTCATTGCCAGCAGCCTTATTCCGTAGCCTGGGTGCCAAGCCTTCACGTCCAATGGCTTCTCCATTTCCTGCCTTTTTCCTCTTCCTCGGTGCCAACTTTCTTAGCTTCACGTACTCTGCATCGCCGGGACAATGGGAACCAGAATCGTGTCTAACATCATCTTTCCACTCGTTTTTAATTTCTTTGGGCAACAAAATGACATCTTTCCACTCATTTTTAATTTCTTCGGGTAGCAAAATGACTGACCCGGCAGTCATGTTTCTAACCTTGCGGCGCTTCCTGTCAAAGAAACAAGAATGTTGCATAACTGCCCAATATCTATAGAGTAAATAAAACAAAAATTACAATTCAGCACAAACATGCGAACCCTAAGAGACCTTTGCTTACCAGGAGCTAATTGGGTTCGAGCAACCATCATGTCCAAGAATAGAAGGGAGACTCCCAGTTGCAGCGGCTTCCACATCCAGTACATCACATTTCAGCTCAAACATGGTATCTGAAGCATACCTTTTCATCAGCCCAATTAGCTGATTGACACACGTTATAGGAACCATGATGCCATGTTCATCCAGTAAGCTGAACTTTCCAGTCTGCTCTGGCCATAATTCAACATGATTACGCAGAGCAGCAACCATACTAGATATAGTGCAGATTTGCGCAGGCGCTTCTTCCATCGTGAAACAATGGTGTCCATACCTCTTGCCCTTAGAGTCGTACCTATAGAGGACTACCGTAAGCAGGTAAGGGGGTCCACCCAGATCCCACTTGACTCAATTTGAGGTTCAGTAGCCAGCTAGCAGTTGTAACTAGTAGACATAACTTCTTCTTTATTGATAGTAGGATCTGCCATCCTCCGAGCTGCTCGGCTCGTCGGCGGCGGAGGCGGGCTAGAGCCTCGCAACAGCGGCTACGGCATGCACCATTGGAGCTTGGTATCAGCTATTGGGCGCAGCAACTTGGCCCCGGAAGTCAAATGTCCGAAGGAATCGTCCTGCCTGGAGGGTGGATTCTGACGCCGCTAGTGCTAGGGAAAAGCTGGGAATGGATTTGTGAAATTGGTCAACGCATCCAATCCACTTAGATGCTCGATTTGCCTAAGAGGTTGCCACGTTGGCACCCGCGTCACGGACAGATAACCGACATGTGGGTCCCGATCGTCTACTTCACGGAGCGGTTTAACAGAATGTTTGTATTTGGCAGGGGTGAGATGAGTTTGCCTCGAAATGGCCCCTCTCAGTAGTTGGCGGCCCAACTTTTCGAAACGCGGTAATTTCAAGCAACTTAGGTACCGCCATGCGCTGGCCTGCCATCTTTGGTACCGCAGACGAACAAGCCCCGAGTGGCGGGGTAAGGGCGTGTCTGGCGGGTTGAGGTGGTCAAGGCGGAGCGGCGCACGTGGTCTGCGGTCGAGGTGCAGCGTGTGGCGCTCTGTCGGCGACGGTGCTCTAGCGTGCGCTGGCGCGGCGCAGCGACTTACTGCGGGGCATGGCCTCGATGTTCCAGAGGCTAGAAGTGTTCGTGGGGTGGACCGTGGACAGCGGTGAGGTCACGCCTCCCTTCTTGGAGCGATAGAGAGGGGCTGGTGGTCTACTGCGGCGTGAGCACGGTTGGCCAGCGAGCATGGCCTCGGGGTGGCGCGGCACTATGGTGCTAGGCCATTTGGTAGGTCCTTGATGGCCTGGTTGGGGTTAGGGTAGATAAGGGAATTGAATTGGGTTCAAATGGCTCGACAAATTTTGATCAAAAATAGTGATAGTTAGGCTAGTTTGATTCTGCTCACCAAGGGTTCGACATAATGGCCGCAAGAATTCAACTTTTGAATTTTGAAATGAAATTTGGTGGAGTTTTTATTCACATGCTTGAGCATCTATGGTTGCTGGGATTTGTCAAATGGAGTTCATTTCGATGGTTTTTGAACAAGGGTGATCTAGACATATGATATTGATTCAATTTTCAAATGTTATTTAAAATTATAGTTTAGATGTTTTTGGAAGATCCCAAAGTGGGCCTTGGTACATCTTAACTTGTACTAGCAAGGGGTGCAAAGATCCACAATTGTTTCTGTTGGAATTTGAGTGCTAGGAACACCTAAAGTGACATAGTTGATTAACATGGGAAAAGTGACCATTTCCATTATTAATTGTATTTGATTTCTTTTCTTTGGATTTTTCTTGGGAATGATCTAAATGATATGGAATTTATCTTAGAATCATTTTACAACCATTAGAACCAACAATCATGGCATTTCAAAACAACTCATGTTTAATGCAACACTCATATGCATGCTTAATTCTTTTAAATGGGAAAAAGTTTTTGTTAACCCTAAATTTGGTGATTTGGATCTTAATAACCGTGATTAAAGATTTGGGATGTTACAAACCTTCCCCCCTTAAACAAAATCTCGTCCCGAGATTTAAGAAAGAAAACTAGGAACTAAAGAGATCTGGGAACTCAGTCCTAATGTAATCTTCTCGCTCCCAAGTGGCTTCTTCTTCGGTATGGTTGCTCCATTGAATCTTGAGAAATTTGATACTCCGGGTCCTGGTGGTTCTATAGGCTTCCTCCAAGATACGGATGGGCACTTCACGATATGTCAAATCCTTCTTGATATCAACGGCTCGGTGATCGATGTTCTTGAAAACTTCCGTCTTCTCTGGCACTTCTAGGCTTTTGCGAAGTAAGGAGATATGGAACACATTGTGGATGGCTGATGTCTACGCACTTCTATTGTTGTAGACAGTTGTTGGGCCTCGAAGTGCAGAGGTTTGTAGAATAGCAGCAAGTTTTCCCTTAAGTGGATCACCCAAGGTTTATCGAACTCAGGGAGGAAGTGGTCAAAGGTATCCCCTCTTAAGCAACCCTGCAATCAAGATACAAGAAGTCTCTTATGTGCCCAACACACCCAATACACTTGTCAGGTGTATAGGTGCACTAGTTCGGCGAAGAGATAGTGAAATACAAGTGATATGGATAATTATAAGTGGTAACGGTGATAGAAAATAACTTGATGGAGTGGAAAAGACTAAAGCAAAACTGAAATAAAGATGGAAGCAAGCAAACATGTAACAGATCTAGTAGCAAACGGTGTATCAATGCATAGAAACAAGGCCTAGGGATCATACTTTCACTAGTGAACACTCTCTCATAAATATATCCTCTCTTTATGATACTACTCTTAACTACTCTCCGGTTGAACACTCTAATCGATGGTAGGGCTATAACAGCACACCTCAAAGTAAGCCTTTCCCATCTAGAAAACCCCACACTGTCACCTTGAGCACTAGATGAGTCCAACAAACACCACAATTTCATAAAGACATCCAACTCCAAATATAACTCATAACAAGTATTTGTAATCTCTAGCCTAAGTGCCACCATGGTGAGCACGCTGTCACTTCACACACATGGGGAGAGCAGAGATTCATTAAAGCACTTGAGTAGCAAGGTAGATCTACTTGATTACAAAGCTCATGACCACAACAAGATCATGCATAGATAGAGAGATGAACACATAGCTACCGGTAGAACCCGTAGCCTCGAGAGAGAACTACTCCCTCCTCATCATGGGAATCAGCAATGGTGAAGGAGATGGCGGTGGAGATCGATGGAGATGGCTCCGGGGACACTTCCTCGTCCCGGCAGGGTGCCGGAACAGAGACTTTCTGTCCCCGGAATCTCCTCTTCGGTGGTGGCGGTGCTGTGGAACTTTTCGTGGCTAGAGGCTTGACTCTCTAGGGTTTATGCATCGGGAGGCTTCTTATAGGCGAAGAGGCAAGGTCGGTGGAGTGCCAGGGGGCCGACACCACCTGGTGGCGCGGTTAGGGCTAGCCCGCGCCACCACATGGTGTGGCTGCCCTGTGGCCCATCTCCGTCTCGTCTTCTGGCTCCGTGAGTCTTCGGGTAAAATATCGACTTTGGCTTTTGTCCGGTCCAATTCCGAGAATATTGATTTTCTGACTTTCCTATAACCAAAAACAGCAGAAAACAGGCAACTGGCACTCTGGCTCTTGTTAATAGGTTAGTCCAAGAAATCATATGAAAAGTACTCCAAAGTGTGGACAAAACATAACAAAGTAGATAAAACCAAGCATGGAACGTCAAAAATTGTAGATACATTTGCAATGTATCAATGGCTGACATCTCTTCTAGCAGTTCCAGTTAATATGATACTTCTCCTCTGCGATTCAGAATCTGGAAGGGTCCGATATATCTGGGGGCTAAATTTCCTTTCAGACTAAAACGTTGGGTTCCTTTCAATGGCGAAACCTTGATATACACAAAATCTATGACATTGAAAGTCAGGTCTCTCCTTCTCTTGTCAGCATAACTCTTCTGTATGGATTGGGTGGTCTTGAGGTGCTCACGGACTTTGTGAACCTTCTCTTCTGCTTCTCGTAGAATGTCGGGTCCAAAAATCTGACTCTCTCCTACTTGCAACCAATTCAAAGGGGTACGACACTTTCTTCTATATAAGAACTCAAATGGGGCCATTTGCAAACTGGCTTGATAATTGTTGTTGTATGAGAATTCTGCGAAAGGCAGACAATCTTTCCATTTTGATCTATATTCTAACACACAAGCTCTTAACATATCTTCTAAGATTTGGTTGACTCTTTCAGTCTGTCCATCGGTCTACGGGTGATAAGCTGTGCTGAAATTCAACTTGGTTCACAATCCTTCCTGGACTATCTGCTAAAATCTCGAGGTAAATTGGGTTCCTCGATCTGACACTATGGTCCTGGGGGTTCCATGCAAACTAACAATTCTGGCAATCTACAACTCTGCTAGCTTCAAACTCTGGTAGGTTGTCTTGAGAGGTAAAAAATGAGCTACCTTGGACAATCTATCAACGATGACACAGATTGAGTCATTTCCCCTACTAGAAGTAGGCAAACCAGTGATAAAATCCATTCCGACGGAATCCCATTTCCATTCTGGAATCTGCAATGGTTGCAACAATCTTGTGGGCCTCTGATGTTCCGCTTTGACTCTTTGACAGATATCACACTTGGCGATGTAGCTTCCGATTTCCCTCTTCATATTGCGCCACCAAAATTGCTCTTTCAAATCTTGATACATCTTCGTTCCTCCGGGGTGGATAGAATAAAGAGTATCATGATCTTCTTGCATGATAACTTGCTTCAGCTCCAAACCTGCTGGCACACAGATATGTCATTTGTACCACAAAACTCCTTCTTCTTCTTCGGTGAATCCAAGTACCTTTCATGTACCAATACGATGCTTGATTCCGTCGATACTTTCAGTTCCTTTTGGGCTTCCTTGATTTGGCTAATCAAAGTAGGTTGAATTTCAATGCTAGCTAAAAATCCTTTGCTAACTAGCTCGGTTCTAAACTGCTCCAACTCCTCATACAAACTTGGTTGCTTCTCCTTGATCATGGTGTTTAACCTACACGACAATCTGCTAAGAGCATCCGCTACCACATTGGCTTTGCCGGGGTGATAGTGAATGTCAAGGACATAATCCTTGATTAACTCTATCCATCTCATTTTCCTCATATTTAGCTCCTTCTGAGTGAAAATATACTTCAAGCTTTTGTGATCTGAGTAAATCTCACAGTGATTACCCATAAGGTAATGACGCCATGTCTTCAATGCCAAAACTACGACTGCTAACTCAAGATCATGGGTAGGATAGTTCTGCTCATGCTGCTTCAGTTGTCGAGACAGATATGTGATGACTTTGCCTTCTTGCATCAATACACATATGAGACCAATCTTGGATGCATCACAATACACATCAAACGGCTTCTTGATATCTAGCATGATCAATATTGGGGCGGAAATCAATCTCTTCTTGAGATCTTGGAAACTGGCTTCACATTTGTCGGTCCAGTCGAACTTCTTGTCCTTCTTCAGCAATTGGGTCATGGGTCTGGTGATGCTCGAAAATCCTTCTACGAACTTGCGGTAATATCCCGCTAATCTGAGAAATGCACGGACTTGGGGTTGAGTGATTGGGGCTTCCCATTCTTCGACATCTTTGATCTTGGCTGGATCAACAGCGACTCCTCCGGCAGACACAATATATCCTAGGAATCCTACTTCTGTCAGCCAGAACTCACATTTGCTGAACTTGGCATACAACCGATGCTCTCTAAGGGTTTCAAGGATGATTCTCGGATGTTGCTCATGCTCTTCTTTTGACTTGGAGTAGATAAGAATATCTTCGATAAACACAACGACAAACTTATCTAGGAAATTCATAAAGATCTTATTCATGAGGTTCATGAAATAAGCAGGGGCATTGGTTAATCCAAAAGACATGACCGTATACTTGTATAATCCATAACAGGTAGTAAATGCGGTCTTTGGAATATCCGTTGCATGAATATTAAGTTGGTGATAACCAGTCCTAAGGTCAATCTTAGAGAACACACTGGCACCAGTCAACTATTCAAATAGATCTTCTATCTTTCGCAAGGGTACTTGTTTTTGATGGTGACGTCATTCAGCTTCCTGTAATCTGTGCACAAACGGTTGCCTCCATCCTACTTGTCGACAAATTACACGGGCGATCTCCATGGCGATGCGCTTGGTTGAATCAAGCTTGTTGCCAACATTGCATCCAGCTGCTTCTTCAACACTACTAACTCTGAGGGGTTCATGTTATAGGGTCTCTAGGCTATGGGTCCGGTTCCGGGGATTAGTTCAATAATGAACTCAATATCCCTATCTGGGGGCATACCGGGCAATTCATCTGGGATTAAGTCAGGGTATGCACTTGAATTGACGAGGCAAGGTTTCAGATATATGATCTACTAAGACTCCAGAGCTACTGGTCATGGTGATGGCTTTCTTGGCACAGTCTATCTATCCTTTATGCTTTGACATCCAATCCATCCCTACTACTACTTAAAAACCTTTGGTTCCATGTACTATTAGATTGGCATAAAAATCTATCCCATGTATTCTAATAGGCACAACTTTGCAAATTTTCTAGCTTTTGTAGTTGAACCAGGTATTTGAACTATCATGACATGCTTCAGGTTGGTTGGGTGAATCTTACTAGTGCATACAAATTCTTCGGTGACAAATGAGTGTGATGCTCTAGAATCAAACAACACTCTTGCTAAAAGTCAGTTGACAGAAAACATACCCAGCACTACATCTGGCGCTTCTTGGGCTTCTTCGGCATACATGTGGAAGAGACGGACGTTGCGGTTGTGAGGGTTCCCTGGGGCGAATCTTCTTCTGGGTTGAACATGATGCTGCTGTTGAGCTAGGGCATTCACATTGGCAGTGGCGACAATCTTCTTGGGACACTCATTTGAGTAGTGACCCTTCACTCCACACTCGAAACAAGTAATCTGAGATTTGTCCTTTACTACCACGGGCACAACATTGCTTCCAGTTCTGGGTGTAGTGTTGTTGTTGTTGTGCTTGGAAGGTGCACGGTTGGAATTGCTAGAATTGCCGGGGTGATTGTTGTTTCCTCCGGACTTCACATTTCCTCCGCTACGGTTGGGGTAGCTTGGACGAGACATTGGGGGTCGATTGTTCCGTGGTGCATATCCGGCAGACGGGTTGGGACGGTACTTCTGGTGACTGTTGGATCCGGCTTGGTGCATCATCCGACGTTTGTGGTTGACGTTTGCTTGATTTATCTTCCCTTCCATCTGAATGGCAGAGTCGACTAGCTCTTCGAGATCCTCGAAACGGATGTTGACGAGGACAGTCTGCATCTCATCATGCAGTTCGTTCAGGAATCTCTCCTTCTTCTTGGCCTCCGTGTTGATCTCATCAGGTGTATACCTGGCGAGGGAGAAGAATCTGTCATGGTATTCCACTACACTCATTCTACCCTGCTTTAGCTCTCTGAATTGATCTCTCATTCTGGTGACTAGACCCTGCGGCACGTGGGTGCAGCTGAACTTGATTTTGAAAGCTTCCCATGTCATCACTTGACCATGGTTCATCGTGCGGGTGCTGTTCCACCATGATGTTGCATCTCCTGCTAGGTAGTGGGTGGCAAAAAGAACTTTCTCATTGGCATCCACTCCGACTACTTCTAAGTTGTTTTCCATGGTTTGCAAGCAATCATCAGCATCCAGTGGGTTTTCAGACTGGCTAAAGATTGGGGGATTGGTATTCTGGAAGATTTTGAGTTTGGATCCACGATGATCTTGATTCCCATGGTTCTGATTGTTGTGAGCCATCTAGGCGATCTGCTTCAGGGTGGCTAGATTTTCTTGGCGCTCTTCCCTACTAGCTTCACGGTCTGCAATGAGTGTCTACAGAATCTACAGCATTGGGTCCTGCGATGAGCTGCTCCCTCCTTTGTTTCCAAGAGTCATCTAAAGATTGAGGTAGATAAAGGGGTAAGAGGGAAAGTTCTAAGGTTCATGGTTTTGGGTTTCAAAGCTTAGAACCTTGAGATTGACTCAAGTTTTGCAACTAACTTCTTTTCATTCATTCAAGCAAAGCACACGATACAAACACACACACACCACAACAAAAGGAAAACATATGGTTTTAAGAACCATTCTGTAAGCTAAAATACAATGGGACCAATACTCCTTACTCCTACGATAATGCTCTAGTGCATCTACTCATCATCGATGAAGTTGGAGTCATCATCATCGGTGTAGAAGTCCATGGCATCATCCTCCAGATAGTCATCATCATTGCTGAGGTAAGAGTCAATATCCCCTTGGATGTCTTCACCTTCCTCTTCTTCTTCTTTTGCTGCAAGCTGAGCTTCTTGCTCCTTGATGGTCTTCTCGAGGTCGGCTACCTTCTTGTGAAGACGGTCGATGGTGCGATCCTTCTTTGCGTGTTGACAGCAAGGAGACTGATGATCCTTGACTAGCAGTGAGAAAGTTTGGGCCTTCTGGGCGGCAATGATGAGGTTGTGGTTGGCGAACTCTCTAGCATTGTCCAATTCCTTCTGTCTATCGTACAGTAGGAAGTCGAGGTTCTCCACTTGACGCTTCAACATTGGGTGGCTTGGCATCTCTAGAGGCATTCCCATAGAGTCACGCCTTGCATAGTGAACAAAGCGGGTTCCTTGGATTAGGTTGACACTCTGGGCGCAAAGACGAGCGAGAGCTTCATGCATTGCCCTGGCTAATCCATCTAGCCAGTTGTTCTCTCTCATGGAGAACTGAATCCTCTCGGACATTGGTGCTTCTAACTTGCCTCGAAGAACATCAACTACTATACATTGTAAATCTCCTCCTGGGGGACCATTGAGTTGAGCTCCAAGAAATTCCGGATGAGGATGCTCCAAGTACTCAGACAGTGAGTCAAGATCCCTCTCGAAGATCAGTTGGCCTTAGTTACCCAACTGGTACAACTTGCTATACTGAACTTCCATCTATAAGAATTTAGGATGAGAAAGTTAGTGAAGTGATCAAGTGTGTAAAAGTTTTATATAGTAATGTGAGAATTTGGGGAAAGAATCCCAAGGGTAAGAGAGGAAATGATTTTTACAAATACGCACTTTGATTTTGGAAACTAAGTTTTTGTTTCGGACGTCCATTCTAACTAGGGTCTCCGACGGTCAGGATGGCTCAGATGCCAACTTGTCAACACCCGGATTTTTAATCCCACATGCTTGTTATGCCATACATCGCAATCCTAGGATTACCATTTTTGCGAGACATAACAGATTGTATATCGCAGTACATCATCCATTACAAACCATTATAAGGTCTTACACAAATAGAGGATCCCATGATCCAGTCTTAATACAAACAAGTAGCAGAATAAATAGCGTAGCGGTGGGGTCCATCTTCAGTGTCACAGGAAATGCTGACGATGGGAGATGATCCTAGTTGTCGTAGCCATCCTGCTGTCCTTCCTCCTGGTAGTCCTCCTCATAGTCTGGCCATGGGAATAGCCAGGGACAAAAGCCATGAGTACTCTTTAAGTACTCGCAAACTATCACTAACAAGTAAGATAGTTCTAGTAGGAAATGCTAACTCTAAGTTTATTTGTAAAGTTAAGTTTGAAACCTAACCTGAGTTCAGAAACAAAGAAAGATAAATTAAAGTACTAAATCCCCTAAGTGGGAACTTAGTTATCATAGTCACAACTCTGTTGTGGTCAAGTCATGTCACAATTCATTTCATAAGTCATTTTGAAAACATCTGACAACGGAACAGTATGGCCACTCCAACTGTCCATAACCGCAGACGCGGCTATTCGAATAGTTTGACACTTTGCATAGGTAGTACATTTCACCACAAAATTCGATACATCTGTCAGGGATAACCCTGAATCATCATACTTAGTATGCATATAATCAAACATAACCTCTCCTTTACACACTCTAGTATAAGCACCTCTCCTATGAGTATGGCCTCCCAGCCATGACCATCTGTCATCCTGGGCGCTGCATAGGTGGACAACATTGAGAGGTAGCCTCAGCTCAAATGTCTCCCACGAGGGACCTAATACTAATGCATATAAACTTCCGGCTAAGCCTTACCCAATTCAGGTATTATGGTTGTACGGTAAGATTGGAATGGTATCGCATCTGAACCCAACCACCGGTTTTTATAAAGGGGCTAAGGCTCATGCCTTAACATTTTCATCATCATCATAAACCATTTGTGTTCCTCAACACATGCAAAAACCTCTCAATGGAAGGACTCATCATTCCAAGGTTTTCACAAGTCATTTTCACCAAGTATTCCCATCTAAAGTCATCATATTTTTGGTTTAGCTCTAAGCTACTAAGTTAAGAGTGTTCACTAATGTGGGATACTAAGATCAATCTCATGGCATAGAATGACATCTAAGTCTAACTAGATAGGCCAAGTTTTATACTCTTTATGCTACCTATAAACAAAGTAAAAGACTTTGGTAAAGTAAAGAAAGTAAAGCCTGTAAATAAAACTTGGAGTAGGTATAAGTCAAAAGGTATAACCATAGCATGCCTAATGCAACTTGCTTAGGTATATGGCATCTAGTGATGGCTTGCAAGTTTTTAGCTTGCCAATAATACCTTGCCTTGATTAGTGTAGTGGTTGAAATTCTCTTCCTCCTCTTCTTGGTAGAACTCCTCCTCCTCATAGACTTGGTCGGTACTATCGTCTATAAATACATACAGAATACACAATCACCAAACAATGCTTAGATAGTCTACTTAGCACACTAAGGCACACATTTGATGATCTAGTATCATCACATACATCACAAGGTTTAATGAACTAATTTCATTTATTTTATTTGAGAAAAGTAATTTCTACTCATTGAAATTAACTAAGATTTAATATTCTCCAATTAAAATATGGGATCATATGGACACATGTCATCACCACATATTCTAATATATGGGAATGTGATTTAAAGGTTGGATCATATTTTAATAAGTTAGTTTTAATATTTAATGATTTAAAGTGACTAGAAATGCCTATATAGCATTATTTTGGTACTAGTCCAAAGTCACTGCATGCAAACCTTAATATTATTACATATTCAGATAGGTAGGGTTAAATGTGATTTTTGAGAGTTGGAATCAACTGAAAAGCTACTATGGTTGATTTTATAAAAATGTTTGAATGTGAAAAGCTTCTGTCTTGTTATTTTAGCTAGGAGAGATCTATACCTCTAAATGATATAAATCCAACGGACATGGATAGATATTTTTATTACCTTTCCAACAAAATTGGAATCACTCAATTTTGATTTGTAGAACTCCCTGAATTGATTTTCAAACTAAGGGACATAACTAAGTTTAAGTCTAAAAAGAAAATTCTAAATTTGAATTTACTGGGTCACGCGGGAACACTAACGGGCCGGCCTAGTTTCACTCCGCGGCGCTGAGGACTGCTGAAAGGGGGTCCACCTATCAGTGGCTCATTAAACGCGAAGCGATACGGGGAATTTTGTACCGTAGGATTAGAGCTAGCATCTATGGCTGGGGGTTATTGTCGACGACGGACTTGTTGCCGGCGAGGTGGAACCCTAACAGCTCGGTGGGGGTGCAGTGAGGGCGTACCGGGGCTCCAGCGATTGCGGCGAGGCGGGCAAACAAACAAGGAGACGACGGCGGGCTCATGCGAAGTCGCAGCAGCTCCGGGGGTGGACGAAATCGACGGGGCCGTCTCCTCCTCTGCTGCGGCTATCTCCAGAAAAATTCCGGCAGTTGGCTCCTCGAGCTGCTCCGGCAAGAGGTAGGGAAGGACCAGTGGAGAGAGGGGAGTGTGGGAGTGTGAATAATTGTGCTGGGGAGGCTCCCTTATATAGGCCCGGTGAGGTGGCAGAGAGGTTTGGCCGGAGCTCGTCGGTGACGACGGCATAGGGGGTTATCGGCGTGGGCGAGGTAGGCGGACGGTGGGCGGTTCCCTGGTGGTCACCTAGGGCTTAATGGCGGTACTAGGGGTGGCGGAATGCGGTCGGGAGCATCTCGCGCTCTGAGAGACAGAGGCGGTGCTCGACGTGGTTCTCGGCGACTTTGGGTCGAGCGGCGGGGAAGGGCTTGTCTGGCGGGTTGAGGTGGTCAAGGCGGAGCGGCGCGTGCGGTCTGTGGTCGAGGCGCGGCGTGTGGCGCTCTGTCGGCGACAGTGCTCTGGCGTGCGATGGCGCGGTGCAGAGACTTAGTGTGGGGCTTGGCCTCAGTGGTCCAGGGGCTAGCAGTGGTCGTGGGGTGGACCATGGACGGCGGTGAGGTCATGCCTCCCTTCCTAGAGTGGCGGAGAGGGGCGTGGTCTCTTGCGGCGTGAGCACGGTTGGCCGGCGAGCATGGCCTCGGGGTGGCGCGGCACTGTGGTGCTAGGCCATTTGGTAGGTCCTTGATGGCCTGGTTGGGGTTAGGAAGACAAGGGAATTGAACTGGGTTCAAATGGCTCGACAAATTTTGATCAAAAATAGTGATAGTTAGGCTAGTTTGATTCTGCTCACCAAGTGTTCGACACAATGGCCGCAAGAATTCAACTTTTGAATTTTGAAATGAAATTTGGTGGAGTTGTTAGTCACATGCTTGAGCATCTCTAGTTGTTGGGATTTGTCAAATGGAGTTCATTTGGATGGTTTTTTAACAAGGGTGATCTAGACATATGAGATAGATTCCATTTTCAAATGTCATTTAAAATTAGAGTTTAGATGTTTTTGGAAGATCACAAAGTGGGCCTTGTTACATCTTAACTTGTAATAGCAAGGGGTGCAAAGATCCACATTGTTTCTGTTGGAATTTGAGTGCTAGGAACACCTAAAGTGACCTAGTTGATTAAAATGGCAAAAGTGACCATTTCCATTATTAATTGTATTTGATTTATTTTTCTTTGGATTTTGCTTGGGAATGATATAGATGATATGGAACAAACAATCATGGCATTTCAAAACAACTCCTATTTAATGCAACACTCATATGCATGCTTAATTCTTTTAAATGGGAAAAAGTTTTTGTTAACCCTAAATTGGGTGATTTGGATCTTAATAACCTTGATTAAAGATTTGGGATCTTACACTTCCTTTCCTACACCACATTGATCACCTAGAGTCATTGCATGTGTTATTTTCCTAAACCACATTGATCCACATGACAACACACACTCCATTGGATTCTGTGATGCAACTTCTGCCACACTGGTGCAACATGCAATGTCGAAACTGCTTTCCTATGTGTTTTTGGTCTCTGTCACCATGGTTTGACACACTGATCCACTAGTGCCATTGCATGTGTTCTTTTCCTAGACCACATAGATCACCTAGTTTCATTGCATGTGTTTTTTTCGTAAACCACATTGATTCACATGACAACACACACTCCATTGGATTATATGATGCAACTTCTGCCACACTAGTGCAACATGCAATGTGGAAGCTGCTTTCCTATGTGTTTTTGGTCTCTGTGACCATGGTTTGACACACTGGTCCACTAGTGTCATGGCATGTGTTCTTTTCCTGGACCACTCTAATCACCTAGAGTCACTGCATGTGTTACCTAAACCACATGGATCCACATGACAACACACACTCTAGTGGATTCTGTGATGCTACTTCTACCACACTGGTGCAACATGCAATGTGGGAGCTGCTTTCCTATGTGTTTTTGGTCTCAATCACCATGGTTTAACACATTAATACACTAGTGTTATTTCATGTGTTCTTTTCATAAACCACATTGATGTTTTTGCCCAAAACCACACGGATCCAGATGACAACACACACTCTAGTGGATTCTATGATGCAACTTCTGCCACACTAGTTCAACATGCAATGTGGAAGCTGGTTCCCTGTCTGTTTTTGGTCTCTATGACCAAGGTTTCACACACTGATCCACTAGTGTAATTGCATGTGTTCTTTTCCTACACCAATTTGATCCATATGACAACACACACTCTAGTGGATTCTATGAATTAACTTCTACCACATTGGTGCAACGTGCAATGTGGAAGCTACTTTCCTATGTGTTTTTGGTCTTTATGACTAAGGTTTGACACACTATCCACTAGTGTCATTGCATATGTTATTTTATTAGACCACATTGATCCACATGACAACACACACTCCAGTGGATTCTGTGATTCAACTTCTGCTACACTGGTGCAACATACAATTTGGAAGCTGCTTTCATATGTGTTCTTGGTCTCTATGACCAAGGATTGACACACTGATCCACTAGTGACCTTGAATGTATTATTTTCCTACACCACATTGATCACTTAGACTGATTGCATGTGTTCTTTTCCTAAATCACTGGGATCCGCGTGACAACACATACTCCAGTGGATTCTATGATACAACTTCTGCCACACTGGTGCAACATGCATGGAAGGTGTTTTCCTATGTGTTTTTGGTCTCTGTCACCATGGTTTAACACATTGATCCACTAGTGTCATTGCATGTGTTCTTTTCCTAAACCACTCTGATCACCTAGTTTCATTGCATGTGTTCTTTTCCAAAACCACATATATCCACATGACAACAACAACTCCGTTGGATTCTGTGATGCAACTTCTACTACACTGGTGCGACATGCAATATGGAAGCTGCTTTCCTATGTGTTTTTGGTCTCTCTCACCATGGTTTGATACATTGACCAACTAGTGTCATTGCATGTGTTCTTTTCCTAAAGCACACTGATCACCTAATACCGTTGCGTGTGTTTTTGGTCTCTGTGACCAAGGTGTGACACACAGATCCACTAGTGACCTTGCATGTGTTCCTTTCCTAGACCACATTGATCACCTAGAGTCATTGAATGTGTTCTTTTCCTAAACCACATTGATCCACATGACAACACACACTCCATCGGATTCTGTGATGCAACTTCTGCCACACTAGTGCAACATCCAACGTGGAAGCTGCTTTCCTATGTGTTTTTGGTTTCTATCACCATGGTTTGACACACTGATCCACTAGTGTTATTGCATGTGTTCTTTCCCTAGACCACACAGATCACCTAGTTTCATGGCATGTGTTCTTTTCGTAAACCACATTGATCCACATGACAACACACACTCCATTGGATTCTATGATGCTACTTCTGCCACACTAGTGTAACATGCATTGTGGAAGCTGCTTTCCTATGTGTTTTTGGTCTCTGTCACCATGGTTTTACACATTTACCACCTAGTGTCATTGCATGTGTTCTTCTCCTAAACCACACTTATCACCCAATGATGTTGCATGTGTTACTTTCCTAAACCACACTGATCAACATGACAACACACACTCTAGTGGATCATGTGATGTAACTTCTGCCACACTGGTGCAACATGTAATGTGGAAGCTGCTTTCCTATGTGTTTTTGGTCTCTGTCACCATGGTTTGACACATTGATACACTCGTGTCATTTCCTGTGTTCTTTTCCTAAACCACAATGATCACCTAGTGCCATTGCATGTGTTCTTTCTCAAAACCACATGGATCCATATGACAACACTGACTCCAGTGCATTATGCGATGCAACTTCTGCCACACTAGTCCAACATGCAACGTGGAAGCTACTTTTGTATGTGTTTTTGGTCTTTGTGACCATGGTTTTACACACCGATCCACTAGTGTTGTTGCATGTGTTCTTTTCATAAACCACATTGATCCACAAGTATCATTGCTTGTATTCTTTCTCAAAAACACATGGATCCAGATGACAACACACACTCCAGTGGATTCTATGATGCAACTTCTGCCACAGTGGTGCAACAAACAATGTGGAAGCTACTTTCCTATTTATTTTTGGTCTCTGTGACCATGGTTTTACACACTGATCCATTAGTGTCATTACATGTATTCTTTTCCTAAACCAAATTTATACACATGACAAGACACACTCTAGTGGATTCTGTGATACAACTTCTACCACACTGGTGAAATATGCAATGTTGAAGCTGCCTGTGTATGTGCTTTTTGTCTCTGTGACCATGGTTTGACACACTTATCCACTAGTGTCATTGCATGTGTTCTGTTCATAAACCACATTGATCCACTAGTGTCACTCCATATGTTCTTTCCCAAGACCACAAGGATCCACATTGATACGTTGCAAACATATCTATAATTTTTGATGTTCCATGCTTGGGTTTTATCTACTTTCTTTTGTTTTGTCCACACTTTGGAGTATTTTTATACACTTTCTTGGACTAACCTATTAACAAGATGCCACAGTGCCAGTTGCCTATTTTCTGCTATTTTTGGTTCCATGAAAGTCAGAAAATCAATATTCTTGGAATTGGACGGGACAAAATCCAAGTCAAGATTTTACCGAAAGACTCATGGAGTCCGAAGGAGAGACGAAGGGGGGCCACAGGGCGGCCACACCACCCCTTGGCGCGGGCAGCCCTAGGCCGCGCTAGTGCATGGTGTGGCTCCCCTGGCCGGCCACCGACCTTGCCCCTTTGCCTATAAGAAGCCCCCGATGCAAAAAACCTAAATCGAATAGCCTCCAGCCACGAAAAGTTCCATAATGCCGCCGGCACCAAAAGGGAGATTCGGGGGATAGAAAGTCTTTGTTCCGGCACCCTGCTGGGACGGGGAAGTGCCCTCGGAGCCATCTCCATCGATCTCCACCACCATCTCCATCGTCGTTGCTGATTCCCATGATGATGAAGGAGTAGTTCTTCCTCGAGGCTAAGGGTTCTACCGGTAGCTATGTGTTCATCTCTCTCTATTCATGATCATATTGTGATCATGAGCTTTGTAATCAAGTAGATCTACCTTGGTACTCAAGTTCTTTAATAGATCTCTTCTCTCCCAATGTTTGTGAAAGTGACACCATGCACACCATGGTGGCACTTAGGATAGAGATCAGAAATACTTGTTATGAGTTATATATGGAGTTGGATGTTTCTATGAAATTGTGGTGTTTGTTGGAACCATCTAGAGCTCAAGGTGACAATGTGGGGTTATCTAGACGGGGAAAGCGAACTTTTAGGTGTGCTATTATAGCCCCGGATTAGAGTGTCCAACCGGAGAGTACTTCAGAGTAGTATCATGAAGAGAAGATATTTATATGAGAGTGTTCACTAGTGAAAGTATGATCCCTAGGCCTTGTTTCTAAGCATTGAAAAACCTTTGCAACTAGATCTGTTAAATGTTTGCTTGCTTCCATCTTTATTTCAGTTTGCCTTTAGTCTCTTCCATGCCCTCAAGCTATTTTCTGGCACCGTTTTCTTTTATCTTCTACTTCACCATCTCTTCGCCGAACTAGTGCACCTATACACCTGTCAAGTGTATTGGGTGTGTTGGGGACACAAGAGACTTCTTGTATCTTGATTGCAGGATTGCTTGAGAGGGATACCTTTAACCACTTCCTCCCTAAGTTCGATAAACCTTGGGTGATCCACTTAAGGGAAACTTGCTGCTATTCTACAAACCTCTACACTTGGAGGCCCAACAACTGTCTACAAAAATAGAAGTGTGTAGACATCAAGCTATTTTCTGGCGCCATTTCCGGGGTGGTAAGGTAAAAGGTACTCACATCCTCTGGCTGCTAAGCTATCTTCTAGTAATTTAGCTGGTGTGTGAGTGCTCGAAGTTATTTCCTTTATATTCTGCAATTATATCTTTTTGTTTCTTGTTTTTATTTTCACTAGTTAGGCTTAATGGAAAAAAAATTAGGGAGCTTTTTAGTATTTTTCCTAATGTAGAACATGAAATGTCTGAAAAGAAAATTAAAAACCCCATGGAACATTCTTTGCATGCTAATAGCAATGTTATTAGTATAAATCTTTTGAACACCTTTGTTACTAATGCTATGGAAACATCTAAGCTTGGGGAAGTTAGTTTTTATGAAAATGATCTTTTTAGTTCCCTAGCTTTAAAGAAGAAAATTTTCTCTGATGATACTTTATCTCCCATATGTGGTAATTCTAATGATACTTGTGATATTTTAAATCCACATACTGAAAACATCCCTTTTAAAATACCTATAAAAATTATTGAATGTGTTATGAATAACTATTATTTTGGAGATGGAACTATCCATCCTGGTGATCATTTACTCTTTATACACGAATTATGCGAGTTGTTCAAGTGTGCAGGTATTTCAATGAACCAAGTTAAGAGGAAGTTATTCCCTTTTTCACTTAAGGGCAAAGCAAGGGAGTGGTATGAGCTACTAGATGATCCTCATCATTTGGAGTGGAAGGAACTTGAATCTCTCTTTTACTCTAAATTTTATCCTCCTCATGAAATTCATAAAGATAGGAATTACATTTATAATTTTCATCCACATGATGGAGAAAAAATTGCCCAAGCATGGGGGAGATTGAAGTCACTAATGCTCAAATGTCCCATTCATGAGCTCCCCAGTAATATTGTTATTAATAATTTCTATGCAAGGCTTTCAGGACATTACAAGGTCTATCCAGGTACTTGTTTAGATGGATCCTTCACAAGTAAGGAGGTCAAAGCTAAGTGGGATCTTCTTGAAACAATTCAAAGCAATACTAAAGATTGGGATAAGGACAAAGGTAAAGAACCAGGTATAAACTATGAGTATGACTGCATTCAGTCTTTCGCTGAAACTGCTGATTTTCAAGAGTTAGTGCTAAATATGGTCTTAATCCTCAAATTCTTGTTGATTGTTTTAGAGCCTCTACTTCTCATATTAATGCTCCTAAAGAAAAATGGGACATGTATCATGAGCCTTTTCAAGACACTTGCATGGAAAATGAAATTGTTATTGATGATAACAATAAACATGCTCAAACCTCTAAAAGTACTATTTCTTTTGAGCATGTTAATTTTTGTGGAATACATAGACCTTGTGAGAAGAATCAAGTTGAATAAGAATATTGTATCACCCACATGAATGAAAAAACTAGAACGTGGTATAGGGCTCTAAATGATCTTGGTAAAAAAGTGTGTGCGCTCTATCCTTTTATTTGTGAATTTTGCTTTGAAGTGGGTCATTTCAATTTTCAATGCTCAGGCCATAATAATATCCCTTCTAATTCAATGAGTACTGCAAGTTTGTATTGTGATGACATGATTACTCATAATCAGCATGATGAACTTGCATTATTTTTGGGATGTGAAGAGTTATCAAGAAAAACCTCTTTGGTAGATATGGGTGCTTTTGATATGAATAGTGTCCTGCATGGTTGTCATCTTTATTCTGTTGATAATTGCCACACAAATACTTACATACAAAATATTATAAAAGATGAGGTTTTACCAAAATATGACAGGACTAATATGTGTTTTGATCTTATTAATGAAAAGGATGAATCCTCCAAAGTTTCTTATATTGTCTCTAACAATAAACCAGGGTATATGGAGAAGCTTCCTTTCAAGCCTCTCGCTCCTAAAGAGAAGAAGAAAAAGAAAAAAAAGGAGGAGTAAAAGGAGAGAGGAAAATGTATTTTCCCCTAAGCATGTTGCTCCTATTATAGTTTTTGATGAGTCTGAACTCGATGATGTTCCTATGCCTATTACCTATAGTAGTGATCATGATTGGGAAAATCACACTTCTTTTGATATTGAAAATCTCTTCGGTACCAATTCTAAAAATTATGATATTAATAATTTTTGTACTATTAGTGTTATCCATGTTCCTTCCAATGATGATATGTTTACAAATGAACACGCTTTTGAAGATAATTATTCTATTTCTTATGATGATACTACACCACCAATATATGATGATTCCAATAATGAATATAATATTTTTAGTCCACCTACTATTGAGGAAAAAATTAATTATTACTACAATATGCCTCCTATATTTGATGATTATGGTGATGAGAATAATAATGATAGCTATTTTGTTGAATTTGCTCCCACCACAATTAATAAGAATGACTATGCTTATGTGGAGAGTAATAATTATTATATGCATGTGGCTCATGATAAGAATGTTTTATGTGATAGTTATATTGTTAATTTTATTCATGATGCTACTGAAAGTTATTATGAGAGAGGGAAACATGGTTTTATGTATCTCAACAATATTAAGTTTCCCCTCATTATGTTGAAAGTCTAGAATTTGCACTTGTTTTGCTTTACTATTCTTGTTGCTTTGTGCTTTCATGACTTGTTTCTTTACAAGATTACTATGCATAGGAAGTGGGTTAGACTTAAATGTGCTCTGAATTTGCTTCTTGATGCTCTCTTTTACTTCAATTCATGTTTCTTATGTGAGCATCTTTTCAAACTATCATGCCTAACTTAATAGCGTTAAAGAAAAGTACTTATTGGGAGATAACCCAAAAGTTTTAGTTGAGTCTTAGAAGTTATTACCTCTGTAATAACCTCTCCTTATCCTATTTGTTTGGTTTTTGTGCCAAGAATAACCTCTAATGAGAGAGAAGTAAGATTTGGAAAAGTTGCTGTCCCGAAACAGATTTTTGTGCTTGATTGTAAAAATTCGTGAAAAATGTCTGTACGTTGGATTGAGCTGTAATTGTTTTTGCTTCTGCCCCAGGTTGTTATCTAACTTTCGTTGGTTCAGCACTTTTCTATTTGAGCAACAGAAGGTCTTAGAAAAAATTGGTTTTTACCTGCTGGTCTGTTTTGACAGATTTCTGCCATTATTTGCATTTGCTTCTTGCTGGTTGCTTTTTGGGTTCTCTTTGGGGAATTGAGCTTTTTGAGGGAAGTGCTACAGTAGCTTGTGTTTTAATGGAAGTTTTATTAGTGTTGAAACTGAACCCAAATACTTATGATCTTGAGTGCACTAATGTTGCTAATAAAGATTGTGTGAAGTTTTGTATGAAGGAAAATTTTCAGGTGTATGGAGAGAATGATGTAATGAGATGAAGAATGGACAAAATCTCAAGATTGGGGATGCCACCCCGTGTCGCCCCAAGAAATATCCAAGAAGTACAAGCGTCAAATCTTGGGGATGGCCAAGGCATCCCCTTCTTCATCAATAAAAATCTCAGGTTTCTTCCGAACACTTCATTTTTATTGTTTCCTGCATAGTTGTGTTGTTCTTGGAGCGTGTTCGTTTTTTATTTTTGGTTTCGTTTGCTTGTTTTGCTTAGTTTGCTTTAATAAATTGGTTGGACCCCCTCATTCATACATTAGTTTTCAAATAAGTTGATTTGAATTGGAAAAGAGTAGGAAAGTTCATGCTTAAGTGGTAAAAAGGAGCTTGTTTTTGACTGTGACTTAGACTTTATCATGTCATGCTTGATATTGTTTTAGATTTATGCTTAGTGATTTTTTCTGTAGCATGACATGTTATAAACAATTGAGATTGCTTAATGTGCCTTGAAAGAATTATGTTGTTTTAGCATATTAAAGCATAGTATTGTGCTATTCTCCTTTGATGCTTTATTTAGGTTGACTTGGCGCATGCTCACACCATGTTAAGACTATCCCAAGTCACCATAGCCTTTATGATCCTTTAGATTTCAACTTGTAACATCACTTTATGCTTTAATTAATAATGTTTTGTCGCTTTGCATGATTATGGACATTATTTCTCTCTTAGTTGGTCGCTCCCAGTCTTTTGCTACCCTCCATAACCAAGTATGAGTTCCACTCATGCATCAAACTCCAAATAAAACCAAGTTATTCCAAAGAGTCCACCGTACCTACCTATTAGCATTTGCTATTTCAAGTACATTCATGTTTTTATCTACCCTTCGAATTAAACTTCTTATGAGAAAACTAGTGATTAAAGCTCTCACGAACTTGATGGCACACTTTAGTTTTCTTGCCCCTAATAAACTTGAACCATTGTGTCATCTATGTTGTATATGCTTGCACTTATATGTTGGGGATTAGTAGAACCATGCTGTCATGGGAAACACTTTCAACATTGCACTTGTACATTTACTACAAGAAATATGTTGACTAGTGACCTTTTCTTAACGACCCTGAGTTTTTTGGTCATAGATCTATGACCATTTAGAACCAACTAGTCGTAGGCCATTTGGGAGGGTCGAAACCCTAAAAAACTATGACCTTTTTTGTTAGAAAGGTCATACCATTCCTACCCTCATTGGTCATAGTCTACACAGCACTGGTGTACGACCTTAATCTTAAACGACTATAATAAATTTAAATAGTCGTTACTACTAACTCGTGACTTGTCGAAAAAGCTAGAGAACCAACTAAGAAGTTTCACCTAAGTGTCATGTCTACTTGTCAATTTCCACTTATGTGTCATATCCATGTGTCCATTTTGTCTACTTGTGAATTCCAACATGTCAATTTTCTTCGATTTTTTCTCAGACGCACCATCCTGACATCCCGGTACTCGTTAGAGCCAACCAATGAGAAGACGGAAGCCGACTACCCACGGATCACTCATCAGATCAGATCTCACATGTCTACATGATGATCGAACGTCCAAAATTTCACTCCCACTGAAGCTAGAAGCGCCAACCGTCCCTTATCCGCGCCCTTGCAAAACAAAAAAATTCGTTCAAGTCCACTGAAAGTCTGAAACGAACCGTCTCTCTCCCACGCTCTAACCCTAACCCTTGCCCGCCGCCACATTTTCCCCCTTTCCAGATCCAACTCCCATTGAACCCCTAACCCTAGAGTGCGGCTGGCAGCATGGAGGTGCTCGTCACCTTCATCTCCGTCACAAGGCGGCGTGGCTGCAAACATAGGAGGAGCCGCCATGGATGTGTCCACTTTTGCGTCGATCTCGCTGACGGTGGATTCGACCTTCAACCAATGAGGTAGGAACCGATGCCACCTGGCTTCCCTTTTCCTCAACCCCGTTTATTGGATCACTTGTCGAAAGGTATCCTACGATGAACTCCTCCTCGCACAGACTTGACAGGAACCGATGAGTATGACCTCCCTCCCGAGAAGAATGGTCTCCACATCGACCACGGAGTCCAAGAACCCCGTCGGCGCCTCGGCCATGGCCCCGGTCGCCCGCACGCCCATCGACTCCACCACGGACGCGCTCGAGTCTGATACCTGCGGGCCGATGTTCGCCGCCTCCACCACCTCTTCCGCCAGCGCCACGACAATGGCTTCGCCCGCACTCGACTCCATGGCGACGTCCTCTAGGTAGGGTCGGCAACAGACCTCGCATCCTCCTCCGTGGACACGTCGAACACCTCCTTACTCCTGTTTATTCCGCCTGGCTCAGGTACCCTTTCTTCCCCGAATCCCCACGCACCTGACTTCTTCTTGCCGGATTGACTCCTTCGAATCTGTCCCCGCAAGAAATTGGCGCTTAATTTGTCCATGAATCTGGGTGGAATACTAGCGTTCGTGCTTTTCTTGACAGTTTCCTCACACATTAGATCCATTCTTGTTTACTGTCAAGGTTTCCGGTTGCGTTACTGCATAATACTCAGCGAGCGCTCCACGGTTGCTATCTGTTTTGCCCTTCATTTTGTCTGTTTGGTGATTAACTAATTGGCTACAAATCCAACATACTAGATTAGCTAGGTACTTGAACAATTAATACATGCCTGTAACTGTAAAAATTTGTTGGACTGACTTTAGGAAATCTTGATTCGTGTCCATCTTTTTCTTGGATGATCTCAAGTTCCTTTGTTAATGGGTTCTCTATTCCCGTTAGAAGTTGGATGATCTCAAGTTCCTTAGTTGTTGCTGAATCTTGAGTTTATACTGTAGACTGTAAATTGTTAGCTAGTGAGTGCATCTATATGCAAATTTGTGTTTCCCGAAATGATATATATCCATATTTTACTGCTAATCGTGATGTCTCAGTTCATTCCTTTACTGCAACTCTATACACATTACTCTCTACTTAATAGCATATGTTACTCCCTATTCAGTAGTTAGTACAGGTGCTCTTGGTTAGTGCTCTAATCCTTAAAGGTGCCCTAATCATTCCTTGTAAGAAATATTTCCTGCTAATTTGTTCTCCGTGGAATGATTGCTATTTGCAAGCTGCACATAAATTCCTAGATTTGACGAGACTGCCTAACAAATTAGCGAAGTAGAATATTAGAAAATTAGCGTGCCACAAATGACGGAAAATTAGGAAAGTAGAATATGCTCAACACCAACTCCAAGTGAGCTCTCCCCACACGCTTCTGCCTCTCGTATACTGTTGCACCCAGAGAATTTGTGTTTACTGGCTGTAGTTTGTGTTATGCCGGTGACTTGTTGTTCTACTGCTTCCTTAGCCTGTTACTAAAATGATATGGCTAGCTTGCTTAGCTGCTGCTAAAATGATATGCCAGTGACTTGCGATTGTTTTGTTGCTTGCTTATGCATATAATAATTAAAGTTCAAACTAAAGCTAGACAGTCGGCCGAAGTCATTTTACCTCTCAGCATCATCAATCAGTTCAGTTTATATGGCTAGGAAATAAGGGGACGGTCCTGGTATTAACTTTTTTCTTGCAGATTAGGATGGTGCTATCTGTAGTAACTATTGCGGAGATTGCACGCCAATAATTGTGATGTTCTAATTCTTTGGATGAGAGTCTCCCAGCTCTGGTTTGCAAGGAACATTTTAATAATTAAATGACCATGAACTGATTGGATGTTGTAATTTCAATATACATCAATGTTTGGGTGTTCAAAATCCTACCTACTTTATTTATCTATGTATGGCATGCATGTTTTTCATTTGTATGATGATTATCTTTTTCCTACAGGTCTTATTCGTACTCGACCTCAGTGTCCCTCCGATCTGGCAGGCCCGGGCCTCGACGCTGCCAGATCCGACTGCGTGTAGCTCGTCACGCCTACCAAAAGGCGCAACATGCGTATGTTTCTGTACCTCATCCATCTGCGAGTAAACAAATATACCTGAACATTACCTCTTATGTATGCAATGCAGAATCACTAAAGGTGCTTTGCATCAATTGATTGATTTGTGTAACACATCTGATGTTTGTTCACATGCATTCTTCACTCAATGGCTGCCAAAATCATATTACTTATTGGATTGCTTCTGCAACAGTATGGCATAACTAATGAACTAAATGACACTTGTATTCTTTGGCCATCTAGTATTTGTTCTTGTCTTATCTCCTGGCTATATCAGTTGTGCAATTTCCCGTTCATTTTTCAAAAGTTGTCTAGTATGGCTTTTAATTGTGGTGACACTCATTGTTCGTACCTTATAAACAATCTATATATATCCCTTGTGAGTATTCAGAATTTCATATGTTGTGCAGTTGATTTATTTTACATGGGTTGAGCTCACTAATATTTATAATGCTGCAATATAGACTTGGTTAACCTATTTAAGATGGTTTGATTACTGTGTATTACTGAGAATTGCCATCACTTCTATTTTACGAGAGCTCTATCAATGTAACAGGAAATGGTGTTTCCTCTCTGTTACAAGAGCATTAACCCTGGGAAGTGTGAAGAAGTATCTCACAGGAGGGGTAAGAACCATTTCCACTGCATCTGCTTTTGTTCAAGAATCGAGAAGATTGCTGTGAAACATGATGCTATGAAGATACTTGTCTTTCCTGTACTATTGAAGCTACTCGTCTTTCCCGTACTAATGTCATTTATTATAACTAAACAGAATAATGATGTACTAGTGCATTGCTTGACATAAACTTCAGTGGTTGATTTATCTGCTTCATGTCTTTCACACTTTGTAGGTTTTTGTATGCCTAGTACTTACTTATAATTGTATTTCCACGTTGATTTCCTGTAATTTAAGGTATTCCATTCATTGAGACTAAAATGTGGCAGTTCTTATTCTACAGGAGCTCCACGATGACGAGGCGGCATGTAGGGGACGTTTGGCACAACTTGTCGGCCGAGCCCGCTTGCAGAACAAGCAACTGATCCGAGGGCACAATGTTGACTGCTACATAGGAAATAGTAGCATAGTATAATGTAATATTAGGCTTATCTGGGTAGAATGTAATAGGATTATTTCCTGATGAATTACATGTTCTCTGTTCTTAAGAAATATTTTTTATGTATGCAATGTTCCAGTGGAACTTAGGTATACGAATAATCTGACAGTTTGGATGTTTCTGACTTGTGCACCAACTTAATGAAATGTTTCTGATAAGGAGGGCCGCTTTGATAAATGGTACCTGATCAAGATTAAAAAGGGTGAAAATAGAAAATGAATATATATTGTAAAAAGGTTGTGTCTCAGAAAATAAATAGGCCAAAATGTTGGGCTTGGCCCATGTCGCTGAACAAAATTGACAGAAAAAATATATAAATAGGCTGAGTTAATGAAGACCATTTGTTTTGGTCATGGATTTGCCACGTAGGCTTGCCACGTAGACGAACTGACGTGGACATGGCAGATTACTCATGACCAAAATTTTGGTCATGGGATCTATGACCTTCTATTTTGGTCATGATTGTCCATGACCAATTCAAAAAAAGGTCATCACTTGTCTATAGTGACCCTCGGTATGTGACCTATTGCTTTTGGTCATAGAAAGGTCATAGATGGATTAATATGACCTTTCTATGACCAATATTTGGGGTCACCAGTTAGCACATTCCGTGTAGTGATTGTACCCAGTTGATATCATGCTCCTTTGCTATAGATGTCGTCGATGTGAAATGAAAGGGGAGCTTATAAGTCCATAGAGTTATGGATGTGTGTTAGAGAAATGTCTGGGCCACCGTTCTAATCCATGCCTAATCATGGTGGAAACCTGTAGCATAACCATAATGAGCAATCTATGAAGCATTCTTCTTATAAAAAAAGAGATAGAGATTGAGAAAAAGAAAAAAAAAGATGAGAAAAGAGGAAAGAGCACCATTTTCTCATGGTAAATTAGAAGATTGCAGAGATGCTCGTTGTCTGCTTGCCTTGTCATTTTGATATGGGGATTCTTCCGTATCATCGGGCAAGGGGAAACCCATTGGCGGTTCTCTATGATACACATGTACTTACTATGACAAGAACTTACCGGTAACTAAACTTGAGTAGCATGATGAGCGGCCCTCATATTCAAGGGACATGAGGTTGGCAACTTATACTTTGTCAATTATATACTCCCTAGTTTGTTCACTTTAACCTTAATCACTTCAAGATTCTTATGATAGGGGCAATGAGAGCTGAAAGCTAATAAGTACCATAATTTTTGGAAGCTCTTTATGAGACTTGAATCACTGCTTCCTTCTATGAAGGCCTTTCTTCCACTTTTATATTGAGTCTCCACCTTCTATCTTTATGCACCTATTGAGAGAGCATAGTGGCCATTCTTAGTTTAATGTGCATTGTCCCAAAACTTGTTGATTGATTCATAATGTTGATATTGCTTGTTCTTGAACTATTTGTATCTAGTCACCTTATAAACTTTGAAGGTGTCCTATGTAATTATGATTTGCTACATTATGAGGGACAAGCTGAATGCCACTATGCTATGTTTTCCTTATGTGAAACAAACAAACGTCTTGCAAAGCATTGTTATTCATGAATCTTTTGTTTGTACCTTTTCAGGTTACAACATAGTTGCTATGTCTTATTAGTTAGAACTTTATCTTTCATGCTATGTTAAAGTACTATGATCCCAGCTATCAATGTTTTACAAATACTTTGATCACATAGCACAACACACACACTCCAGTGGATTCTGTGATGCAACTTCTACCACAATAGTTCAACATGCAATGTGGAATTTGCTTTCCTATGTGTTTTTGGTCTTTGTGACTATGTTTTGACACATTGATCCACTAGTTCCATTTCATGTGTTCTTTTCATAAACCACATTGATGTTCTTTCCCAAAACCACATTGATCCACATGACAACACAACTCAAGTGGATTCTGTGATGCAACTTCTGCCACACTGGATCAACATGCAATGTGGAAGCTGCTTTCCTATGTGTTTTTTTGTCTCAGTGACTATGGTTTGACAAATTAATACACTACTTTCATTTCATGTGTTCTTTTCATAAATCACATTGATGTTCTTTCCCAAAACCACATGGATCCACCTGACAATACACACTCTAGTGGATTCTATTATGAAACTTCTGCCACACTAGTTCAAAATGCAATGTGGAAGTTGCTTGCCAATCTGTTTTTGGTCTCTATGACCATGGTTTGACACACTGATCCACTAATGTCATTGCATGTGTTCTTTTCATAGACCAATTTGATCCACATGACAACACACACTCCAGTGGATTCTATGATTTAACTTCTGCCACATTGGTGCAACATGCAATGTGGAAGCTGCTTTCCTATGTGTTTTGGTCTCTGTGACCAAGGTTTGACACACTGATCCACTGGTGACCTTGCATGTGTTTTTTCCTAGACCATTTGATCACCTAGAGTCATTGCATATGTTCTTTTCCTAAACCACATGCATCCACATGGCAACACACATTCTAGTGGATTCTGTGATGCAACTTCTGCCAAACTGGAGCAACATGCAATGTGGAAGCGGCCTTCCAATGTGTTTTTGGTCTCTGTCACCATGGTTTGACACTCTAATCCACTAGTGTCATTGCATGTGTTCATTTCCTAAACCACACTGATCACCTAGTGCCATTCCATGTGTTGTTTTCCTAAACCACATTGATCCACATGACAACAAACACTCCAGTGGATTCTGTGATGTAACTTCTGCCACATTGGTGCTACATGCAATTTGGAAGCTGCTTTTCTACGTGTTTTTGGTCTCTGTGACCATGGTTTGACACATTGATACACTAGATTCATTTCATGTGTTCTTTTCCTAATCCAAACTAATCACCTAGCGCCATTGCATGTGTTCCTTCCCAAAACCACATGGATCCACATGACAACACACTCTAGTGGATTCTGTGATACAACATCTTCCACACTGGTCCAACATGCAATGTGGAAGCTGCTTTCCGATGTATGTTTGGTCTCTATGACCATGGTTCAACACACTGATCCACTAGTGTCATTGCATGTGTTCTTTTCCTAAACCACACTGATCACGTAGTGCAACTGCATGTGTTCTATTCCTAAACCACATTGATCCACATGACAACACACACTCTAGTGGATTCCGTGATAAAACTTCTGCCACACTAGTGAAACATGCAATGTGGAAGCTGCTTTCCTATGTGTTTTAGTCTCTATGACCATGGTTTGACACACTGATCCACTAGTGTCATTGCATGTGTTCTTTTCATAAACAACATTGATCCAGTAGTGCCATTGTATGTGTTCTTTCCCAAAACCACATGGATCCATATGACAACACACACTCTAGCTAGTGGATTTTGTGATGCAACTTATGTCACAGTGGTACAACATGCAATGTGGAAGCTACTTTCCTATCTATTTTTTGGTCTATTTGACCATGGTTCGACACACTGATCCACTAGTGTCATTGCATGTGTTCTTTTCCTAAACCACACTGATCACCTAGTTCCATTGCATGCGTTCTTTTGCTAAACCACATTGATTCACATGACAACACACACTCCAGTGGATTCTATGATGCAACTTCTACCACACTGGTAAAACATGCAATGTGGAAGGTGCTTTCCTATGTGTTTTTGGTCTCTATGACCATGGTTTGACACACTGATCCACTAGTGTCATTGCATGTGTTCTTTTCATAAACCACATTGATCCACTAGTGTCACTCATATGTTGTTTCCCAAAACCACATGGATCCACATGACAACACACACTCCAGTGGATTCTGTGATGCAACTTCTGCCACACGGGTTCATCATGCAATGTGGACGTTGCTTTCCTATGTGTTTTTTGTCTCTGTCACTATGGTTTGACTCATTAATGCACTAGTGTCATTTCATGTGTTTTTTTCATAAACCACATTGATGTTCTTTCCCAAAACCACATGGATACACATGACAACACACACTCCAGTGGATTCTATGAAGCAATTTCCGCCACACTAGTTCAACATACAATGTGGAAGATGCTTCCCTATCTGTTTTTGGTCTCTATGACCATGGTTTGACACACTGATCCACTAGTGTCATTGCATGTGTTTTTTTCCTAGACGAATTTGATCCACATGACAACACACACTCTAGTGGATTCTGTGATTTAACTTCTACCACATTGGTGCAACATGCAATGTGGAAGCTGCTTTCCTATGTGTTTTTGGTCTTTGTGACTAAGGTTTGACACACTATCCACTAGTGTCATTGCATATGTTCTTTTCCTAGACCACATTTTATCCACATGACAACACACACTCCAGTGGATTCTATGATGCTACTTTTGCTACACTGGTGCAACATGCAATCTAGCTACTTTTTCATAAACAACATTGATCCAGTAGTGTCATTGTATGTGTTCTTTCGCTAAACCACATGGATCCATATGACAACACACACTCCAGTGGATTCTATGATGCAACTTCTACCACACTGGTAAAACATGCAATGTGGAAGGTGCTTTCCTATGTGTTTTTGGTCTCTATGACCATGGTTTGACACACTGATCCACTAGTGTCATTGCATGTGTTCTTTTCATAAACCACATTGATCCACTAGTGTCACTCATATGTTGTTTCCCAAAACCACATGGATCCACATGACAACACACACTCTAGTGGATTCTGTGATGCAACTTCTGCCACACGGGTTCATCATGCAATGTGGAAGCTGCTTTCCTATGTGTTTTTTGTCTCTGTGACTATGGTTTGACTCATTAATGCACTAGTGTCATTTCATGTGGATTTGTGATGCCACTTCTATCACAATGGTGCAACATGCAATGTGGAAGCTACTTTCCAATCCGTTTTTTTGTCTCTGTGACCATGGTTCGACACACTGATCAGATGGGTTCGTAGCATGGAAAACAAAAAAATTCTACCGCAAGAACGAACAAAACCCAGATCTAAGCTAGATAAAAGCCAAGATCTAATCTATTAGACATGTGCAACGAGATAGATCTGTACTAACCCTTGTAGATCTGAAAGTGTTACGAGATTGGATCTCGTGGTTGATGTAGTCGATCACTTGCCGATCTCAAGATCGAGTGGACGATCCTTCCGGTGCCGCGTTCCGACAGCGCTTCCGCAGTCGGTCACACGTGCGGAGTCGAAGCAGACCTTCCTCTCCTCGTTCCAGCGAGCAGCGGAGGTAGTAGATCTTCTCCACGGAATCCCAGCAGCACGACAGCGTGGTGGTGGTGGTGGAGTAGAGAATTATGCAGGGCTTCGCCTAAGCCTGAGCAGAAGAAAGGAGGAGGAGAGAGGCGGCTAGGGCTTGGAGTGGAGGGGGCAAGGGGGTGGCGCCTCCACCCCTCTATTTAAAGGACGGAGGCGCCATGGGAGGGGGAGTCCTAGTACGACTCCCCTCCCTTCCTTGGCCGGCGGATTGGGAGGGGGGGAGGAGTGCTCCTCCCCCACGACTCCTTGTCTTGCCCCACAAGGATTCCTTGATCCTTTCTTGGTTTTCAAGCAAACTCCAAGAAATCTTCTAGAACCTTCCAGAACATTCTGAAACCTTCTAGAATCCCCATACAAATACTCTGGAACATTTCCTAACTTAGAAAATGATCCCCAATATATGAATCTTATTCTCCGGACAATTCCGGATCTCCTCGTGATGTCCCGAATCCAATCCGAGACTCCGAACAACATTCGGTCTCCAACGCACATTCCATATCTACTTAAAACAACTTCGAACCTTAAGTGTGTCACCCTACGGTTCGTGAATATGTGGACATGACAGAGACACATCTCCTATCAATAACCATCAGCGGGACCTAGAGATCCATAATGGCTCCCACATACTCAACGATGACTTTGTGATCGATAGAACCATTAACATACGAAACCAATTCCCTTTGTCACGCGATACTCTACTTATCCGAGGTTTGATCGTCGGTATCTCCATACCTAGTTCTACCTCGTTACTGATAAGTACTCTTTCATCGTTCCATGTTATGTCATCCCTTGTGACCCAGTCACATGCTTGCAAGCTAACTAGATGACATTCCACCGAGAGGGCCAGAGCATATCTATCCGTCATATGGTTGGACAAATCCCAATCTTGGTCCATGCGCTTCAACACATACTTTCAGAATACCCAATGACACCTTTATAACCACCCAGTTACGAAGCGGTGTTTGATGTCATCAAAGTATCCATCCGGTGATGGTGATTAACATAACCTCATGGTCGAAGGATTAGGTTACTATGCATTTGAAAGCTTATAGCAATACGAACTTAATGACTTGATCTTATGCTACGCTTACTATGGGTGTGTGTCCATCACATCATTCTCCTAATGATATAACCTTGTTATTAATCACATCCAATGTCCATGATCATCAATTAATCAACAAGCTAGTTTAACAAGAGGCTTACTAGGGACTCTTTTACGTTTACAAAACACAGATGTATTAGTGTTTCCTTATAATACAATTATAGCATGGGATGTAAACATTCATCATAAACACAAAGATATAATAATAACCACTTTTATTATTGCCTCTTGGGCATATCTCCAACAGTGTCCCACTTGCACTAGAGTCAATAATCTAGATTACATGGTAATATACCAAACACCCATGGCGTTCTGGTGCTGGTCATGCTTTGCTCTAGGGAGAGGTTTAGTCAATGGATCTGCCACATTCAGATCAGTGTGTACTTTGCAAATCTTTATGTCGCCATCTTGGACATACTCGCGAATAGCATGGAAACATAGCTTGATGTGCTTCAACTTGCTATGTGACCTTGGCTCATGTGCATTAGTTATGGCACCTGTGTTGTCACAGTAAATAGCCATCGGGTCCAACGCACTAGGAACCACACCAAGTTCAGTAATGAATTCCTTCATCCATATGGCTTCTTGTGCAGCCTCCGAAGCAGCTATGTATTCCGATTCAGTTGAAGATTTCGCCACAACGCTTTGCTTGGCACTCCTCCAGCTCACTGCAACACCATTCAAAATAAATACGTATCCCGACTGTGACTTCGAGTCATCCGGATCGGTGTTCCAACTAGCATCAGTGTAACCGTTTACAACAAGCTGTTCATCACCTCCATAAGAAAGAACCATATCCTTAGTCCTATTTAGGTACTTTAGGATATTTTTTACCGCTGTCTAGTGCTCCATTCCAGGATCACTTTGATATCTGCTAGTCAAACTAACAGCATGTGCTATATCCGGTCTTGTACACAGCATGGCATACATGATAGAACCTATGGCCGAGGCATAGGGAATATTATTCATCTTCTCCCTATCTTCTGCCGTAGCTGGACTTTGAGTTTTACTCAAGGTCTTACCTGACAACATGGGCATGAACCCTTTCTTGCTATCTTCCATTCTAAACTTCTTTAGAACTTTGTCTAAGTATGTACTTTGTGAAAGCGCTATTAGGCGTCTTGATCTATCTCTATAAATCTTGATGCCTAGAATATATGCCGCTTCGCCAAGATCCTTCATTGAAAAACTATTATTCAAACAGGCTTTGACACTATTAAGAAGTTCTATATCATTCCCAATCAACAATATGTCATCTACATATAGTACTAGGAATGCTACAGAGCTCCCACTCACTTTCTTGTAAATACAAGCTTCTCCATAAGTTTGTATAAATCCAAAGTTTTTGATTACTTTATCAAAACATTGATTCCAACTCCGGGATGCTTGCTTCAGTCCATAAATGGAGCGCTGAAGTTTGCATACCTTGTCAGCATCACTAGGATCGACAAAACCCTTGGGTTGTACCATATACAACTCTTCCTCAATGTCACCATTAAGGAACGCTGTTTTGACATCCATCTGCCAAATCTCATAATCGAAATATGCAGCAATTGCTAACAAAATCCTCACAGACTTTAGCTTCGCTACTGGTGAGAATGTCTCATCATAGTCAACTCCTTGAATTTTTCGGAACCCTTTCGCGACAAGTCGAGCTTTATAGACGGTAACATTACCATCAGAATCTGTTATTCTCTTGAAAATCCATTTGTTCTCGACAGCCTTACGGCCATCCGGTAAGTCCACCAAAGTCCACACTTGGTTTTCGTACATGGATCCCATTTCGGATTTCATGGCTTCTAGCCATTTGTCGGAATCTGGGCTCACCATAGCTTCTTCATACGTCGCAGGGTCATTAGCGTTGTCCACCAACATGACGTTCACGGTAGAGTCATACCAATCAGGAGTGGTACAAACCCTCGTTGACCTGCGAGGTTCAGCAGTAACTTCATTTGAAGTTTCATGATCATCATCATTAGAATCCTCTCCAATTGGTGCAGGCGGCACAAAAACATCTTCCGGTGCTGCGCTACTCTCAAATCTGAGAGAAGGTTCAATAACCTAATCGAGTTCTACTTTCCTTCCAGTCACTTCCTTCGAGAAACTCCTTCTCAAGAAAGGATCCATTCTTGGCAACGAAAACTTTGCCTTCGGATCTATGATAGAAGGCATACCCAATTGTTTCTTTAGGATATCCTATGAAGGCGCATTTCTCCGCTTTGGGTTCAAGCTTATCAGGTTGTAACTTCTTTACATATGCTTCGCAACGCCAAACTTTAAGGAACGACAACTTAGGTTTCTTACCAAACCACAATTCGTACGGTGTTGTTTCAACGGATTTAGATGGTGCCCTATTTAAAGTGAATGCGGCTGTCTCTAATGCATAGCCCCAAAACGATAGCGGTAAATCTGTAAGAGACATCATAGACCGAACCATATCTAAGAGAGTTCGATTACGACGTTTGGACACACCATTACGCTATGGTGTTCCCGGCGGTGTCAACTGCGAAAGTATTCCACATTTCTTTAAATGCATGCCAAACTCATAACTTAGATATTCACCTCCGCGGTCAGAACGCAGAAACTTAATCTTCTTGTTATGATGATTTTCCACTTCACTTTGAAATTCCTTAAACTTCTCGAAAGTTTCGGACTGATGTTTCATAAAGTAGACATACCCATATCTACTTAAGTCATTCGTGAAAGTGAGAACATAACGATATCCACCACGCGATGCTACACTCATTGGACCGCACACATCGGTATGTATTATTTCCAATAAGTCTGTAGCTCGCTCCATTATTCCAGAGAATGGAGACTTAGACATTTTTCCCATTAGACATGCTTCGCATCTTTCAAGTGATTCAAAATCAAGTGATTCAAGAAGTCCATCAGAATGGAGTTTCTTCATACGCTTCACTCCAATGTGACCAAGACGACAGTGCCACATGTATGTAGAATTATCATTCAATTTTGTTCGTTTAGCCTCTATGTTGTGAACATGTGTATCATTACTATCGAGATTCAGTAAGAATAAACCCTTCATCTCAGGTGCATTACCATAAAAGATATTACTCATATAAATCGAACAACCTTTATTCTCGGACTTAAAAGAGTAACCGTCTCGCAATAAACAAGATCCAGATATAATGTTCATGCTTAACGCAGGCACCAAATAACAATTATTCAAATTTAAAACTAATCCCGAAGGTAGATGTAGAGGGAGCATGCCGACGGCGATCACATCAACCTTGGAGCCATTTCCAACGCGCATCGTCACCTCGTCTCTCGCCAGTCTTCGCTTATTCCGCAGCTCCTGTTTCGAGTTACAAATATGAGCAACTGAACCAGTATCAAATACCCAGGCACTACTACGATTACTAGTAAGATACACATAAATAACATATATATCAAATATACCTTTCTTCTTGATGTTGCCATTCTTCAGATCCGCCAGGTACTTGGGGTAGTTACGCTTCCAGTGACCAGCACCCTTGCAGTAGAAGCATTCAGTTTCAGGCTTGGGACCAGCCTTGGGCTTCTTTGCAGGTGCGGCAGCTTTCTTGCCGTCCTTCTTGAAGTTGCCCTTGTTCTTAGGCTTGCCCTGTTTCTTGAAATTGGTGGTCTTATTGACCATCAACACTTGGTGCTCCTTCTTGATTTCCACTTCAACAGTTTTCAGCATGGACGATAGTTCAGGCAACGTCTTGTTCATGCAGTGCATATTGTAGTTCATCACAAAGTTCTTATAACTCGGTGGCAGTGATTGGAGGAGACGGTGAATCCCTAACTCATTAGGAATCGATATCCCCAACTCTTGGAGCTTGTTTGCGTACCCAGACATGGTGAGCACGTGCTCGCTAACGGAGCTACCCTCTTCCATCTTACAGTTAAAGAACTTTTCGGAGGCCTCATAGCTCTCCATGGCCGCGCGAGTCTCAAAAATCAGCCTGAGCTCCTTAATGATCTCGAACGGGTCGTGGTGCTCAAAATGCTTCTAAAGCTCCGATTCTAAACCGTACAGGATGGCACACTGAACTGTGGAGTAATGATTTTTCCGAGTGTCGAAAACATTCTTTTCGTCATCGGTGGCATTATCTGCAGGTGGGTCACCCAGCGGTGCATCGAGCACGTAGGTCAACTGACCAGCCCTGAGGACAATCTTCAGTCCACGGAACCAGTCTGTGAAATTGCTTCCATTGTTCTTAAGCTTTTCTTTCTCTAGGAACACATTGAAATTGATGGAGGGGGTCGCCATAATCTACAACAATTTGCAAGTAGTTTAGACTAAGTTTATGATAAATTGAGTTATAATTTAATTCTTAAACTAACTAGGTGAACTCCCACTCAAAACAACATCCCTCACATTGTCTTAGTGATTACACGAACCAAGTCCACTACACCAAGTCCGATCTTCATGAGAGAAGATGTAGTTTCATCGGTGAACAATCTTCATGTTCATCATATCATTTATATGACTCATGCTCTACCTTTCGGTATTCCGTGTTCCAAGACCATGTCTGTACATGCTAGGCTCGTCAAGACAACCTTAGTTTCCGCATGTGCAAATCTGGCTTGCACCCGTTGTATGCACACATAGAATCTATCACATCCGATCATCACGAGATGCTTCGAAACGACGAGTCTTAGCAACGGTGCCAACTAAGGGTGAACACTTTAGTACTTGATATTTAGTGAGAGGGATCATCTTATAATGCTACCGTCGCGATCTAAGCAATACAAGATGCATAAAGGATTAACATCACAGGCAATTCATAATTAGTGTGATATGATATGGCCCTTTCTTCTTGCGCCTTTGATCTCCATCTCCAAAGCACGGACATGATCTCCATCATCACCAGCATTGTGTCAAGGTCGGTGGCGCCGCTTCATGGTTGTCCATCATCACTAGCAACTATTACAACTACTTGGAATAAAGCTATTACAAGATGAATAGACACGCAGGTCTTAACAGAATTAAAGACAACCATTAGGCTCCTGCCGGTTGCCATATTACAACAAGGATCATTGCATATATCAAATACAATCATAATCACATGATGGCCATATCACATCACAAAAACCCTGCAAAAACAAGTTAGACGCCTCTAATTTTCTTTGCATGTTTTACGTGGTTTGGGGCTTTCGAATAAGAACGGATCTTACCTACGAAACTGAACCACAACGTTGATACAAGTGCTATCAAGTGCAAAGTGTAAATTGGATCTATACTATGGTGAGAGAGACAGACACCCGCAAAGCCACTTGTGCAAAGCAAGTTACACGGCAAGCGTGGAGCAAGTCTCATGTGCGATGACATGTAAGGTTAGCCCGAGCCGCTTCATCCCACCATACCGCAAGATGCAAAGTACACAAAGCAAAAGACGGCACGAGCACCAACGCCCACAAAACCATTGTGTTCTACTCGTGCAACAGATCTACGCATAGACACGGCTCTGATACCACTGATGGGTTCATAGCATGGAAAACAAAAAATTTCTACCGCAAGAACGAACCAAACCCAAATCTAATCTAGATAAAACCAAGATCTAATCTATTAGACATGTGCAACGAGATAGATCTGTACTAACCCTTGTAGATCCGAAAGCGTTACGAGATTGGATCTCGTAGTTGATGTAGTCGATCACTTGCCGATCTCAAGATCGAGTGGACGATCCTTCCGGCGCCGCGTTCCGGCAGCGCTTCTGCAGTCGGTCACACGTGCGGAGTCGAAGCATACCTTCCTCTCCTCGTTCCAGCGAGCAGCGGAGGTAGTAGATCTTCTCCATGGAATCCCAGCAGCACGACGACGTGGTGGTGGTGGTGGAGTAGATAATTCTACAGGGCTTCGCCTAAGCCTAAGCAGAAGAAAGGAGGAGGAGAGAGGCGGCTAGGGCTTGGAGTGGAGGGGGCAAGGGGGTGGCGCCTCCACCCCTCTATTTAAAGGAGGGAGGCGCCATGGGAGGGGGAGTCCTAGTAGGACTCCCCTCCCTTCCTTGGCCGGCGGATTGGGAGGGGGAAGGAGTCCTCCTCCCCCACGACTCCTTGTCTTGCCCCACAAGGATTCCTTGATCCTTTCTTGGTTTTCAAGAAAACTCCAAGAAATCTTCTAGAACCTTCCGGAACATTCCGAAACCTTCTAGAATCCCCATACAAATACTCCGGAACATTTCCTAACTTAGAAAATGATCCCCAATATATGAATCTTATTCTCCAGACAATTCCGGATCTCCTCGTGATGTCCCGGATCCAATCCGAGACTCCGAACAACATTCGGTCTCCAACGCACATTCCATATCTACTTAAAACAACTTCGAACCATAAGTGTGTCACCCTACGGTTCGTGAATATGTAGACATGATAGAGACACATCTCCTATCAATAACCATCAGCGGGACCTGGAGATCCATAATGGCTCCCACATACTCAACGATGACTTTGTGATCGATAGAACCATTAACATACGAAACCAATTCCCTTTGTCACGCGATACTCTACTTATCCGAGGTTTGATCGTCGGTATCTCCATACCTAGTTCTACCTCGTTACTGATAAGTACTCTTTACTCGTTCCATGTTATGTCATCCCTTGCGACCCAGTCACATGCTTGCAAGCTAACTAGATGACATTCCACCGAGAGGGCCCAGAGGATATCTATCCGTCATATGGATGGACAAATCCCAATCTTGGTCCATGCGCTTCAACACATACTTTCAGAATACCCAATGACACCTTTATAACCACCCAGTTACGAAGCGGTGTTTGATGTCATCAAAGTATCCATCCGGTGATGGTGATTAACATAACCTCATGGTCGAAGGATTAGGTTACTATGCATTTGAAAGCTTATAGCAATACGAACTTAATGACTTGATCTTATGCTACGCTTACTATGGGTGTGTGTCCATCACATCATTCTCCTAATGATATAACCTTGTTATTAATCACATACAATGTCCATGATCAGGAAACCATGATCATCAATTAATCAACAAGCTAGTTTAAAAAGAGGCTTACTAGGGACTCTTTTACGTTTACAAAACACACATGTATTAGTGTTTCCTTATAATACAATTATAGCATGGGATGTAAACATTCATCATAAACACAAAGATATAATAATAACCACTTTTATTATTGCCTCTTAGGCATATCTCCAACAGTTTGTACCTTTTCATGTTACAACATAGTTGCTATGTCTTATTAGTTAGAACTTTATCTTTCATGCTATGTTAAAGTACTATGATCCCAGCTATCAATGTTTTACAAATACTTTGATCACATAGCACAACACACACACTCCAGTGGATTCTGTGATGCAACTTCTACCACAATAGTTCAACATGCAATGTGGAATTGGCTTTCCTATGTGTTTTTGGTCTTTGTGACTATGGTTTGACAAATTAATACACTACTTTCATTTCATGTGTTCTTTTCATAAATCACATTGATGTTCTTTCCCAAAACCACATGGATCCACCTGACAATACACACTCCAGTGGATTCTATTATGCAACTTCTGCCACACTAGTTCAAAATTGTGGCGCCCCGCAAAAACCACTACTAGAAAATCGCGGTGTTCTTGTGCATTGCATCATCATGACCGCATGCTCATTTCATCATGCCACCTTGCATTTGAGCATCGTCATGTCATCTTGCATTTGTTTGCATAAAACTATTTTCGAAAAGTCTGTTTTTGTTTTCTAAATGCCCCGTCTTGTTTTCAAATTAAAATCCGGGTCTGTCCGGAATATTTTGTTTTGTCTACCAACGGATTTCAAAAGCCCCGTTTTAAATATTAAAACATTTATTTTATTTTTGGGAGGCAGACCGCCAGGCCCGAAAGCCCGGCCGGTCACCTCCAAGCCCTAAACTAAAACCTAGTCTAATCCTAGCCAAACCCTAACCCACACACCCCCTCAGCCGCCACTCTCTCTCTCCCCCCACGTGCCAAAATCCCTGCCGCCACCGACCGTTTCTCCCGCCCAGCCACCTCCACCTCACCAACCCCTCCACCTCACTCCATCCATTCACCTCCTGCCACCTCACCCGCGCGGGCCCACTTTCCCTGGTGGACAGCCACCCGCTGCCACATGCCTGCACAGCCCCCAGCCCCACCTGAGTGCACCCCAACGCCACCTGCCCAAACCCCCGCTCACCCCACTTCCCAGGCGCATCGCGATCCCACCCTGGCCCCACCTGCCGCTCGCCCCACGTCCCGCGTGCCGCCTGGCCCACCACGAGCCACGCCCTCCCCGCGGCTCCTTCCTCCAAATCCCACCTACCCCGCAGCCCCATCTTCCTCGCGCCTCTGCCCGGGTCGCTGCCTGCGCCCTTCCCCTCCTCGCTGCCCCTCTCGCCGGTCTCCCTCCTCTCCGTCGTCGCCTCGACCCCACCCCATCGGACACCGTCGGCATCGCCCGTCTCCGCCTCGGCCCCCCACCTCGCCGACCTTCCCCGCCGCCTAGCCGCTCCGATGGTCGCCGCCCTGAGCACCGTGTAGCCCCGCCACCATGGGCAGGCCCTGGAGCCCTGTCTCCGTGCCCCCTCTCAGCCGCCGCCATGCGCCATGGCCACCGCCTGCGCCTCCCCTCTGCAGCGCCTCCTCCCGCCGCCATCTGCCTCGAGCCCGCCTCCGGTCGCCCTCCGTGCTCGCCAACGACCTCCGGCCGTCGCCTCGGGTCGAGCTCCTCGCGCCGGCCTCCGCCTCTTGCTGCCAGCGCCTCCTCCGCTCGGCCCACATCCTCCGCCTCCGCCAGAGCCCCTGCGTCCAGAGCACCGAGCCTACAAGCTCGTGGTCGCTGGAGCCCGCCTTCCTCGTCTGGCGCCTCTTCTCTGCCTGGCAGTTGCGTGTCGCCTTCTCCTCTGGTCCTCATCTGGCCCGCCCCGTGCCGCCGGCCGAGCCCCTGCCTCGACCTCACGGACGCGGCCCCCTCCCAGCACCACATCGACCTCGGCTCCGTCAGCGATGCCCTATTCGCAGTTGTGCATATACTAGTACTGCCATGGGGTGTTGGGTGTACTAGTGCTTCCAGAGTAGAGTATGAGTGAGCTTGTGTGACCGTGAGATGACAAGGCATGAACCAGGATTGTTGTGTGCTGTCTGCATTTAACCAAAGGACATCGGGTAACAAGATCTTCTTCTCGGAAGCCGCCACACCTCAAGATCTCCGCCACGAAAACCCCAAGGCCTTCGATGTAGGAACGACAAGGTCTCGTTCACGGTTTCGACGCCCCGAGCTCTCCCTCACGAACGCCATGAGCTCCTGATGGACCCGAGCGTCCAAGGCGGCTAGTTGTACAAGGACCTCGCCAAGATGGACAGTGATGAACCATCTGCGCTGAATCCGAGACCCCGAGCACACCGACGACAAGATCTCCTTTCGGGATCCGATGCCCGAGAACCCGAACGCCAAGATTGCCGACGCGGATACGCCAAGTTAGTCTACCCGGACACCGTGCGACAATATCTACTTCACGGATCCAAAGACCCCGATACCCGATCCACTCAAGTTTGCCATCGACGACAAGATCGACACCGGCCAGGGCGAATCCGATGCGCCCCCGACGCTGAACCAAGTCCTTCCCGGAACGCCAAGATCTACTCCGTTGTCCGAGAACGTTCTCGCCGAGATCGATCCCCATCAAACCCTGGACCCTATCGAACCCCGAACCCCGGAACCCAAGATCTTCCGAACCCAGATGTGTGAACCTTTTCCGAGCCCCTATTTTATAAATGCTATATATAAAACCTGTTGCATAATAATTGTTCATCTCGCATGCATATCATAATCATGCCGGATCTTCTGCCGTAGTATTAAATATTGCATCCGGTGTTTCTTTTAGTGCTTTGCTTCTTCACGGATTAGGCCGATGAGTTGATGCAAGTATCGACAAGTTCTCTGGATATGAACCTTCGGCAGTGTTTCCCAGGCGAGCATCTCTCCCCCTTCTACCTATTTTGCATTTATAGTCTTTATTTCCTCCCGTTGATCTATTGCTATCCGTGTCGCGATGCTTTAGTTTCCGTACACCAGTTATACCCCGTGCAGCCTCTATATAGCCTTGGAAACCTCCTATTACCTGTGTTTGGTAGATAGCTGGCCTTGCGAGTCGCAGTTGCTTGCTCAGGTGTGATCTTGTGTTGTCGAGTACCACAGTTGTTGGAATGCTGGCAGATGTTTATTGGTGGAGATGCTTATTGGTGGAGATGGTCATGACTTTAAATACTACTATTAAAATGCTAGATATAACTAATGCAGAGGCATCGGTGGGCAATAGATGTTATTTGGTTCTTCCACGCTCACTTGTGTCCCGTAGGACCCCGAGTACTTGATACCTGTTCCTTGATTTTTCTCACTATCCACATCCGGGAGGCCTTATGGACCCCCCTGAGCCAGAGCTTGATTCATTTCTATTTCTTGGGGCCACAAGTAGTTTGGGGCTTTATTACTATTCTGTACCTATGCCATGCTTTACTGCTTTATTTGAGATTGTGCGTGGAGCACCTGTACTGTTTTGGAACATGGAATGTTTTCGCGGTATCGACAAGCCCAGTCACACTTTCGGGTTCCCAGTCGTTTACAGCCATTGACACAAACCCTGGGTCCGTTCCGGAGCCGGCCAACTTCGTGGGGTGGCCCCCTGAAATATTTTATGAATCCTGTGATCGCTTTGTTGTGAATGCCTCGTTGGGTTTTGAGTTGGTTTTTCCGAGGTTGATCGAGTGTGTGTTGCTATTTGTGCACCCCTGCAGGGTAAAACTTACTGAAAGCCGTGTCCGCGGTTATGGACGACTTGGAGCACAGTATCTCGATCATAGACAAGCATAACTAAAGTAGTGCTATAAATTTGACTTAATATGTGACTAGTAATCAGCTCAATTATAACGGAATGGATATTTAAAATGCCAACAACTGGTGGATCTTGGTCATATCGTGTGCTGATATACCTACCTAGTAAGTATTTCAACTCCAATGGAATGTGATAAAAGTGCCAACAACTGCTGGGTTTTGGGATTCCTCAGGACAATTATATCTGACTAGTAAATGTCCCAACTACAACAGAATGGTAATTAAACAGCCCACTACTTATGCTATCAGGATGACTCATGCTATCTATATCTGATTAGTAATTGCTGCAACTATAATGGAATGAGTAAAATTGCCAACTGTGTGAGTTCCTTGGTCCGACTTCCTCGTTGGTCTCGAGGGGGAAATACCAGGATGGGTTTGTTTGGTGTTAGCTTTAGGTTGGAACCGAATAGGTCTTTCTTATCCCTCTCTGTTAACCGCCAGTTCTATCGAGTCTCTATAGGTTGTTTAGTGCCGCTGCGCTACCGCTTCAGCCCGCCATACCTATGTAGGCGAGAGCCGCCGAATTCTAGCCTCGCCGTGTACTGGCCTCAGTACTGACACTCCTCTTTTTCCTTTGCCCTTTGTCAGCACCCCTTTTGTTTTAGCAGGTTTGAGATCGCCGTCGTTAGCAGGGTTACCCTTCCGGCTTGGCCTGGGCAGGGTTATGGACACCATTGGTTATTCTTCAGGGCTCTTAGCCCCATTTGCATCTTGTCCGTACTCGGACGCTCTATCGTTTTCAAGGTGATTAGAATATTTGTATTGGATATCTGTATTCTTGACTCGCTGAGTCGCTGTTGTATATATATCTGTTCTATGGGTCCCATCGAGGACTGTTGTCTAATGGTATTACTTCGTTTTCCACCCGCACGAAAATGCCTGGTGGGCGTCCTTGAATCGTTTCTATGCGGGTTTGGCGGAAAGGGCTAAAACTTGCATAGGGCCGATTTGAGGGTGTTACAAAAATGCAATGTGGAAGTTGCTTGCCAATCTGTTTTTGGTCTCTATGACCATGGTTTGACACACTGATCCACTAGTGTCATTGCATGTGTTCTTTTCATAGACCAATTTGATCCACATGACAACACACACTCCAGTGGATTCTATGATTTAACTTCTGCCACATTGGTGCAACATGCAATGTGGAAGCTGCTTTCCTATGTGTTTTGGTCTCTGTGACCAAGGTTTGACACACTGATCCACTGGTGACCTTGCATGTGTTCTTTTCCTAGACCATTTGATCACCTAGAGTCATTGCATGTGTTCTTTTCCTAAACCACATGCATCCACATGGAAACACACATTCTAGTGGATTCTGTGATGCAACTTCTGCCAAACTGGAGCAACATGCAATGTGGAAGCGGCTTTCCTATATGTTTTTGGTCTCTGTCACCATGGTTTGACACTCTAATCCACTAGTGTCATTGCATGTGTTCATTTCCTAAACCACACTGATCACCTAGTGCCATTCCATGTGTTGTTTTCCTAAACCACATTGATCCACATGACAACAAACACTTCGGTGGATTCTGTGATGTAACTTCTGCCACACTGGTGCAACATGCAGTTTGGAAGCTGCTTTTCTACGTGTTTTTGGTCTCTGTGACCATGGTTTGAGACATTGATACACTAGATTCATTTCATGTGTTCTTTTCCTAATCCAAACTAATCACCTAGCGCCATTGCATGTGTTCCTTCCCAAAACCACATGGATCCACATGACAACACACTCTACTGGATTCTGTGATACAACATCTGCCACACTGTTCCAACATGCAATGTGGAAGCTGCTTTCCGATGTATGTTTGGTCTCTATGACCATGGTTGAACACACTGATCCACTAGTGTCATTGCATGTGTTCTTTTCCTAAACCACACTGATCACGTAGTGCAATTGCATGTCTTCTATTCCTAAACCACATTGATCCACATGACAACACACACTCTAGTGGATTCCGTGATAAAACTTCTGCCACACTAGTGAAACATGCAATGTGGAAGCTGCTTTCCTATGTGTTTTAGTCTCTGTGACCATGGTTTGACACACTGATCCACTAGTGTCATTGCATGTGTTCTTTTCATAAACCACATTGATCCAGTAGTGTCATTGTATGTGTTCTTTCCCAAAACCACATGGATCCACGTGACAACACACACTCTAGCTAGTGGATTTTGTGATGCAACTTATGTCACAGTGGTACAACATGCAATATGGAAGCTACTTTCCTATCTGTTTTTTGGTCTATGTGACCATGGTTCGACACACTGATCCACTAGTGTCATTGCATGTGTTCTTTTCCTAAACCACACTGATCACCTAGTTCCATTGCATGTGTTCTTTTGCTAAACCACATTGATTCACATGACAACACACACTCTAGTTGATTCTATGATGCAACTTCTACCACACTGGTAAAACATGCAATGTGGAAGGTGCTTTCCTATGTGTTTTTGGTCTCTATGACCATGGTTTGACACACTGATCCACTAGTGTCATTCTATGTGTTCTTTTCATAAACCACATTGATCCACTAGTGTCACTCATATGTTGTTTCCCAAAACCACATGGATCCACATGACAACACACACTCCAGTGGATTCTGTGATGCACCTTCTGCCACACGGGTTCATCATGCAATGTGGAAGCTGCTTTCCTATGTGTTTTTGTCTCTGTGACTATGGTTTGACTCATTAATGCACTAGTGTCATTTCATGTGTTTTTTTCATAAACCACATTGATGTTCTTTCCCAAAACCACATGGATACACATGACACCACACACTCAAGTGGATTCTATGAAGCAATTTCCGCCACACTAGTTCAACATAATGTGGAAGATGCTTCCCTATCTGTTTTTGGTCTCTATGACCATGGTTTGACACACTGATCCACTAGTGTCATTGCATGTGTTTTTTTCCTAGACCAATTTGATCCACATGACAACACACACTCTAGTGGATTCTGTGATTTAACTTCTACCACATTGGTGCAACATGCAATGTGGAAGCTGCTTTCCTATGTGTTTTTGGTCTTTGTGACTAAGGTTTGACACACTATCCACTAGTGTCATTGCATATGTTCTTTTCCTAGACCACACTGATCCACATGACAACACACACTCCAGTGGATTCTATGATGCAACTTTTGCTACACTGGTGCAACATGCAATGTGGAAGCTGCTTCGTATGTGTTTTTGGTCTCTCTGACCAAGGTTTGACACACTAATCCATTGGTGACCTTGCAAGTGTTCTTTTCCTAGACCACATTGATCACCTGGAGTCATTGCATGTGTTCTTTTCCTAAACCACATGCATCCACATGGCAACACACACTCTAGTGGATTCTGTGATGCAACTTCTGCCAAACTAGAGCAACATGCAATGTAGAAGTTGCTTTCCTATGTTTTTTTGGTCTCTGTCACCATGGTTTGACACACTAATCCACTAGTGTCATTGCATGTGTTCATTTCCTAAACCACACTAATCACCTAGTGCCATTCCATGTGTTCTCTTCCTAAACCACATTGATCCACATGATAACAAACACTCTAGTGGATTTTGTGATGCAACTTCTACCAGACTGGTGCAACATGCAATTTGGAAGCTGCTTTTCTACGAGTTTTTGGTCTATGTGACCATGGTTTGACACATTGATACACTAGTGTCATTTCGTGTGTTCTTTTCCTAATCCAAACTAATCACCTAGCGCCATTGCATGTGTTCTTTCCCAAAACCACATGGATCCACATGACAAAACACTCTAGTGGATTCTGTGATGCAGCGTCTGCCACACTGGTCCAACATGCAATGTGGAAGCTGCTTTCCTATCTATGTTTGGTCTCTGTGACCATGGTTCAATACACTGATCCACTAGTGTCATTGCATGTGTTCTTTTCCTAAACCACACTGATCACCTAGTGCCATTGCATGTGTTCTATTCCTAAACCACATTGATCCACATGACAACACACACTCTAGTGGATTCCGTGATGCAACTTCTGCCACACTGGTGAAACATGCAATGTGGAAGGTGCTTTCCTATGTGTTTTGGTCTCCGTGACCATGGTTTGACACACTGATCCACTAGTGTCATTGCGTGTGTTCTTTTCATAAACCACATTGATCACCTAGTGTCATTGCATGTGTTCTTTCCCAAAACTACATGGATCCAGATGACAACACACACTCTAGATAGTGGATTTGTGATGCCACTTCTGTCACAATGGTGCAACATGCAATGTGGAAGCTACTTTCCTATCCGTTTTTGTTCTCTGTGACCATGGTTCGACACACTGATCCACTAGTGTCATTGCATGTGTTCTTTTCCTAAACCACACTGATCACCTAGTGCCAGTGCATGTGTTCTTTTCCTAAACCACATTGATTCACATGACAACACACACTCCAGTGGATTCTATGATGCAACTTGTACCACACCGGTAAAACATGCAATGTGGAAGGTGCTTTCCTTTGTGTTTTTGGTCTCTATGACCGTGGTATGACACACTGATCCACTAGTGTCATTGCATGTGTTCTTTTCATAAACCACATTGATCCACTAGTGTCACTCATATGTTGTTTCCCAAAACCACATGGATCCACATGACAACACACACTCCAGTGGATTCTGTGATGCATGTTCTACCACACGGGTTCATCATGCAATGTGGAAGCTGCTTTCCTATGTGTTTTTTGTCTCTGTGACTATGGTTTGACTCATTAATGCACTAGTGTCATTTCATGTGTTTTTTTCATAAACCACATTGATGTTCTTTCCCAAAACCACATGGATACACATGACAACACACACTCAAGTGGATTCTATGAAGCAATTTCCGCCACACTAGTTCAACATACAATGTGGAAGCTGCTTCCCTATCTGTTTTTGGTCTCTGTGACCATGGTTTGACACACTGATCCACTAGTGTCATTGCATGTGTTCTTTTCCTAGACCAATTTGATCCACATGACAACACACACCCCAATGGATTCTGTGATTTAACTTCTGCCACATTGGTGTAACATGCAATGTCGAAGCTGCTTTCCTATGTGTTTTTCGTCTTTGTGACTAAGGTTTGACACACTATCCACTAGTTTCATTGCATATGTTCTTTTTCTAGACCACATAGATCCACATGACAACACACAGTCCAGTGGATTCTATGATGCAACTTTTGCTACACTAGTGCAACATGCAATGTGGAAGCTGCTTCGTATGTGTTTTTGGTCTCTCTGACCAAGGTTTGACACACTGATCCATTGTTGACCTTGCATGTGTTCTTTCCCTAGAACACATTGATCACCTAGAGTCATTGCATGTGTTCTTTTCCTAAACCACATGCATCCACATGGCAACACACACTCTAGTGGATTCTGTGATGCAACTTCTGCCAAACTGGAGCAACATGCAATGTGAAAACTGCTTTCCTATGTGTTTTTGGTCTTTGTCACCATGGTTTTACACACTAATCCACTAGTGACATTGCATGTGTTCATTTCCTAAACCACACTGATCACCTAGTGCCATTCCATGTGTTCTTTTCCTAAATCACATTGATCCACATGACAACAAACTCTCTAGTGGATTCTGTGATGCAACTTTCAAGTGGTTGGGTTTGATTATGATTGCCTGTATCCCTGCAATAAGAAAAGAAAATCATAGGGTGCGCGGCCAGCGCTCCCTATGGGAGTAGCCCCCGAGTGCTTGGTGGAGTCGAAAACTCCAGCAAGGACTAAAGTAGTCGAAGTTTTCCACTAAGTAGCCTTTGATGACGTCAGTGCTGACGCTTGAATGACCTCAGTTACCCGCGTGAGCGGCTTTGACGGGACGTGACGAGCGATGGGTCCCACTTTCTGACTTTGAGTTGACTGGGCGTGCGTAATCTTATTATTAACTGTGCCTCCTCGATTTCCGCTAAGTGGAGGGACGATTAGCGCTTCCTCTTCTCCACGTGTCGAGCGCGACGTGTGCCACGCGTCCAATAGGGTTTTTGTGAGCCGTTGGATTGCATCTCTTAGGGGTTAAGTAGCGATGCTATGACGGTAAATTTCCATCTGCGCCCTTTTCTTCCTCGCTGCCATCGCCATTGCAGCTGTTCCTCTGCTTTTCTTCTGCGCTCATCTTTTCCGCAGTTCTGGACCATCTCCGCTCGTTCCCAAGTTACTTTCTGCGTTCTCATCGCTACCGCGCAATGGGAAAGAAGAAAGGAGGCGCTGCCGCTGAATCTGCCGCCACCGCTGCTGCGGCGAAGAAGGGTGGCACCGCTGCTGTGGGCACCAGTGCCTCCGCCGGCGGGAAGAAGAAGGTCGCAGGCACCCGCGTGACCAATGGTGCCTGGCGCCCCTCAATCATCAAGGCGTACGATCTTCGTTTTCTTCGCCAAGATGGAGTTATTTCCGCCGCAGTCGCCGACGCGCGCGTCCCCAGTGGTGAGACCATTCCTGTGCCTCCCGCTGGTTTTTGAGTGATGTTTCTTGCTTTCATCATTCGCAGCCTTTCTTTGCCTATCGACCCCTTTCTTAGGGGTCTCCTCTGTTTTTACGGGCTCCAGCTCCATCAGTTGTCCCCGAATTCAATTCTTCACATCTCTTGCTTTATCACTCTCTGCGAGTGCTGGCTCGGAATCGAGCTGCACTTTGGCCTTTTCAAGCGTTTGTTCAAGCTAAAGCGTCAGTCCGCATCTGGCTCTTTAGTTTATGACGTAGGTGGTTGTGGAATCCATGTTGACCCATCCTCCACCTACTTCGACATCAAGCTCACCAAGTCCGTCCAGGGATGGAGGGAGAGATGGTTTTATGTTCGTGACCTGAAGGCCAAGGACGAGCACTTTGGACTCGCTCCTTTTGATCCCGCGACTCCCTGCAAGAAGATGCGTTCTTGGAAGAACGTGATCATGCCGTTCGAACTCGCGGAGACGGACGTGCTATATCAACGCGTCTGCGACCTCGAGAGTCGCATGGGCGCAGAAGAGGGAGGCTGCGCCCTTATCGGGACTTGGCTGCATCGTTGCGTCCAGCCTCTCCAAGCTAGAGTCCATCCCATGTTTCAATGGGGTGGTGCTGATGATGCCACTCGCGTGTCTGCCGATGGCATGTCCGCGAGTGAGGTAGATAAGAGGGTGCGACTGGTCACGAAGTACACCTTCAAGGATGTGCTTCCGAATGAGCCAGTCGTTCCTCCCTTCGATGCTTCGAATCCTCCTCCCGAGGTACAGTCGTACTACGCAGTAGCTTATTTTCACTATTGCTTTTATGTTGCTTACCTGCTCCTTTTTGCTTTTTGTATGCAAGATTGGGCGGTCTCGCCTTGCATGCCTCCTCTCCCTGAGGGCATTATTCCTCGCGAAGCTTTTGAAGAGGACGAGCCTAAGTCAACTGTCCCTTCTGACGTAGAAGAGGAAGCCCTCGAGTCGGAGAGCCCAGATACTCGCAAGCGTCCGCGCAGCGAGGACTCTGATGCGTCGACTCCTTCAACTCCAGAGGGCACAGTTGCTGGCGCGGAGTCACCACTTCCCGCCGTTCCTGTGAGGGCTGTAGCACCAGCTTCTCGCAAGAAGATGCGATTGCCCAAGGGGTCTTCGTCGGAGTCGGCGGAGGCCACATTTGATCTTGACAAGTTTGACTGGTAAGTTTATGAGTTCGTTCTTTCTTCTCTGTTTTCTTTTTGTTGGCTTTGCCCTGGAGTTTTGCCCTTTTCTCAATGTGAATTTGGTCTTGCAGTCAAGAGGCGTCGTCATCTTCTGGCGACGTTGTATTTTTGAAGGAATCAGGAGTCGTGACCTCAAGGGCCAAGGTAGAGGTCGAGCGCGCTCCTTCTCCTCCGGCGGCGGCCCACTCCGGGCACAATTCTTCGAGTTCTCCTCACGGAGGGGAGCATCGAATAGTTGCTCGGATGACAGCTCAACAGACTTCTTCGGAGTCGCTGGAGGACCATGTGAGTATATCTTTCTTTCTTTTGTATTTTGGCAGTCAACGCCTTCTGTTGCCCTTATCTGATTCCTTGATTGGTGTAACAGCTCCTTGTAAAAGAGGCCACGCGAGTGGCGGAGCAGGTGATGGCGATGGGTCGTCAGCATGCGATGCTGGAGATGCATCACCGCGTGGTCGAAAGTGAGTGCTTCCACGCTTGTTTCTTTCGTCTTTTTTCTGCTCTGGTGTGTTTGACTGATAGCCAATTATTTTTGACTGCCATGTAGCTGAGCATAACTCCCTACTACGCAATGTCGCATCCTTGGAGAAGACACTGGCCGCAGCTGTCAAGGGGCGCGATGAGGCAATCACGGCTCGTGATGAAGCCCGAAAGCGAGAAGAGGATCTGCGCGCCTCTTTTGCAACCAGGGAGAAGTTGTTCGAGGAGCAGCTATTCTCAGTCGCCAAGGCCCTCTCAGGTACCTTTACTGGTGGATTTTTGATTGATGCTTTTCTCTGCTTCTGGAGTTTTTGCCGTTGGCACCAGAAATCTGACCCATGTTTTTTGGTGTAGATGCTGGCGACTTGAGTTTTGACCCGCAGGCCCTTCGTCGTGATGACGCTCTGGCTGGCGCGGTATCCGCAGTCGAAGACCGAAGCGCCGTCGTCCAGAATACATTGTCCAAGGCCAAGGTCGCCCTTAGTCGCCTCCGAGAGGAGTTGATGCCAAAGGCAGAGCAGGTCGACAAAATGGACGAGCTGGTGGAGTCACTCGCCGGGGGTGTGCCTTCTACCTATAAGAACTCCCTCCAGGCGGCTGGTGCAACGATGTCACTCGCCATGGTGAAGGCCCACGGAGTCGAGATAGATCCCTCTGCGGTGTCGAAGACAATGCCTGTTGGCGCGGATGGTCAGCAGGTAGTTTTCGCCCCCTTTGCGACTGCCTGTGCCAAATACGGTCATTCTTTGATTAATACCGTTGCCAAGTATTCGGAGGAGCTCCAACGCGCTAAGAAGGCGGCGAAAGCTTCGGCTTCAGGGGCAGGTGGAAAATCAGTGGCATCTGATACTGCCACGGATTTGATGAAGCCCCCGAAGGCGTTGAAGTCGAAGAAGCCAGCTGCTCCATAGTTAGCTTTGTGTAGTAGATAACGAATTGTCCTTTTGCTCAAAGAACATGCCTGCTGGCGAGTGTGCTTGTCAATATTTTTTATGCTTTATCCTGAATGCATCTGCTATCCCTGCCTTTGTGTTAGTTTGGTCGCCTTATTTGCTTCTGTCTTGATCTGTGGTAGGGCACATCGAGTGGTCCCATAGGGGGAGACCAGGATCCATCATCTCTTGATGAGACAGTGGCACCGCCGCGCTCTAGGGTAGAGGAGCTGTCTTTGCTGTCGCGACTTCGTGACCGCGTGAAGCAGCTGGAGCGTGAGTTGCCCCTGATCCGCGGTAACGCAGATGTGTGGAAATCAAAGGCGGAAAAAGGCGCCGCCCGCGAGCACTATCTGCTTGGCGAGGTGACACAGCTGGGCGACCAATTTAAGTGTTAGTTTGCTCGTCCTCATCTTTTCCTTTGTAGATAGTCGCAGTGGTACATTGTACTCATGCTGTTGGTGCTGCTTCGTGTAGTTGTTAGCGCACATCGTCCGCAGGAGGAGAGGGATAGGATTGCTATCCGCCTTCATGGTCTCACCCAGGAGCAACTCCAAAAGAGTGGATACTTCTGGGTGGATCATGATCGTGCGACTGCATTGGCCACCTTACAGGATCGCGCTTCGCGAGTGCTGCTCTTCCTGAAGAAGTCACAGTCATGTTTGAAGAATATCTACCGGGCGATGTTCCCGTTGGATGACACGCCGTCAAGCCTGTTGGCTCTCCTGGCCAAATTTCAAGATATGTCCGCGGTTCGCGAGTGCATGAGGCAGCAGTTGGTGGCTGGTGCCAAGGCTGCCCTCTCGATGGTGCGATTGCACAGGCCTGACGTGGATGTCACTGTCGTAGCTTCCGGTCTGCCAGCGCCGCCAATCGGATCTTCTTGGAATATGGTGCCGCACTATCAAGCGGTGGACTGCCCAGCAGAGGATATTGTCGACTTCTTCGAGGAGCAAACCAATGTTCTTCTGTTGCAGCAATAACTGCATTTGTATCAAATCGCTTTTTTGTAAGCGCAAGGTGCGTTGGACTATGCGAGTCCTTTTCGTTAGCCTGGCCATCCCCTTTATCAACCTGCCAGGTGCGTTGCAGCTGGGTTGAGTTTGCGTTAAGGGGTTCGATTGATGTGCTAGCTACTCAGGATGTCGTGTTTATTAGTTCGAAGAACAAATGTGTGTAGGGTGGCGTAGCCCCCGAGTACAATAGTAACAGAAGTGAAAAGAAAACTCAGAGTTTTGGGGCACTTAGCTTTTATTTATTTGGAGAACAATACGCGGGTACAGTGTGTGGCTAAGTACCCTTGGCTGAGTAGCCTTATTTGCGATGTAAAAGTGAAAACAGCTAGGGGTAGAAGCGTCGCAGTTGTGCGACGTTCCAAGGGTTGGAGTATGCGACTCCTGTTTCTAGGTCTTGAAGGCGATATGCGCCATCTAGGATTACTTCTGTAACCAAGTATGGTCCTTCCCAGGGGGACTCGAGCTTGAGATGCCCCTGCTGCTTCAGTCGCAGGACCAGGTCACCTTCGACGAAGGATCTGGGGCGAAGCCTTCTACTGTGGTAGTTGCGCAGGTTCTGCTGGTAGATCGTGGATCTTTCTGCGGCGATTTCTCTCGCCTTGTCGAGGAGGTCGACGGAGTCTTCGAGTGCAAGAGATGGCTCTTGTTCACTGTAAGCGACTATGCCCGGCGCCTTGTACCTTACTTCGGCGGGTAGTACCGCTTCTGCCCCGTGCACCATAAAGAATGGCGTGTAGCCTGTGGTGCTGTTTGGAGTTGTACGTAGGCTCCAGAGTACGGATTGGAGCTCATTTGGCCAGCAACCCGCGGCTTGTTTGAGTGGTCGAAGTAGTCGCTTCTTGATGCCGCTGCAGACGAGCCCGTTTGCTTTTTCCACTTGATCGTTGGTCTGTGGATGCGCGACTGAGGCATAACTGATGTTGATCCCCAGGTTTTCGCAGAATTCTTGGAATTCCTTGGATCTGAAGTTCGTTCCATTGTCAGTGATGATGCTGTGCGGCACGCCGAAGCGATAGACGGTGGACTCGAAGAACTTGACCGCGTTGTGCCCTGATTGCTTGGTTACTGGCATGCCCTCGATCCACTTGGTGAATTTGTCGACTGAGACCAAGAGGTAGACGTATCCTCCTTGCGAGGACCTTTGGAGTTTGCCAACCATGTCGAGACCCCACTGTGCGAAGGGCCAGGCCAATGGAATAGGGCGCAATTCTGCGCCTGGTGCGTGTGGTTTGTCCGCAAATCGCTGACAAGCGTTGCACTTTTGGACTATGTCCTTGGCGTCGCGCATGGCTGTGGGCCAGTAAAATCCAGCTCGTAGAGCTTTGGCAACGAGGGCGCGACTGCCTGCGTGGTGTCCACAGGTTCCTTCATGTATGTCTAGGAGGACTGCTTTTCCATCGGCCAGGGAGACGCATCGTTGTAACACGCATGTGATACTGCGTTTATACAGTTCGCTATTGATAACGGCGAATGCCTTGGAGCGTCGTGCGATATGCCTTGCATCTGTCAGTTCGTCCGGTCAATGCTTGCTGAGGAGATATGTAATGTACGGCTGCGTCCAGGATTGTTCTATCATCATGACGCTCATTGGCCCTTCGAGTCCTGTGTCTAGCTCCAAGTCATCGAGTGCCATTGGCTCATTGGGTGGCGTGGCCCCCTAGCCCATTGCTGCGCTTGTTTTCTTCTCTGCAGCCTTTGGCTTGATGGAGCATTCGCAGATGCGCTCGAGAAATACCCCAGGTGGTATGGGGGTGCAGGTAGAGCCTATGTTGGCGAGTGCGTCCGCCTCCTCGTTGCTTTGGCGACCTACATGTCGCAACTCGCAACCATCGAAGTCTCCCTCGAGTGTATCATAGAGGTCGCGGTATGCGATCATGTTGTCATTGAGTGTGTCGCAATCGTGCATTGTTTGGTTGACGACCAGCTTGGAGTCACCATATATGATGAGCCTCTTTGCGCCGCAGGCTTTTTCCATCCTCATCCCGTGCAACAGGGCCTCGTATTCAGCCTCGTTGTTTGAGGCTGTGAACTTCATTCGCAGGATGTATTTCAGCTTGTCTCCTAGAGGTGACGTCAGAATGACGCCTGCTCCTGCTCCGTCTTTCCGCTTGGATCCATCGAAGTGCATGGTCCAAAGGTAGGACATATCTGGCTTGTCCGGGAGTTGGTTTTCCATCCAATGCACGAGAAAGTCAGGGAGAACTTGCGACTTGATTGCGTCGCGCTTTTCGTATGTGATGTCTCGTGGAGACAGTTCGATTCCCCAGAGCGCGACTCGTCCCGTGGCGTCGGGGTTATTGAGGATATGTCCTAATGGGGCGTCGCTGACTACCACGATTGGGTGTTCCTGGAAGTAATGGCGCAATCACCGGGCAGTCATGAAGACGCCGTACGCCAGCTTCTGGTAGTGCGGGTATCGCTGTTTTGTTGGCGTGAGGACCTCGCTGAGGTAGTATACCGGGCGTTGTACGCCATGGACCTTGTTTTCTTCGGCCCGTTCGACGACGAGCACTGTACTAACTACTTGGTTAGTGGCGGAGATGTACAGCAGCAGTGGTTCCCTTTCTCGTGGAGTCACCAGTACCGGCGAGGTGGATAACAGGCGCTTGAGATCTTCAAATGCTTCTTGCGCTTCCTTGGTCCACTCGAATTTGTCAGCTTTGCGGAGGAGCTGATAGAAGGGCAGGGCCTTTTCCCCCATTAGACTGATAAATCGGTTGAGGGCCGCGATTCGTCCGGCTAGTTGCTGGACGCCTATTATGTTCTTTGGCTTCTCCATGGCCAGTATGGCCTTTATCTTTTTCGGGTTTGCCTCAATCCCTCTCGCGGAGATGAGATACCCGAGCTGCTGCCCAGATGGTACGCCGAAGGCGCATTTGTCCGGATTGAGCTTAATCCGGTAACGATCGAGGTTGGCGAATGTTTCGCGCAAGTCGTTGATTAGAGAGGCTTCCTCCTTGGTTTTGATTACTATGTCGTCGACATAGACTTGGATGTTGCGACCCAATTGCTCCTTGAGGCAAGCCTGCATGCACCGCTGGTAGGTGGCTCCCGCGTTTTTTAGCCCGAAGGGCATTGTGTTGTAGCAGAACACACCGAAGGGCGTTGTAAACGCGGTTTTCTCTTGGTCTTCCTTCTTCATTCGAATTTGGTTATAGCCTGAGTAGGCATCGAGGAAGCAGAGGCGCTCGCATCCAGCGGTGGAGTCGATGATTTGATCGATGCATGGTAGCGGGAAGTGATCCTTTGGGCAGTGCTTGTTTAGAGAAGTGAAGTCCACGCACATCCGTAGGATATCCGTGTCCTTTTTTGGCACCAGCACCGTATTGACGAGCCAAGTGCTTTCCTTGATCTCGCGTATGAATTTGGCCTCGAGGAGTCTGTTGATCTCCATGCCAACTGCCTGCGCTCGTGGCTCAGATAGTCGCCTGATTGTTTGTTTGACTGGCCTTGCGTTGGGGTTGATGTTGAGTGCGTGCTCGGAGAATTCCCTGGGAACTCCTGGCATGTCCGCAGGACACCAAGAGAAAATTTCCCAGTGCTCACGGAGGAATTCGATGAGCGCGAGTTCCTATGCGGGACTCAAGTTGTTGGCGATGAGGGCCGTTTTGGCGGGATCTGTCGGATGGACCTGGACCTTCTTTGTGTGCACGGATGAGTCGAAGGAGAGATCAGGTGAGCTTGGCCTGCTCAGGGGAGACGTACTATTGTCTGTCGTTTCCTTCAATCGCGTGAGATCCTCCTACATGCCAAAGGACTGAGAGATTCTGTTGAATTCCCTATCACAACTGTCGGATCGCGCAAAGCTTCCATTGATCGTGATGACGCTGTTGGGACCTGGCATTTTCATCTACCGGTAGGCGTAGTGGGGTACCGCCATGAACCTAGCGAACGCGACGCGTCCGAGGATGCAGTGGTATTGTGAGGGCCAGTCGATGACCTCAAAGTCAATGCGCTCGCCCCTAAAGTTCATTAGCGTGCCGAATATGACGTCGAGGTTGATTTTGCCCAGGGGGTATATGCCTTTCCCTGGGACGATGCCATCGAACGTTGTGTCCGATGCCTCCAAGCAAGTTAGAGGAATCCTCATTGCTCGCAGGGTACTCGCGAATATGAGGTTGATGCCGCTTCCGTGGTCCATGAAGACGTGACTCATGTCGAAACCTCCAATTTGCGCCTCGAGTACGAGGGGGCAATGACCTGGGCGAGGTACTTGAGGTGGGTGGTCGCGTTTATCGAAGGTGATGCACGACTCACTGCCACTGAGGTACTCAGTGGTGGATGGTGGTGAGTGCGTGGCCAAGTTGACTTGGCGAGTGATAGCTTTCTGCACCCTATTGGAGGGGCGCCCCTTTTGGATCATCATGGTACCCATGGCCCGTCGGTACGGTTCTCCTCCGTGGTGCTGGTCCGGTGCAGCTCCGTCCGGGGGTGGCCCTGGTGGTGGTGGCGGTGCGCCATGTGCCACGGCGCCTGGAGTGGCCCATAGCCTCTTTCGACTGTGTTGCGGTTCATCCGAACCAATACCTCGTGTAGCTTGAGGAACTCGCGGCAGTCTTTGAGGAGGTGGCTGGACTTTCTCTTGCCGTCATGCTTGTCGATGTAGAAGTGTACCGTGCATGGTTCGGACAGTTTCTCCTCGATGGAGGTCGCGGTTGCCTCGTCATGAGTGCGGCGTTGCCACACTTGCATGGTCTTCCCAGAGTCGCGGTATCCGCTGCTGCGGTATCCGCTGTTGCGGTTGTCGTCGCGTCTCTCGGCGTATCCGGCTGCGATCATATTAACGTCGTCACGGTCGTCGTAGATGTGCATGCGGCATCTGCCTCGACGGTCGCGTCTGCGTTCGAGCTCTGCCTCCTCGTCAGAGTGAGCGCAGTTCTTCACTGAATATTCTCCATCAGCCCATCGATTCACGATCTCCATTAGGTGGTCGATAGTCTGGGGCTTTGAGCGGCCCAGCTCCTCCCTGAGCTCTATGCGGCGAACGCCACCATTGAATGCATCAATCGCGCGGTCCTCTAAGATGTTTTCCGCGGAATTCTTGATGATGGACCACCTTTGGATGTATGAGCGCAGTGATTCACCAGATTTTTGCTGGTAGCATCTCAGTTCTTCGATTGATGAGGGCCGTTTGTACGTGCCCTTTAAGTTGCGCACGAAGCTATAGACCAGCTCATCCCAGCTGCGAATGGATCCGCGTGGGAGGCTATTGAGCCATGCTCCGGTGGCGCCCTGCAGCTGTAGCTGCAAACATTGCATGGCAGTACTTCGACTGCCTCCGTGGAGTCTGACGGAGGAAATGTGGTCCTCTAGCCAGATTTTAGGGTCTTGTAGGCCGTCGAACTTCGGGTTTTCCGACGGAAGTTTAAACCCCTTAGGCATTCGTTTCTGCCTAATGGATCTGCTGAAGAATCTGGCGCCGCAGAGCTCCCCGTCTTCCTCCTCTGAGTCAGTCGACCGGGCACGTCGTGCCCTTGATTTGTCGATCTTACGTTGTGTGAGGTCGTGGCGCGCGTCGAAACATGTCGTGACTGTCATCGCTAGACGAGGGCGAGGAGTAGCGTTTTGCTAGCATTTTGCCCTTTTTTGGGGTCTGGTACTGGCTGCTTGTCGAGGGCGGCCTCGATTAGCCCCAAACCCGCGATCGTAGATCGGTGCATGGCGGTTCGGGGATCTCCAGCCGGTGGCAGGTTGTTGAGGAGGTACATGGTGGCTGCCGTGACCGCGGCCTGTGGCGTTCTGGGGACCACATTGCCTCTCGTGTCGACTGTCATAGAGCTGAAGTCGAGGACTTTCGCGGCGTCTATGCGCTCTTCTTCGGTGAGGTGAGCCATTCGCGACTGCCTCTTCTTGGCGACGTACTCGTTTCCTCGTGAGGATGATCCTCCGTAGGAGGAGAGCCCAGCACGACGAAGGCTCGATTCGTCCGCCGCCCTTTTACGCGCCTCCAGCTGCACGATTGCTTCTTTTTGGCGCTTGAATTCCTCTTTCAGGAGCTAGTGGTAGCCCATTAGTAATTCCTGTGGGGATCCAAAGGGCAGAGGTGCACCTCGTAGGGCTTCGCGGTAGCGCTCCCACTCTTGCTCGTTGAGCCTGATTATGACGCGTTCGCCGGTTTGCTCATTGATTATGCTGGGAGGTTCGACTGCTCCACCGTTGGCGCCGTTACCACCATTGCCACCGTTGCCAACGTTGGGTGGATCGGTGCCGTTGCCGGTGTTGACGACGCCGCGATTGGCAGAGGTGTCGCCTGCGTTGATGACGGCGCACATGAAGTGATTGGGGAAGCTGTTGCTTCCGCAACTTTCAAATTCGGAACCGGAGGTTCCATCTTCTGTGGCCAGATCACTCAGATCGGAGTCGCGACTGCTGTCGCTGATCGTGTTCCCGACTGCCACCGGAGTATTGAGCTCGCTGGAGGGAACCATGATGCCGGGGCAATCGCCGGTGTTGTTGGTTGATCAGGCATGCGAAGCGTGCCCATCTGACCAACTTGGAAGCGGAAGTTCCCAATCGCCAAGCTGATTCCGTCTCCCACGGACTCGAAAGCCGGGCGGGTGGCCGGTGTGTGGACGGTGAAGTCGAAGGCGCTGAAGTGCTGGCGAATCTCCGTTGTTGCGGCGTTGTAGATCGCGGTCGATGGGGCTGAAGAAGCCGCAACATCAGCACTCCCAATTCCCATGGAGGCGCCAATTGATGAGGGTTTAACTCATCAATGCCCATTGTTATGGACTTGGGTTTTGGAGAAGGAGGGAGTGCTGGAGACATCTATCGGCTAGCAAACAAGCACACAGGGGACAAAGGATTTACCCAGGTTCAGGCCTTGTAGAGGTCCCTATTCCTGCTTGTCTGCTCGTGGAATTATCGAGAGAGTCGAAAGTTACAATGGTGCGCAGATGCAATCTGGCGAGAGTTGTGAAAACTAGGGTTGTGTCTGTCTCCTCCTCGCCGCCCCCTCCTAGCCTTTATATAGATAGGCTAGGTCTCGGGTAGCAGGTCGAGTCGGTTACAAGTAAGGATTCTTCCCTTCAAAATTTCTATCTTTAGCTTCTTCTTGTCTCTCAAGCAATCGAGAGTCCGCAGGTTAGTCGAGTCCTTTCGTTTGGGCCTTGGCGACACCGTGGTCCCGTACGTATTTAGACCGTATATACCAAGCTTGAGTACCTGTAAGGTATACCCATGTCACTATCCCTCCCTGGATTCCCCTAGCGTGTATTAGTCCCCACCTTTAGCATATACATGGCATCTACCGTGACACCACCACGACACAAATTGATCCACATGACAACACACGCTCCCGTGGATTCTGTGATGCAACTTCTTCCATACTGGTGAAATATGCAATGTGGAAGCTGCTTTTCTATGTGTTTTTGGTTTCTGTGACCATGGTTTGACACACTTATCCACTAGTATCATTGCATGTGTTCTGTTCATAAACCACATTGATCCACTAGTGTCATTGCATATGTTCTTTCCCAAAACCACATGGATCCACATCACAACACACACTCCAGTGGAGTCTGTGATGCAACTTCTGCCACACTAGTTCAACATGCAATGTGGAAGCTGCTTTCCTATGTGTTTTTGGTTTCTGTGACTATGGTTTGACACATTGATCCACTAGTGCCATTTCATGTGTTCTTTTAATAAACCACATTGATGTTATTTCCCAAAACCACATTGATCCACATGAAAACACACACTCCACTGGATTCTTTGATGCAACTTCTACCACACTAGATCAACATGCAATGTGGAAGCTACTTCCCTATCTATTTTTGGTCTCTGTGGCCATGGTTTGACACACTGACCAAATAGTGTAATTCATGTGTTCTTTTCCAAAACGCACTGATCACCTAGTACCATTGCATGTGTTCTTTTACTAAGACACATTGATCCACATGACAACACACACTCCAGTGGATTCTGTGATGCAACTTTGCCACACTAGTGCAACATGCAATGTGGAAGCTGCTTTCCTATGTGTTTTTGGTCTCTGTGAGGAAGGTTTGATACACTGATCCACTAGTGTCATTGCATGAGTTCTTTTCCTAGAACAATTTGATCCTCATGACAACACACACTCTAGTGGATTCTATGATGCAGCTTCCACACTTGTGCAACATGCAGTGTGGAAGCTACTTTCCTATCTGTTTTTGATCTCTATGACTATGTTTTGACACAGTGATCCACCAGTGTCATTTCATGTGTTCTTTTCATAAACCACATTGATCCACTATCTTTATTGAATGTCTCCTTTACCTAAACCACATGGATCCACATGACAACACACACTCAAGTGGATTCTGTGATGCCAGTTCCTCCACACTGGTGCAACATACAATGTGGAAGCTGCTTTCCAATGTGTTTTTGGTCTCTGTGACCATGGTTTGACACACTGATCCACTAGTGTCACTACACGTGTTCTTTTCCTAGACCACATTGATCCACATGAGAACACACACTCTAGTGGGTTCTATGATGCAACTATTGCCACTAGTGCGACATGCAATGTGGAAGTTGCTTTCATATGTGTTTTTGGTCTCTGTGACCATAGTTTGACACACTGATCCACTTGTGTCATGGCATGTGTTATTTTCCTAAACCACACTGATCACCTAGAGTCATTGCATGTGTTCTTTTCCTAAACCTCATGGATCCACATGACAACACACACTTCAGTTGATTCTGTGATACAACTTCTGCCACACTAGTGCAACATGCACTGTAGAAGCTGCTTTCCTATGTGTTTTTGGTCTCTGTGACCAAGGTTTGACATACTGATCCACTAGTGTCATTGCATGTGTTCTTTTGCTAGACCACAGTTATCCACATGACAACACACACTCCCGGGGGATTCTGTGAAGCAACCTCTTCCACACTGGTGCAACATGTAATGTGGAAGCTGCTTGATTATGTGTTTTTGGTCTCTGTGACCAAGGTTTGACACATTGATCCACTAGTGCCATTGCATGTGTTCTTTTCGTAAAACACATTGATCCACATCACAACACACACTCTAGTGGATTCTGTGATGCAACTTCTACCACACTTGTGCAACATGCAATGTGGAAGCTGCTTTCCTATGTGTTTTGGTCTCTGTGACCAAGGTTTGACACACTGATCCACTAGTGTCATTGCATGTGTGATTTTCGTAGACCACATTGATCCACATGACAACACACAATCCAGTGGATTATGTGATGCAACTTCTGCCACATTGGAGCAACATGCAATGTGGCATTCCTATTAGTTTTTGGTCTATATGGACATTGTTTTGACACACTTATCCACTAGTGTCATGTCATGTGATATTTTCCTAGACCACTCTGATCACCTAGAGTCATTTCACATGTTCTTTTCCAAAACCACATCGATCCACATGACAACACATACTCAAGTGGATTCTGTGATGCAACTTCTGCCACAAAAGTTCAACATGCAATGTGGAAGATGCTTTCCTATGTGTTTTTGGTCTCTGTGGCTAAGGTTTGACACACTGATCCACTAGTTTCATTGCATGTGTTAGACTCCTAGACCACATTGATCCATGATACGTCCAAAACGTATCTACTTTCCCAAAAAAAATGCTATTGTTTTTCCTCTAAACTTGTGTGATTTGGATACAACTAACGCGGACTGACGGTGTTTTCAACAGAATTACCTTGGTGTCTAGTTTTTGTGCAGAAAATCAACTATCAGGAAAAATCTCGGAAAATATGCCAAAAATCCTATTTCACCAAAAGACGAGACGGAGGAGGGCCACGAGGGGCCCACACCACCTGGCCACACGGGCCAAGCCAGGCCGCGCCTGGGGGTGGTGTGGCCGCCTCGGGTGCCACCTCGGCCTCCCTCTTCGCCTATAAGTTGCCTCTTGACCTAAAAACCAAGGGGGGTTTGACGTTTTTCTAGAAAGAGTTCCGCTGCCCTGCCACCACCAGATTCCATGATTTGGAACTAGAAACTCCGTTCTGGCGCCCTGCCGGGACAGGGAATTGGAGATCATCACCATCATTATCACCATCGCTTCTCCATCGACCATCCATGTTTCCCCCATCTATGAGTGAGTAATCCCCCGCTGTAGGCTATAGGGATGGTAGGGATTGGATGAGATCGTTCATGTAATTGCCACCAGATTGTACTTGATCCATATGACCACCTACTCCTTCAAAACAAGATTCAATGGATCTGGTACCTCAAAGCAGATGATTTTAAGATTTGTTTCCTAGACTTATGTTAAGATTAACCATCTCATGAAGTAAAGTACAATTTGGCTGGCACTTGTCTCTTGCACTATTTGAATAGCAGATCATAATTCAGCTCGATTATTTATTTTATTATCATTGCCCATCATTCCAATTTTGCCAAGATCATGTGGCAGTGTGGCACTACACTGCAGATGCATAATGCATGGGTTCCATGTAGATGGATATGTAATACGTGTAATGCTGGCATCATGATTAGTTGGAAAACAAGACTTGATTGTTTGTAGCTAGTCGCTAGGGAACAAGTCGATGGAGTAGAACCTACTAGAATGTTCTAGAAACCCTAGAAACCATTACTGAGGCAGGGAACTAGCTACTGCCAAAGGGAGAGAGGGGAAAGAGACGGCTCACCAAGACGAGCTCGTGATGGTGGCTTGACGGCGAGCAATCGAGGGAGGCGGCGACGCTGACCACGGCGAGCTCTTGGCGACGGTGATCGTGCTCCTCGTCGGTGGTGCGTGCGGCGCTGCCCTTCTCCTCCTCGTCAGTGGCGCGCGCGGCCCTTCTCCTCGTTAGTGGGTTCACGCGGCCGTTCTCCTTGTCGGTGGCGCGCGCGACCCTTCTCCTCGTCAGTGGGTTCACGCAGACGTTCTCCTGGTCGGTGGCGCGCGCAGCCCTTCTCCTCACCGGCGGCGTTCCTGGTGCTCCTCCTCCTAGTGGCTCCAAGGGGACAGGAAGGCGCTCCTGGCAAGGGGACAGGGTCGAGATTAGGGGAAGGGAGGGGGAGGAGGAGGGGGAGAGGTTGGGGGCCTCACCGGTGATGACTGCTCCGGTGGCGGCAGGGCGACTCCTCCGACATGCTAGGGTTCACGTGAGATGAAAGGGGATATACGCTAGGGTTGGTGAGAGTGATAAGAAAGGGAGAGAGGCCGATCGTTTTTTGGCTAAGTGTAAAACATTGATACATTGCAAATGTATCTATAATTTTTGATGTTCCATGCTTGGTTTTATCTACTTCTTATGTTTTGTCGACACTTTGGAGTACTTTTCATATGATTTCTTGGACTAACCTATTAACAAGATGCCACAGTGCCAGTTGCTTGTTTTTTGCTGTTTTTGGTTCCAAGAAAGTCAGAAAATGAATATTCTTGGAATTGGACCAGACAAAAGCCTAAGTTGTTATTTTCCCGGAATACACTTGGAGCCAGAATACGAGACGGAGAAGGGCTAGAGGGTGGCCACACCACCTGGTGGCGCGGGCCAGGCCAGGCCGCGCCAGGGGGTGGTGTGGGCCCCTCTGGCACCCCCTCGGTCTCCCCTCTCGCCTATAAGAGCCTCCTGATGCATAAACCCTAGATAGTCAATCAGAAATCCAAGAAAAGTTTCGCAGTGCCGCCGCCACCGAAGGGGAGATTCGGGGGACAGAAAGTCTCTGTTTTGGCACCCCTCCGGGACGGGGAAGTGCCCCCGGAGCCATCTCCATCGATCTCCAACACCATCTCCATCACCATTGCTGATTCCCGTGATGATGAGGGAGTAGTTCTCTCTCGAGGCTAAGGGTTCTACCGGTAGCTATGTGTTCATCTCTCTCTATGCATGATCTTATTGAGATCATGAGCTTGTAATCTATAGATCCACCTTGCTACTCAAGTGCTTTAAAAGATCTCTGCTCTCCCCATGTGTGTGAAAGTGACAACGTGCACCACCTGGTGGCACTTAGGCTAGAGATTATAAATACTTGTTATGAGTTATATTTGGAGTTGGATGTCGTTATGAAATTGTGGTGTTTGTTCGAACCATCTATTGCTCAAGGTGACAGTGTGGGGCTTTCTAGATGGGAAAGATGAACTTTGAGGTGTGTTGTTATAGCCCTGCCATCGATTAGAGTGTACAACCGGAGAGTAGTATCATAAAAGAAGATATTTATATGAGAGTGTTCACTAGCGAAAGTATGATCCCTAGGCCTTGTTTCTAAACATTGAAACACCATTTGCTATTAGATCTGTTACATGTTTGCTTGCTGCTATCTTTGTTTCAGTTTTACTTTAGTCTTTTCCACGCCATCAAGTTATCTTCGATCACCGTTACCACTTATAATTATCCATACCACTTGTATTTCACTATCTCTTCGCCGAACTAGTGCACCTATACACCTGACAAGTGTATTGGGTGTGTTGGGGACACAAGAGACTTCTTGTATCTTGATTGCAAGGTCGCTTGAGAGGGGATACCTTTGACCACTTCCTCCCTGAGTTCGATAAACCTTGGGTGATCCACTTAAGGGAAAAGTTGCTGCTGTTCTACAAACCTCTGCACTTGGAGGCCCAACAGCTGTCTACAAGAATAGAAGTGCGTAGACATCAAGCTCTTTTCTAGCGCCGTTGTTAGGGAGGTAAGGTAAAAGGTACTCACATCCTCTGGTGTGAGTTCTCGAAGTTATTTCCTTTAGATTCTGCAATTTTCTCTTGTTTTTATTTTCACTAGTTAGGCTTAATTGAAAACAATAAAAAATTAGAGAGCTTTTTAGTATTTTTCCTAATGTAGAACATGAATTCTTTGAAAAGAAAATTAAAAAACCCTTGGAACCTTCTTTGCATGCTAATAGCAATGTTATTAGTATGAATCTTTTGATCATCTTTGTGACTAATGCTATGGAAACGTCTAAGCTTGGGGAAGTTAGTTTTTATAAAAATGATCTTTTTACTTCCCCAGTTTTTAAAAACAAAATTTGCTCTGATGATACTTTATCTCCCATATGTGGTAATTCTAATGATAATTTTAAGATACCTACAAGAATTATTGATCGTGTTATGGATAACTACTATTTTCGAGATGGAACTGTCCATCCTGGTGATCATTTGCTCTTTATACACGAATTATGCGGGTTGTTCAAGTGTGCAGGTATTACAATAGATCACGTCAAGAAGAAGTTATTCTCTTTATCACTTAAGGGCAAAGCAAGGGAGTGGTATGAGCTACTGGATGATCCTCATCATTTGGAGTGGAAGGAACTTGAATCTCCCTTTTACTCTAAATTTTATCCTCCTCATGAAATTCATAAAGATAGGAATTATATTTATAATTTTCATCCTCATGATGGAGAAAGTATTTCCCAAGCATGGGGGAGACTGAAGTCACTAATTCTCAAATGTCCCATTCATGAGCTCCCCAGGAATATTGTTATTAATAATTTCTATGCAAAGCTTTCAGGACATTACAAGGACTATCTAGATACTTGTTTAGAGGGATCCTTCATGAGTAAGGAGGTCAAAGCTAAGTGGGATCTTCTTGAAACAATTCAAAGCAATACCGAAGATTGGGATAACAACAAAGGTAAAGAACCAGGTATAAACTATGAGTATGATTGCATTAATTCTTTCGCTGAAACTGCTGATTTTCAAGAGCTTAGTGCTAAATATGGTCTTGATCCTCAAATTTCTATTGATTGTTTTAAAACCTTTGCTTCTCATATTAATGCTCCTAAATAAAAGTGGAACATGTATCATGAGCCTTTTAAACACACTTGCATGGAAATGAAATTGTTGTTAATGATAGCAATAAACATGCTCAAACCTCTGAAAGTACTATTTCTTATAAGCATGTTAATTTTTTTTTGGAATACATAGACCTTGTGAGAATAATCAAATTGAAGAAGAATTTTGTATCAACCGCAGGAATGAAAAAACTAGAATGTGGTATAGGGCTTTAAACAATATTGGTAAAAAAATGAGCCCTTTATCCTTTTATTTGTGAACTTTGCTTTGAAGTGGTTCATTTCAATTTTCAATGCTCAGGCCATAATAATAGCCCTTCTAATCCAATGAGTACTGCAAGTTTGTATTGTGATGACATGATCACTCCTAATCAACATGGTGAACTTACATTATTTTTGGGATGTGAAGACTTATCAAGAAAAACCTCTTTGGTAAATATGAGTGCTTTTGATATGAATAGTGTCCTGCATGGTTGTCATCTTTATTGTGTTGATAATTTCCACACAAACACTTACATACAAAATATTATAGAAGATGAGATTTTACCAAAATATGATAGGACTAAAATATGTTTTGATCTTATTAATGAAAAGAAGGAATCCTCCAAAGTTTCTTCTATTGTCTCTAATAATAAACCAGGGTATATGGAGAAGCTTCCTTTCAAGCCTCTGCCTCCTAAAGAGAAGAAGATAAAGAAGAAAAGGAGGAGTAAAAGGAGGGAGGAAACGGCATTTTCCCCTAAGCATGTAACTCCTTGATACATTGCAAATGTATCTATAATTTTTGATGTTCCATGCTTGGTTTTATCCACTTTCTTGTGTTTTATTCCAACTTTGGAGTACTTTTCATATGATTTCTTGGACTAACCTATTAACAAGAGCCACAGTGCCAACTGCCTGTTTTCTCCTGTTTTTGGTTCCAGGAAAGTCAGAAAATGAATATTCTTGGAATTGGACGGGACAAAAGCCAAAGTGCCTATTTTTCCGGATGTCATCAAGTGCCATAATACGAGACGGAGAGGGGCCAGAGGGCGGCCACACCACCTGGCCGCGCGGTCAAGCCTGGCCCACGCCAGGGGCTGGTGTGGCCAGCCCAGGCACCCCCTCGGCCTCCCCTTCCGACTATAAGATGCCCTCGGGACGTAAACCCTAAGTACCCGATCAAAAATCCACGAAAGAGTCTGTAGCCGCCGTCATATCCATCCATAGATCGGGAGGCATATGAAACTCTTCCTGGCACCCTGCCGGAGAGGGGAATTCACCCTGGAGGCCTTCTTCATCACCATGCAAGCCTCCGGTGTGATGCGTGAGTAGTTCATCCTTGGACTACGGATCCATGTAGTAGCTAGATGGCTGGTTCTCCTCCTTTCTGCTTTCATGTTTAGATCTTGTGAGCTCTGTTCATGATCAAGATCATCTATTTGTAATTTTGCATGTTGTGTTTGCGGGTATCCGATGGATATTGAGATGCTATTTAAAATTGATTATTGATTATATCATGTCTTTGTTATTTGTGATCTTGCATGCTTTTCGTTGTTAGTAGCTATCTTGGCCAAGTAGATGCTAGCAACTCCAAGAGTTAGTATTTATGCTCGATAGTGGGTTCATGCCTCTGGTAATCTGGGGAGGTGACAGAAATATCTAAGGTACTAGATGTGCTGTTGCTACTAGGGAGAAAACAACAATCCTTTGTTCATAGAACAATCGTATTGTTTACTTTACACGCAGTTCGTAAAGCAATAATCTGTTGCTTGCAACTTAATACTGGAGGGGGTTCATATGATAACCAAAAGGTGGATTATTAGTCATAGATGTAGTTGGATGGCGGTCTATGTATAATGTTGTAATGCCCAATCAAGTCTCAAAGGAGTCAAGATGATTAGTCTATGCATGTATTGCTTTCTGGGTGTTTGTCAATTGCCCCGCTGTAATTTGTTCACCCATCATGTTATCTATCTTAAGGAGAGCCACCTCTAGTGAACTATGGATCCCGGTCCTTTTCTTTACATACAATCTACAATCTGTTTACTGCTTTGTGTTTACTTTCAGCAAACTTTTACTTCTTTCCATTCGATACGATTAATCCTTTGTTTTCCGCAAAACACGGTGAGATTGATAACCTCATCGCAAGTTGGGGACAAAGTTCTGTGGTTGTGTTGTGTAGGTCTCCACGTTGCTACTAGCACCGGTAGTGCGCCCTGCCAAAGCTCAGCTAGTAACACCTTTGAGGTGTTTCCTTGCTCCTACTGGTTCGATTAAACCTTGGTTTCATAACTGAGGGAAACTTGCTGCTGTGCTCATCATACCTTCCTCTTGGGGTTCCCAACGAGCTCTACATCAACACTGCCTTCAAGCACTTTTCTGGGCGCCGTGCATTGAGCCATCAAGCGATTTTCTAGCGCCGTTGCCAGGGAGTCAAGGACATCTTCACAAGGGGAGTCCCTTATAACCAATCTCTTTACTTTGTTATTTTTGTTTTTCTTAGTTTCTTTTTGCTTAGTTTTCTCTTCCTTTATCAAAAACACACAAAAAATAGTTTTACTTGTTTGCTTTCTTATTCAAAAACACACAAAAATTAAGTCTCCTTTAGTTGTCACCCCTTCCCTAGCTCACCATGTTGATCCCCAAATTCACCCTGAAAGACCTTCCAATTGGTAGTGGTTCTATAATTGGGAAACATAACATTGAAGAATTCTTTAATCATGTTAGTAAACATGAGGATACTGAGGATAGATCCCTTGCAGAACTTGCTCCAAACTATGAGATTGCTGCAGCTTCTTTAATTCACATGTTAGAAGCTAGGTTTGTTAACCTCAACCCCTTAATGCAAGTAATGTTTCTCAAGCTTAAAGAAATAGAAGACCCTGAAAAGAGGGATTTTATTCTAGAAACTTTGTTTAAGGAGTTTTATGATGTTGCCAAGGAAGCTAGAAAATTCTTTGAACATTTCAATATTCTAGGCTCATGTGTAGATGTTGTTGGTACACGAGAAAAGATGAACAAAACCGAACCTAATGGGGAGGAACCTAACATACCAATACCCTTCAAACTAGTAGCAATACATGATGCCATAGAAAAGAATCTTGATTGGATTGTTCCTGCAAACCCTTTTGATGAGAATAGTGAACCTAAGAGCATTGAGAGAGGATCCTCTAGAACTTATTTGGATGATATACCTTGCTTTGTTGAAAATATTTCTGGTATTGATCTTAATGCTTCTTCATTTGATAATACTTGATTCTTTTTCTTGCCTCTTATGCCTAACTTAAAGGCGTTAAATAAAAGTACTTATTGGGAGATAACCCAAAAGTTTTAGATGAGTCCTGGAATTTATTACCTTTCCTTATCCTTTTTTATTTGCTTTTTGTGCCAAGAGTAACCTCTAAGGAGAGAGAAGTAATGATTGGGAAAGTTGCTGTCCCGAAACAGATTTCTATGCTTCACCATAAACATTCGTGAGAGAGCTCTGTATGTCAGATTGAGCTGTAATTTTTTGTGCTTATGCCCCAGGTTCTTATCTAACTTTCGTTAGTTCAACACGTTTTGATTTGAGAAACAGAAGGTATTCGAAAAAATTCGTCTTTACCTGCTGGTCTGTTTTGATAGATTTCTTCCATTTTCTGCATTTGCTTCTTGTTGGTTCCTTCTTGAGTTCTTTTGGGGAATTGAGATTTTTGAGAGAAGTGCTACAGTAGCTAGTGTTATAATGGAAGTTTATTTGGTGTTAGAACTAAACCTTAAGACTTATTTATCTTAAGTGCACTAATATTGCTAATAAAGATTGTGTGAAGTTTTGTATGAAGGAAAAATTTAAGGTGTATGGAAGGAATGAGTAATGAGATGAAGGATGGACTAAAGCTTGGGGATGCCACGCATGTCACCCCAAGAAATATCCAAGAAGTACAAGCGTCAAAGCTTGGGGATGCCCAAGGCATCCCCTTTTTCATCAATAAAAATCTCAGGTTTCTTCCAAACGCTTCATTTTTATTGTTTCACGCAAAGTTGTGTTTTTCTTGGAGCGTCTTCTTTTTCGTTTTCGTTTTATTTTTTCATTTTCTTTTGTTTGCTTAGTTTTCTGAATAAATTGGTTGGACCCCCTCTTTCATACATTGGTTTGCAAATAGTTTGGTTTGGTTTGGAAAAGAGTAGGAATGTTTATACTTATGCGGTAAAAAGAGCTTGTTTTTGACTTTGGCCTATTCTTTGTCATGACATGCTTGATATTGTTTTGGCTTTATGCTTAGTATTCTTTGCTGTATCATGACTTGTTATAAACAATTGAGATTGCTTAATGTGCCTTGGATGAATCATGCGTTGTTTAAGCATATTAAAGCATAGTATAGTGGTATTCTCCTTTGATGCTTTATTTGGGTTGACTTGGCACATGCTCACACCATGTTATGACTATCCCAAGTCACCATAGCCTTTATTATCATTTAGTTTTCAACTTGTATTATCACTTTATGCTTTGATCAATGATGTTCTGTCGCTCTGCATGATTATGGCCATTATTGCTCTCTTAGTTTGTCGCTCCCTGTCTTTTGCTAGCCTCCACAACAAAGTATGAGTTCCACTCATGCATCCAACTCCCTAAACCAAGTTATTCCAAAGAGTCCACCATATCTACCTACTAGCTTATGCTATTCCAAGTATATTCGTGCTTTTGTTTACCTTCCAAATTAAACTTGTTATGAGAAAACTAGTGATTAAAGCTCTCACGAACTTGATGGCACACTTTACTTTACTTGCCTCTCATAAACTTGAACCATTGGATCCTTCTTTGTTGCATATATGCTTGTGCTTTATAAGTTGAAATTAGCAGAACCATGTTTCATGGGGAAAGCTTTCAACATTGCACTTGTACTTTGTACCCCGTTGATATCATGTTCTTTTGCTTACGGATCCCGGCGGTGTGAAACAAAAGTGGAACTTGTAAAATCATGGAGTTTGTATGTGTGTTAGAGAAACGCCTGGGCCGCTAGCCTAAGCCATGCCTAATCATGGTGGAAACTTGCAGCATCACCATAATGAGCACTCTATGAAGCATCCTCAATAAAAACCTATGCAAATAGCAAATAAAAAGATCGCTGAGATGCTCATTGTCTGCTTGCCTTGTCATTTTGATTATGGGAAAGCTCCCGTATCATGTTCAAGGGGTTCCCCGTTGGCGGTTCTTAATGATACACACATACTTACAATGACAAGAGCTTACTCGTGACTATAGTTGAGTAGCATGAGGATCGGTCTTCGTAAGTAAGGGGCATGAGATTTCGGTTTATAACTTGTCAAGCATATCCTCTTAGTTGTGTCACTTTAACCTTAACCACTTCAAGATGCTTATGATAAGGGCAATGAGAGCTGAAAGCTATAAGTACCATAATTTTGGGAAGCTCTTTATAAGACTTGAATCCCTACTTCCTTTTACAAAGGCCTTTCTTCCACCATTATATTGAGTCTCCACCTTCTATCTTTATGCACCTACTTTGAGAGCATAGTGGCCATTCTTAGTTCTATGTGCATTGTCCCAAGACTAGTTGATTGATGCATACTTTGATATTGCTTGCTTTTAAATATTGTATCTAGTCACTCTTATGAACTTTGAAGGTGTCCTATGCATTTATATTTGCTACTCTATTGAGGGACAAGCTGAATACTATTATGCTATGTTTTCTTTATGTGAAACAAACAAACATCTTGCAAAGCATTGTTATTCATGAAGGTTTTGTTTGTGCATTTTCATGTTCATCATAGTTTCTTTGCTTATTGCTAGAGCTTTGTCTTTCATGTTATGATTGAAGTACTATGATCCCAGCTTTGAATGTTTTGCAAATACTTTGATCAAGTCTTTGATGGTGCATGTCACCTCAAAAATTATTCTTTCTATTTATCACTTACCTACTTGAGGACGAGCAGGAGTTAAGCTTGGGGATGTTGATACATTGCAAATGTATCTATAATTTTTGATGTTCCATGCTTGGTTTTATCCACTTTCTTGTGTTTTGTTCCAACTTTGGAGTACTTTTCATTGGATTTCTTGGACTAACCTATTAACAAGAGCCACAGTACCAGCTGCCTGTTTTCTGCTATTTTTGATTCCAAGAAAGTCAGAAAATGAATATTCTCGGAATTGGACGGGACAAAAGCCAAAGTGCCTATTTTTCTGGATGTCATCAAGTGCTAAAATACGAGACGGAGAGGGGCCAGAGGGCGGCCACACCACCTGGCCCGCGCGGCCAGGGGGTGGTGTGGCCAGCCTAGGCACCCCCTCGACCTCCCCTTCCGACTATAAGATGCCCTCGGGATGTAAACCCTAAGTACCCGATCAAAAATCCACGAAAGAGTCTGTAGCTGCCATCATCTCCATCCCTAGATCGGGAGGGATCTGAAGCTCTTCCCGGCACCCTGCCGGAGAGGGGAATTCACCCTGGAGGCCTTCTTCATCGCCATGCAAGCCTCCGGTGTGATGCGTGAGTAGTTCATCCTTGGACTACGGATCCATGTAGTAGCTAGATGGGTGGTTCTCCTCCTTTGTGCTTTCATGTTTAGATCTTGTGAGCTCCATTCATGATCAAGATCATCTATTTGTAATTTTTCATGTTGTGTTTGCGGGTATCCGATGGATATTGAGATGCTATTTCAAATTGATTATTGATTCTATCATGTCTTTGTTATTTGTGATCTTGCATGCTTTCCGTTGTTAGTAGCTATCTTGGCCAAGTAGATGCTAGCAACTCCAAGAGTTAGTATTTGTGCTCGATAGTGGGTTCATGCCTCTGGTAATCTGGGGAAGTGACAGCAATCTCTAAGGTACTAGATGTGCTGTTTCTACTAGGGAGAAAACAACAATCCTTTGTTCATAGAACAATCTTATTGTTTACTTTACACGCAGTTCGTAAAGCAATAATCTGTTGCTTGCAACTTAATACTGGAGGGGGTTCGGATGATAACCTGAGGGTGGATTATTTGTCATAGATGCAGTTGGATGGCGGTCTATGTATAATGTTGTAATGCCCAATCAAGTCTCAAAGGAGTCAAGATGATTAGTATATGCATGTATTGCTTTCTCGGTGTTTGTCAATTGCCCTGCTGTAATTTGTTCACCCATCATGTTATCTATCTTAAGGAGAGCCACCTCTAGTGAACTATGGATCCCGGTCCTTTTCTTTACATACAATCTACAATATGTTTATTTCTTTGTGTTTACTTTCTGGAAACTTTTACTTCTTTCCATTCGATACGTTTAATCCTTTGTTTTCCGCAAAACACGGTGAGATTGACAACCTCATCGCAAGTTGGGGACAAAGTTCTGTGGTTGTGTTGTGCAGGTCTCCACGTTGCTACTAGCACCGGTAGTGCGCCCTACCAAAGCTCAGCTAGTAACACCTTTGAGGTGTTTCCTTGCTCCTACTGTTTCGATTAAACCTTGGTTTCATAACTGAGGGAAACTTGTTGCTGTGCTCATCATACCTTCCTCTTGGGGTTCCCAACGAGCTCTACATCAACACCGCCTTCAAGCACTTTTCTGGGCACCGTGCATTGAGCCATCACTCCTATTATAGTTTTTGATGAGTCTGAACTCGATGATGTTCCTATGCCTGTTACCTATAGTAGTGATCATGATTGGGAAAAGCACACTTATTTTGATATTTAAAATCTCTTTGGTACCAATTCTGAAAATGATGATATTAATAATTGTTGTACTATTAGTGATATCCATGATCCTTCCAATGATGATATGTTTACAAATGAACACACTTTTGAAGATAATTATTCTATTTCTTATGATGATACTACACCTCCAATATATGATGATTGCAATGATGAATATGATATTTTCAATTGACCTACTATTGATGAGGAAAGTAATTATGATTACAATATGCCTCCTATATTTGATGATTATGGTGATGAGAATAATAATGATAACTATTTTGTTGAATTTGCTCCCACTACAATTAATAAGAATGACTATGTTTATGTGGGGAGTATAAATTATTTTAAGCATGTGTCTCATGATAAGAATGTTTTGTGTGATAGTTATATCGTTAATTTTATTCATGATGCTACTGAAAGTTATTATGAGAGAGGGAAGCATGGTTTTATGTGTCTCAATAATGTTAAGTTTCCCCTCTTTATGTTGAAAGTATTGAAGTTGCACTTGTTTTGCTTTCCTATGCTTGTTTCTTTGTGCTTTCATGACTTGTTTGTTTACAAGATTCCTATGCATAGGAAGTGGGTTAGATTTAAATGTGTTCTGAATTTTCTTCTTGATGCTCTGTTTTAGTTCAATTCATATTTCTTATGTGAGCATCTTCCCAAACTATCATGCCTAACTTAAAGGCATTAAAGAAAAGTACTTATTGGGAGATAACCCAAAAGTTTTAGATGAGTCTTGGAAGTTATTACCTCAGTAATAACCGCTCCTTATCCTTTTTTATATGCTTTTTGTGCCAAGAGTAACCTCTAATGAGAGAGAAGTAATGATTGGGAAAGTTGTTGTCCCGAAACAGATTTATGTGCTTCACCGTAAACAATCGTGTAAAATCTCTGTACGTACTTTTGAGGCGTGAATTTTCGGGCTTCTGCCCCAGGTTGTTATCTAACTTTCGTTAGTTCAACACTTTTTAATTTGAGGAACAGAAGGTCTTCAAAAAAAATCGTCTTTACCTCTTGGTCTGTTTTGACAGATTTCTGCCATTTTCTGCATTTGCTTCTTGTTGGTTCCTTTTTGAGTTCTTTTGGGGAATTGAACTTTTTGAGGGAAGTGCTACAGTAGCTTGTATTCTAATGGAAGTTTTATTAGTGTTAGAACTGAACCTAAAGACTTATTTATCTTGAGTGCACTAATGTTGCTAATAAAGATTGTGTGAAGTTCTGTATGAAGGAAAAAATTTCAGGTGTATGGAAGGAATGAGTAATGAGATGAAGGATGGACTAAAGCTCAAGCTTGGGGATGCCACGCATGTCACCCCAAGAAATATCCAAGAAGTAGAAGCATCAAAGCTTGGGTATGCCCAAGGCATCCCCCTCTTCATCAATAAAAATCCCAGGTTTCTTCCAAACGCTTCATTTTTATTGTTTCATGCACAGTTGTGTTGTTCTTGGAGCGTCTTATTTTTCGTTTTTGTTTTTGTTTTTCATTTTCTTTGTTTGCTTAGTTTTCTGAATAAATTGGTTGGACCCCCTCTATCATGCATTGGTTTTCAAATAGTTTGGTTTGGTTTGGAAAAGAGTAGGAAAAGTTCATGCTTAAGTGGTAAAGAGAGTTTGTTTTTGACTGTGGCCTATGCTTTGCCATGCCATGCTTGGTATTGTTTTGGCTTTATGCTTAGTATTCTTTGTTGTAGCATGACATGTTATAAACAATTGAGATTGCTTAATGTGCCTTGGAAGGATTATGCATTGTTTTAGCATAATAAAGCATAGTATTGTGGTATTCTCCTTTGATGCTTTATTTGGGTTGACTTGGCGCATGCTCACACCATGTTATGACTATCCCAAGTCACCATAGCCTTGATGATCCTTTAGTTTTCAACTTGTAATATCACTTTAGGCTTTGATCAATGATGTTTTGTCGCTCTGCATGATTATGGCCATTACTGCTCTCTTAGTTTTTCGCTCCCAGTCTTTTGCTAGCCTCCGTAACCAAGTATGAGTTCCACTCATGCATCCAACTCCTTAAACCAAGTTATTCCAAAGAGTCTACCATACCTACCTACTAGCTTATGCTATTCCAAGTATATTCATGTTTTTGTTTACCTTCCAAATTAAACTTCTTATGTGAAAATTAGTGATTAAAGCTCTCACGAACTTGATGACACACTTTAATTTTCTTGCCCTTAATAAACTTGAACCATTGGGTCCTTCTTTGTTGTGTATATTCTTGCTCTTTATAAGTTGAAATTAGCAGAACCATATATCATGGGGAACGCTTTCAACATTGCACATGTACTTTGTACCCCGTTGATATCATGTTCTTTTTCTTATGGATCCCGGCGGTGTGAAATAAAAGTGGTACTTGTAAGATCATGGAGTTTGTATGTCTGTTAGAGAAACGCCTGGGCCGCTAGCCTAAGCCATGCCTAATCATGGTGGAAACTTGCAGCATCACGATAATGAGCACTCTATGAAGCATCCTCAATAAAAACCTATGCAAATAGCAAATAAAAAGATCGGTGAGATGCTCATTGTATGCTTGCCTTGTCATTTTGATTATGGGATAGCTCATGTATCATGTGCAAGGGGTACCCCGTTGGCGGTTCTTTATGATACACATGTACTTACAATGACAAGAGCTTACTTGTGACTAAAGTTGAGTAGCATGAGGTTCGCTCTTTATGAAACTCTTTATGAAGTACCATAATTTTTGGAAGCTCTTTATGAAACTAAAATATCTTCATCCTTCTATGAAGGCCTTTCTTCCACCATTATATTGAGTCTCCACCTTCTACCTTTATGCACCTACTTTGAGAGCATAGTGGCCATTCTTAGTTCTATGTGCATTGTCCCAAGACTAGTTGATTGATGCATAACTTGATATTGCTTGTTGTAAACTATTTGTATCTAGTCACTCTTATGAACTTTGAAGGTGTCCTATGCATTTATATTTGCTACTCTATGAGGGACAAGCTGAATACTATTATGCTATGTTTTCTTTGTGTGAAACAAACTAACGTCTTGCAAAGCATTGTTATTCATGAATCTTTTGTTTGTGCCTTTTCATGTTGCAACATAGTTTGTTTGTCTTATTGCTAGAACTTTGTCTTTCATGTTATGATTGAAGTACTATGATCCTAGCTTTGAATGTTTTGCAAATAATTTGATAAAGTTTATGATGGTGCATGTCACCTCAAAAATTATTCTTTCTTTTTATCACTTACCTACTCGAGGACGAGAAGGAGTTAAGCTTGGGGATGTTGATACATTGCAAATGTATCTATAATTTTTGATGTTCCATGCTTAGTTTTATCTACTTTCTTATGTTTTGTCCACACTTTGGAGTACTTTTCATATGATTTCTTGGACTAACCTATTAACAAGATGCCATAGTGCCAGTTGCCAGTTTTCTGCTGTTTTTGGTTCCAGGAAAGTCAGAAAATGAATATTCTCGGAATTGGACCAGATAAAAGCCAAAGTTGTTATTTTCCCGGAAGACACTTGGAGCCAGAATACGAGTTGGAGATGGGCCAGAGGGTGGCCACACCACCTGGTGGCACGGGCCAGGCCAGGCCGCCCCAGGGGATTGTGTGGGCCCGTCCAGCACCCCCTCGGTCTCCCCTCTCGCCTATAATAGCCTCCCAATGCATAAACCCTAGATAGTCAATCAGAAATCCACGAAAAGTTCCACAGCGCCACCGCCACCGAATGGGAGATTCGGGGGACAGAAAGTCTCTGTTCCAGCACCCTGCCGGGATGGGGAAGTGCCCCCGCAGCCAGCTCCGATCTCCACCACCATGTCCATCACCATTGTTGATTCCATGATGATGAGGGAGTAGTTCTCTCTCGAGGCTAAGGGTTCTACCGGTAGCTATGTGTTCATCTCTCTCTATGCATGATCTTATTGAGATCATGAGCTTGTAATCTATAGATCTACCTTGCTACTCAAGTGCTTTAATAGATCTCTGCCCTCCCCATGTGTGTGAAAGTGATAGCGTGCACACCATGGTGGCACTTAGGCTAGAGATTATAAATACTTGTTATGAGTTATATTTGGAGTTGGATGTCTTTATGAAATTGTGGTGTTTGTTTGAACCATCTAGTGCTCAAGGTGGCAGTGTGGGGTTTTCTAGATGGGAAAGATGAACTTTGAGGTGTGCTGTTATAGCCCTACCATCGATTAGAGTGTCCAACCGGAGAGTAGTTAAGAGTAGTATCATAAAAAAAGATATTTATATGAGAGTGTTCACTAGCAAAAGTATGATCCATAGGCCTTGTTTCTAAACATTGAAACACTGTTTCCTATTAGATCTGTTTAATGTTTGCTTGCTGCTATCTTTATTTCATTTTTACTCTAGTCTTTTCCATGCCATCAAGTTATCTTCTATCATTGTTACCACTTATAATTATCCATACCACTTGTATTTCACTATCTCTTCGCCGAACTAGTGCACCTATACACCTGACAAGTGTATTGGGTGTGTTGGGGACACAAGAGACTTCTTGTATCTTGATTGCAGGGTTGCTTGAGAGGGGATACCTTTGACCACTTCCTCCCTGAGTTCGATAAACCTTGGGTGATCCACTTAAGGGAAAACTTGCTGCTGTTCTACAAACCTTTGCACTTGGAGGCCCAACAACTATCTACAAGAATAGAAGTGTGTAGACATCAAACATCCATGGCGCATATTGTCCAATATGCGCCATTGATATGAGACACTTAGTCAAATAAGGCGATCCCCTCATATGTGACAACATCACAGGTTTACCACAGTGGTTTGAATCCTGGGGCAAAACCTTGGCCAGGGCATCCAGGTTTGATTCTTGGTTGCCTCACAATTTTTTTTAATATAGAAGGGGAAGGGGTTAGGGTTTACCAATGGCTGATCGTTTTTTGGCTAAGTGTCAAATATCCGTGGTGCATATTTCCCGATATGTGCCATTAGTATTTGGCACTTAGCCAAAACCACGATGCCCTGATCTATGTCAACTACAAAAGGCTACCGTAGTGGTTGACGTTGTGCTGCATCTACTGTTGCTAGAGCTGCCAGGTTCGATTCCTGGCTCTCTCAATTTTTTTAGTATTTGGCACTTAGCCAAAATACTTGTCATTAATATCTAGTATATTTTGTAACAACTAGTAATTAAGTTTAACATTCACAAATCTATTTAAAACAAGGACATCCATTTGCAAGTACATAGGAAATTATTAATTTATTTAAAACAAGGACATCCATCATATCACATGAACTTCAATATCCATACACACCAATATTCTCCACAAAAAATGTCATGTCATGTGTGCATGATCTCGATTCTGAGCTAGCTAGAGCTAGCGTCTCTTTGCAATCTCCTTTCCCTTCTTCCTCGTGGTTGAATACTTTAGCCCGGGAATGTTAAGGTTTCTTCTCGTGAACAGACAACCTTTAGTAGGTAGGTTGGTCTTCATTTTTCCTGCAGCAGTCGGCTTGTCTAAGTACTTGTCGAATTCCTCTTCGATCTTCGGATCGCCGTTCTTTTCTAAGTCTTGCTTGTTGGCGGGTCCATCCATTCTGATGATGCTTCCTCTTGCCCCTCCTCACGAAAACACGGCTTGGCTTTGACGGGTCGGTGATGAAGAAACATTGGTCAACTTGGCTCGCGAGTACCCGTGGCTCGTTTTTTACGGAGGCGTTCTTCGCAGAGGCATCGGGTATAACCATTGTGGTGAAATACCGACCCTCTTTTTGGACGCTCTTGGACCATCTGACATGGGACATCGGCACCTTCTCTCCAGCATAGTCGAGCTCCCAGATCTCCTCGATCCTTCCGAAGAATCGTTCCTTGACTGTGGCTTCGTCATCAGGATAGGATAGCATCATTACTCATGAGTTCTGATATTCTCTACTCATGTCCCTTTTCACGGTGTAGAATCCGTACCCATTGATGTCGTATGCCTGATATGTCCTCATGTTGTGCCCAGGGCCATTTGACAAGGCTAAAATGAGTTTTTCATCCTCTGTAGAAGGCGTTTACGGGTCTGCGGGGGGATTGTCGTGAAGCTTCTTCTTGAACCAAGCCGTGAAGCTGGAGTTGTGCTCTCTTGTTACGTCTCCCTTCTTCCTCGGTCGGCCAAGGTCAATGAACTTCTGCTCGATTAAGCTTTTGTGCTCTTTCACCCAAGGATCGACCAATTCGATGTGTTGTAGCGCGACTCGGTGTGCCCTGTCAAAGTCGGCGCGTAGACCCTTGTCACCGACATGCATGGTGCGAAAGCCCTCACGGTGGCCATATATAGCGAGCCTGCTGAGGTGCATCCTTTTGGGCAGACCAACAGGGTCATCCTCGTCGTCCGAGTCGGTGCGTAGATAATTCTGGCAGAAAGAGATGCACTCGTAGGTCAGAAAGCCATTGGCAATGCTTCCATCTGGACGGGACCTGTTGCGTATGAATCCTTTGATACCACCATTCAGCCTTTCAAACGGCATCATGTTGTGCAGGAATATCGGCCCGACATGAATGATGTCATCCACGACATGGATGAGTAGATGGACCATGATGTCAAAGAATGCAGGCGGGAAGTAAATCTCGAGCTCGCATAGTATCACGACAATCTGATCTTGTAGTGTGTCGAGCTTCTTCAAGCCAATCGACTTCCTCGAGATGACGTCGAAGTAGTTGCAGAGGCCAAACAGCGTCTCACAGACATGCTCGTCCATTATCCCTCGGATTGCAACAGGAAGTATCTGCATCATCAACACGTGATAGTCGTGAGACTTCATCCCAATGAACCTCTTCTTCGCTTTGTCCAGATATCTACCTATGTTCCCTAAGTAACCATAAGAAACTTTGACTCCTAGGAGGCATTTGAAAAATTGCTCAAGCTCCTGCTCACTTAGAGTGAAGCAGGCGGCAGGAAACACTACAATTCCCCTCTTAACCCTTTTGCGGCGACCTTGAGTATCTTCAGCCGTCTCATCATCATCATCATCGGGTGGCGTCTCATGAAGTTCTTCCTTGATGCCAAGTTCCATCAGGTCGTTCCTTGCTTTCGGCCCATCTTTGGTCCTATCCAGCATGTTGATGATATTGGCAAGTAGACTCTCGCACATGTTCTTCCTGATGTGTATGACATCAAGGCTATGGGGCGTGTGGAGGTATTTCCAGTATGGCAGGTCTCAGAAAACAGGCCTAGCTTTCCACACACCATGCAGCGGATTCGTCATGGACATCTTATGTAAACCTTGCTTCTTCGTCACCTACAAACATTCATGCACCACATGAGCTAGCTTCACGTAGATCATGTAAACATCATCCATCTCGCAATAATAAGGCTTCACATACATAAGCATGCACACACATACACACCGCACCGACGTGCACCCACCACACAAAACATCCACATGCATGTCCTCCAACAACTCACCTAGTAGAATCGTTACCGAGCCAAGTCCGCGACGAGATATCGTGGTTGTTCGAGAACAAGATTAATGTTGGAGGAAAAACTAGTTGGTTTAGTAGATCTACAACAATTGGAGGGGCTTCCCCTCACAAAACTATGAAGCAAGGTAGGTTCAACAACCAAGAATGGAGAAAAGAATGGAGAAATTGAGGTGGTGGGGAGGAGGACGAGCTATCGATCTAGTTTGGGGGGGGGGGGGTGGGTGGATAAGAATGGAACGGTGGTGGTGGGTGGGGGTGGCTGCCAAGTTGTACATCTGGGCGAAGTTATCAGTGGTGCATATTGCTATATTTGCGCCACTCATAAATCTGCCACCTTTTCAGGTGGTGGGCCCCAAGACTTATCAGTGGCGCATTGTTCATTACATGCGCCATTGGGAAAAAGGTATCAGTGGCGCATCTCCTAAATGCGCCACAAATAATTCTACCACCTTTCCAAGTGGTGGAGTCCATGTGGGGCCCACATAGTTATCAATGGCGCATATAGAACAAGATGCACCATTGGTGTGGACAATATTAATGGCGCATATGCCATATGCGCCATTGATGAGCATATATCAATGGCGCATATGCATATATGCACCACTGAAGTTTGGTCCACAGTCCTCTGGGGTGCCAGGCCCACATTATCAGTGGCGCATTACTTTGATGTGTGCCATTGGTAAAACAAAATATCGGTGGAGCATATTTTTAAATGTGCCACTGATAATTATCAGTGGAGAATATTCAAACAAATGCTCCACTGATAATAAATCTATTCATAAGCCTTTCTCTAGTAGTGTGTTCTTTTCCTAGACCACATTGATCCACATGACTACACACACTCCAGTTGATTCTGTGATACAACTTCTGCCACACTAGTGCAACGTGCAATGTGGAAGCTGCTTTCCGATGTGGTTTTGGCCTCTGTGACCAAGGTTTGACACATTGATCCACTAGAGTCATGTTTCCTAGACCACTCTGATCACCTAGAGTCATTGCATTTGTTCTTTTCCTAAACCACATGGATCCACGTGACAACACACATCAAGTGGATTATGTGATGCAACTTCTGCCACATTGGTGCAACATACAATGTGGAACCAGCTTTCCTATGTCTTTTTGGTCTCTGTGACCAAGGTTTGACAAACTGATCCACTAGTGTCATTGCATGTGTTCTTTTCCTAGACCACATTGGTCCACATAACAACAGATACTCTAGTGGATTCTATGATGCAACTTCTGCAACACTGGTGCAACATGCAATGTGGAAGCTGCTTTCCTATGTGTTTTTGGTATTTGTTACCATGGTTTGACACAGTAATCCACTAGTGTCATGGCATGTGTTATTTTACTAGACCACTCTCATCACCTAGAGTCATTGGATGTGTTCTTTTCCTAAACCACATGGATCCACATGACAACCCACATTCTAGTGGATTTTGTGATGTAACTTCTGCCATACTGGTGCAACATGCAATGTGGAAGCTGCTTTCCTATGTATTTTTGGTCTCTATGACGAAGGTTTGACACACTGATCCACTAGTGTCATTGAATACGTTCTTTTCCTAGACCACATTAATCCACATGACAACACACACTCTAATGGATTCTGTGATGCAACTTATGCCACACTAGTGCAACATGCAATGTGGAAGCTGCTTTCCTACGTGTTTTTGGTCTCTATAACAATGGTTTGACACACTGATCCACTATTGCATATGGTCTTTTCCTAAACCACACTAATCACCTAGTGCCATTGCATGTGTTCTTTTCCTAAACCACATTGATCACCTAGTTCCATTGCATGTGTTCCTTTCCTAAACCACACTAATTCACATGACAACACACACTCAAGTGGATTCTGTGATGCAACTTCTGCCACACTAGTGCAACATGCAAGGTGGAACCTGCTTTTCTATGTGTTTTTGGTCGCTGTGACCAAGGTTTGACAAACTGACCGACTAGTGTCATTGCATGTGTTCTTTTCCTAGACCACATTGATCCACATGATAACACACACTCCAGTGGATTCTGTGATGCAACTTCTGCCACACTGGTGCAACATGCAATGTGAAAGCTGCTTTCTTATGTGGTTTTGGTCTCTATGACCATGGTTTGACACACTGATCCACTAGTGTCATGGCATGTGTTCTTTTCCTGACCACTATGATCACCTAAAGTCATTGCATGTGTTCTTTTCCTAAACCACATTGATCCACACGACAACACAAACTCCGGTGGATTATGTGAAGTAACTTCTGCCACATTGGTGCAATGTGGAACCTACTTTCTTAGGTGTTTTTGGTCTTTGTGACCAAGGTTTGACACAGTGATCCACTAGTGTCATTGCATGTGTTCTTTTCCTAGACCACATTGATCGACATGACAACAGACACTCTAGTGGCTTTTGTGATGCAACTTCTGCCACACTACTGCAACATGCAATGTGGAAGGTGCTTTACTACGTGTTTTTGGCCTCTGTCACAATGGTTTGACACACTGATCCACTAGTGTCATTGCATGTGGTATTTTCCTAAACCACACTTATCACCTAGTGCCATTGCATGTGTTATTTTCCTAAACCACATGGATCCACATGACGACACACAATCCAGTGGATTATGTGATGAAACTTCTGCCACACTGGTGCAACATGCAATGTGGAACCTGCTTTCTTATGTGTTTTTTGTCTCTGTGACCATGGTTTGACACGCTTATCCACTAGAGTCATGCCATGTGTTCTTTTCCTAGACTACTCTGATCACCTAGAGTCATTGCATGTGTTCTTTTCCTAAACCACATGGATCCACATGACAACACACACTCTAGTGGATTCTGTGGTGCAACTTCTGCCACACTGGTGCAACATGCAATGTGGAACCTGCTTTCCTATGTGTTTTTGGTCTCTGTGACCAAGGTTTGACACACGGATCCACTAGTGTCATTGCATGTGTTCTTTTCCTAGACCACATTGATCCACATGACAACAGACACTCTAGTGAATCCTGTGATGCAACTTCTGCCACACCGGTGTAACATGCAATGTGGAAGATTCTTTGCTATGTGTTTTTGGTCTCTGTGACCATGGTTTGACACACTAATCCACTAGTGTCATGTCATGTGTTCTTTTCTTATACCACTCTGATCACCTAGAGTCATTGCATGTGTTGTTTTCCTAAACCACAGGGATCCACATGACAACCCACACTCTAGTGGATTCTGTGATGCACTTCTACCACACCAGTGCAACATGCAATGTGGAAGCTGCTTTCCTATGTTTTTGGGTCTCTATGAGCAAGGTTTATACACACTAATCCAATAGTGTCATTGCATACGCTCTTTTCCTAGACCACATTGATCCACATGACAACACACACTCTAGTGGATTCTGTGATGCAACTTCTGCCACACTGGTGCAACATGCAATATGGAAGCTGATTTCCTGTGTGTTTTTGGTCTCTATGATCAAGGTTTGACACACTAATCCACTAGTGACCTTGCATGTGTTCTTTACCTAGACCACATTGATCACCTAGAGTCATTGGATGTGTTCTTTTCCTAAACCACATGGATCTACATCACAACACACACTCCAATGGATTCTGTGATGCAACTTCTGCCACACTAGTGCAACATGCAATGTGGAAGCTGCTTTCCTATGTTTTTGGTCTCTATGAGCAAGGTTTATACACACTAATCCACTAGTGTCATTGCATACGTTCTTTTCCTAGACCACATTGATCCACATGATAACACACACTCTAGTGGATTCTGTGATGCAACTTCTGCCACACTGGTGCAACATGCAATATGGAAGCTGATTTCCTGTGTGTTTTTGGTCTCTATGATCAAGGTTTGACACACTAATCCACTAGTGACCTTGCATGTGTTCTTTACCTAGACCACATTGATCACCTAGAGTCATTGGATGTGTTCTTTTCCTAAACCACATGGATCTACATCACAACACACACTCCAATGGATTCTGTGATGCAACTTCTGCCACACTAGTGCAACATGCAATGTGGAAGCTGCTTTCCTATGTGTTTTTGGTCCCTGTCACCATGGTTTGACACACTGATCCACTAGTGTCATTGCATGTGTTCGTTTCCTAAACCACACTGATCAGCTAATTCCAATTCCTATGTTCTTTTCCTAAACCACATTGATCCACATGACAACACACACTCCAATGGATTCTATGATGCAACTTCTACCACACTAGTGCAACATGCAATGTGGAATCTGATATCCTATGTGTTTTTAGTCTCTGTCACCATGCTTTGACACATTGATCACCTAGTGTCATTCCATATTTTCTTTTCCTAAACCACACTGCCCACCTAGTGTCGTTGCATGTATTCTTTCCTAAACCACACTAATCCACATGTAAACACACACTCTAGTGGATTCCGTGATGCAACTTCTACCGCACTGGTGCAACATGTAATGTGGAAGCTGCTTTCCGATGTGTTTTTAGTCTCTCTCACCATGGTTTGACATACTGATCCACTAGTGTCATTGCATATGTTCTTTTCCTAAACCACACTGATCACCTAGTGCCATTGCATGTTTTCTTTTCGTAAACCACATTGATCCACATGACAACACACACTACAGTAGATTATGTGATGCAACTTCTGCCACACTAGTGAAACATGCAATATGGAAGCTGCTTTCCTATGTTCTTTTGGTCTCTAGGACCATGGTTTGATACTTCGATGCACTAGTTTATTGCATGTGTTCTTTTCCTAAACCACACTAATCACCTACTGCCATTGCATGTGTTCTATTCCTAAATCACATTGATCCACATGGCAACACACACTCTAGTGGATTCTTTGATGCAACTTCTGCCACACTGGTGAAACATGCAATGTTGAAGCTGCTTTCCTATTTGTTTTTTGGTCTCTGTGACCATGGTTTGACACACTGATCCACTATTGTCGTTACATGTGTTCTTTTCATAAACCACATTGATCCACTAGTGTCACTTCATATGTTCTTTCCCAAAACCACATGGATCCAAATGACAACACACACTCAAGTGGATACTGTGATGCAACTTCTGCCATACTGGTTCAACATGCAATGTGGAAGCTTCTATCCTATGTGTTTTTGGTCTCTGTGACTATGGTTTCACACATTGATCGACAAGTGTCATTTCATTTGTTCTTTTCATAAACCACATTGATGTTTTGTCCCTAAACCACTTGCATCCACATGTCAACACAAACTCTAGTGGATTCTGTGATACAACTTCTGCCACACTAGTGCAACATGCAATGTGGAAGCTGCTTTCCTATGTGTTTTTGGTCTCTGTAACCATGGTTTGACACATTGATCACCTAGTGTCATTGCATCTGTTCTTTTCCTAAACCACACTGATCACCTAGTGTTGTTCCATGTGTTCCTTTCCTAAACCACACTGATCCACATGACAACACACACTCCAGTCAATTCTGTGATGCTACTTCTGCCGCACTAGTGCAACATGCAATGTGGAAGCTGCTTTCTAATGTGTTTTTGGTCTCTGTCGCCGTGGTTTAACAAACTGATCCACTAGTGTCATCGCATGTGTTCTTTTCCTAAACCACACTGATCACCTAGTGCCATTCCATGTGTTCTTTTCCTAAACCACATTGATCCACATAAAAACACACACTCTGGTGGATTCTGTGATACAACTTCTGCCACACTAGTTCACATGCAATTTGGAAGCTACTTTACTATGTGTTTTTGGTCTCTATGACCATGGTTTGACACATTGATACACTAGTGTCATTTCATGTGTTCTTTTCTTAGTCCACACTAATCACCTAGTGCCATTGAATGTGTTCTTTCCCAAAACAACATGGATCCACATGACAACACAAGCTCTACTGTATTCTTTGATGCAACTTCTGCCACGCTGGTCCAACAAGCAAAGTGGAAGCTCCATTCCTATCTATTTTTGGTCTCTATGACCATGGTTCAACACACTGATCCACTAGTGTCATTGCATGTGTTCTTTTCCTAAACCACACTGATCACCTAGTGCCATTGCATGTGTTCTATTCCTAAACCACATTGATCCACATGACAACACACACTCTAGTAGATTCTGTGATGCAACTTCTACCACACTGGCAAACCATGAAATGTGGAAGCTGCTTTCCTATGTGCTTTTGGTCTCTATGACCATGGTTTAACACACTAATCCACTAGTGTCATTGCATGTGTTCTTTTCATAAACCACATTGATCCACTAGTGTCATTGCATGTGTTCTTTTCACATGGATCCACATGACAACACACACTCCAGTTTATTCTGTTATGCAACTTCTGCCAAAGTGGCGCAACATGCAATGAGGAAGCTGCTTTCCTATCTGTTTTTGGTCTCTATGACCATGGTTTAACACACTGATCCACTACTGTCATTGCATGTGTTGTTTTTCTAAGCCACACTGATCACCTAGTGCCATTGCATGTGTTCTATTCCTAAACCACATTGATCCACATGACTACACACACTTCAGTGTATTCTGTGATGCAACTTTTGCCACACTGGTGAAACATGCAATGAGGAAGCTTATTTCCTATGTGTTTTTGGTCTCTATGACCATGGTTTGACACACTAATCCATTACTGTCACTGCATCTGTTCTTTTCATAAACCACGTTGATCACCTAGTGTCACTGCATATGTTCTTTCCCAAAACCACATTGATCCACATGAAAACACACACTCCAGTTGAGTCTGTGATGCACGACTTTTGCCACACTAGTGAAACATGCAATGTGGAAGCCGCTTTCCTATGTGTTTTTGGTCTCTGTGACTATGGTTTCAGACACTAATCCATTACTGTCACTGCATGTGTTCTTTTCATAAACCATGTTGATTCCCTAGTGTCATTGCATATGTTCTTTCCCAAAACCACATGGATCCACATGACAACACACACTCTAGGTGATTCTGTGATGCAGCTTCTACCACACTGGTTCAACATGCAATGTGGAAGCTGCTTCCCTATCTATTTTTGGTCTCTGTGACTATGGTTTGACACACTGATCCACTAGTGCCATTCATGTGTTCTTTTCCTAAAACACAGTGATCACCTAGTGCCATTGAATGTGTTCTTTTACTAAGCCACATTTATCCACGTGACAAAACAAACTCCAGTGGATTATGTGATGCAACTTCTGCCACACTTGTGCAACATGCAATGTGGAAGCTACTTTCGTATGTGTTTTTGGTCTTTCTGACAATGGTTTGACACACTGATGCACTAGTGTCATTTCATGTGTTCTTTTAATAAACCACATTGATCCACTAGATTTATTACGTGTGTTATTTCCCAAAACCACATGCATCCACATGACTACACACAGTCAAGTGGATTATGTGATGCAACTTCTGCCACACTGATGCAACATGCAATGTGGAAGCTGCTTTCCGATCAATTTTTTTCTATCTGTGACCATGGTTTGCACACTGATCCACTAGTGTCATGGCACATGTTTTTCCTAGACCACTCTGATCACCTAGAGTCATTGCATGTGTTCTTTTCCAAAACCACATGGATCCACATGACAATACACTCTCGAGTGGATTCTATGATGCAACTTTTGCCACACTACTGCAACATGCAATGTCCAAGCTGTTTTCCTATGTGTTTTTGGTCTCTATGACCAAGGTTTGACACACTGATCCACTAGTGTCATTGCATGTGTTCTTTTGCTTGACCAATTTGATCCACATGACAAAACACACTCCTATGGATTCTATGATGCAACTTCTACCAGAGTGGCGCAACTTCCTATGTGTTTTTGGTCTCTGTGACTATTGTTTTACGCATTGATCCACTAGTGCCATTTCATGTGTTCTTTTCATAAACCACATTGATCCACTCGTTTCATTGCATGTGTTCTTTCCCTAAACCACATGGAACCACATGACAACAGACACCCCAATGCATTCTATGATGCAAATTCTGCCACACTAGTGCAACATGCAATGTGGAAGTTGCTTTCCTAGGTGTTTTTGGTCTCTGTGACCAAGGGTTGGCACATTGATCCACTAGTGTCATTGCATATGTTATTTTCCAAGACCACATTGATCCACATGACAACACACACTCGACTAGATCCTGTGATGCAACTTCGGCCACACTAGTGCAACATGCAATGTGGAAGCAGCGTTCCTATGTGGTTTTGGTCACTTTGACCAAGGTTTGACACACTAATCCACTAGTGACCTTGCATGTGTTCTTTTCTTAGACCACATTGATCATGTAGAATCATTGCATGTATTCTTTTGCTAAACCACATTGATCCACATGAAAACACACACTCCAGTGGATTCTGTGATGCAACTTCTGCCACACTGGTGCAACATGCAATGTGGAAGCTGCTTTCCTATGTGCATGTTTTTGGTCCCTGACACCATGGTTGGAAACACTGGTCCACTAGTGTCATCGCATGTGTTCTTTTCGAAAACCACACTGATCACGTAGTGCCATTGCCTGTGTTCTTTTCCTAAACAACATTGATCCACATGACAACACACACTCTAGTGGATTCTATGATGCAACTTCTGCCACACTGGTGCAACATGCAATGTGGAAGATGATGTCCTATGTGTTTTTGGTCTCTGTCACCATGGTTTGACACGTTGATCACCTAGTGTCATTGCATGTGTTCTTTTCCTAAACCACACTGATCACCTAGTGACGAGGGTTTAACTCATCAATGCCCATTGTTATGGACTTGGGTTTTGGAGAAGGAGGGAGCGCTGGAGGCATCAGTCAGCTAGCAAACAAGCACACATGGACTCAAGGTTTACCCAGGTTCAGGCCTCGTAGAGGTCCCTACTCCTGCTTGTCTGCTCATGGAATTAACAAAGGAATCGAAGATTACAGGGGCGCAGGTGTAATCTGGCGAGAGTTGTCTAAACTAGGGTTGCGTGTGTCCTCCTCGCCGCCCCCTCCTAACCTTTATATAGATAGGCTAGGTCTCGGGTAGCAGGCCAAGTTGGTTACACATTAGGGTTTTCCCTTTGAACTTTCTATCTTTAAGCTTCTTCTTGTCTCCCAAGAAACCGAGAGTCCGTGGGCCACTCGAATTCTGTATTGGGCCTTGGAAACACCATGAGCTTCTACTGTATCTAGGCCGTATATACCAAAATCGAGTACATATAGGATATACCCATGTCAGTAGCCCCCGAGTGTCTAGTGGAATCGCAGATTCTACTGGAGACTTTATGAAGCCTTTCGAGTGCATGATTGAGTATTTTTCGAATGTTCAGTTCATGTCATAGGGATTGTTGATATGCGTGCCTGATTTAGCGGATGTATCGATATCAATTAACTGCCTTAGGGAAAACAACGCAATCTACTCAAAATTGAGTCCCCGAACTCGAATTCGGAAAAGTGCTAGCATTATTCGACTCAGGCCGTGGAGGTCTTACAGGAGTCAAATTCCAGTGTATGGGTGTGAGCACTCGGCGCGTCCGTCAAGGCATGTTCATCGTACCTGCAGGCACGAATATGTTTCTAGTAGTGCATAGCATATGCATTGCCATGCCTTATTCAGGTCTTATCTTCATGATGTAAGCGCGGCATCCGATCTTTTGTCATCGAGGAGATGATTCAGGTGACCCAGGAGACGTAATATCTTTGTAGGGAAAATATGAGGTGGAGTGGCCATAGCATTCGAGTGTGGATGTTATCAACACACAGTACATTGTGCAAGGAAAAATAATCATAGGGTGCGCGACCAGCGCTCCCTATGGGAGTATCCCCCGAGTGCCTGGTTGAGTCGAAGACTCAGGCAGGGACTAAAGAACTTTTGCGCCTGCTATCGTCTTTTGTTGCTTGTTTCAGTCGAATTTTCTTCCGGCGCTCCCTATGGGAGTAACCCATGATCCATAATTGAATCGTAGATTCGAGTGGTGGGTGTGCTTTTAATGTTCATATTCCCGCATAAAAATGAATCATAGGGTGCGCGACCAGCGCTCCCTATGGGAGTAGCCCCTGAGTGCTTGGTGGAGTCGAAGACTCAAGCAAAGACTTAAAATAGTTGAAATCTTCTGATGCTCATCTTGATGACATCAGTGCTGACGATGTGATGACTTCAGTTACCCGCGTGAGCAGCTTTGACGGGACATGACGAGCGGTGGGTCCCACTTTCTGACTTCGATTTGACCGGGCGTGCGTAATCTTCTGTTTTAACTACGTCTCCTCGATTTTCGCGCGTAATGGAGATAGTGGGGGATTGTTCGTGTTTTGGCTTCTGCACGTGTCGATAGCAATGTGCGCCACGCGTCTAGTAGGGTTTCTGCTGGCTGTTTGATGGCATCCATGAGGGGGTTAAGTAGTAGTGCAACTGCGGTAATTTTCCCATCTGCTCTTTCTCTTCTTGCGCTTCCATTGCCATTGCCGCTGCTCTCTGCTTCCCAGCGCTCGTCCTCTTCGTGGCGCTAGACCAACTCTGTGTATTTCCGAGCTACTTCCTCCGCTCGTACCACCATCGCAAGATGGGCAAGAAGAAGGGAGGCGCCGCCGCTGAGTCCACCGCCGCCATTGCCGCCGCCAAGAAGAAGGGCGGCTCCGCCACTGTGGGCACCAGCGCCGTCGGCGCTGAGAAGAAGAAGGGTGCGGGTACTCGCGTCACCAATGGTGTGTGGCGTGCATCCATCATCAAATCCTCCGAGCTCCATCTCCTGCGTCAAGATGGAGTTTTGTCGCCTTTGGAGGATGAGTCGCGAGTGCCAGGTGGCGAGATAATTCCTTGTCCTCCTGCTGGTTTCCGGGTGATGTTCCTTGCATTCATCAGCCGCGGTCTTTCTCTACCCTTGCATCCTTTCTTCAGGGGCCTCCTTTGCTTCTACGGGCTCCAGTTGCATCAGCTGTCCCCAAATTCTATTCTCCACATCGCCTGCTACATTAATCATTATGAGTGCAAGCTCAGAGTCGAGCCATAGTTTGGCCTCTTCAAGAAGATTTTTAAGCTGAAGCGCCAGTCAGCATCTGGTTCTGTAGTCTACGCCGTAGGAGGCTACGGAATCCATGTCGACTCCTCTGCCACTTATTTCCATATCAAACTCATGGCGTCCATCCAAGGGTGGAGAGACAAGTGGTTCTACATCCGCGACCAGAAGGCCGACGGAGAGCACTACGGACTCGCGCCCTTTGATCCTGCGACGCCGTACAAGAGGAGGCGTTCTTGGAAGAACGTAGTGATGCCTAGCGAGTCCGAGGAGATGGAAGTGCTATACAAGCACGTCTGCGACCTCGAGAGCCACATACGTAAAGAAGAGGGAGGCGCCACCCTCATTCGCACATGGTTACACCGTCGTGTCTAGCCTTTGGAGGCCAGAGTCCACCCCATGTTCCAATGGGCTGGTGTGGACGATGCCACTCGCGTATCTGCTGATGGCATTTCCGCGGGTGAAGTAGATAAGAGGCTGCGACTGGTGACAAAGTATACTACCAAGGAGGTTCTCCCTGGCGAACCAGTCGTGCCTCCCTTCGACGCCTCTAACCCTTCTCCTGAGGTAGAATTGTGCTACAAAGTAGCTTTCTTTGTCGATTTCCGTTGAGTTTTTGATGTATAATGAATTGTTTTCTGAATGCAGTATTGGAAGGTGTCTCCCAATTTGCCCCCTCTTCCTGATGGCGTTATCCCTCGCAAAGTGAATGAAGACGACGAGTCGGAATCGACTGTCCCACTTAAAGAGGAGGAGGGAGCCCCCGAGTCCAGTGATACGGACACTCGCAAGCGTTCTCGCAGCGAGGATTCAGATGCTTCGTCTCTGTCAGCTCCAGAAGGCCCTTCTGTTGGTGCTGAGGAGCCGATTCCCGCCGTTCCTATGCGGTCCATGGTTCCTCCTGCCCGGAAGAAGCTTCGACTGCCAAAGGAATCATTGGAGTCGGAGGAGTAGTCCTTCGATCTTGATAGATTTTACTGGTAAGTTCTGTGTTCGCGACCTCGTTTTGGATTCTTCCTTGAGTTCCCCTCTTTCCTGAAGCTTTTTTTTGATTTGTGTATCAGTCAAGCGGCGACGTCGTCTTCTTACGACGTCCAATTTGTGAAGGAGTCCGGATTCACAGACTCCAAGTCTAAGGAGGTGGCTTCGCGGTCTCCTTCTTCTCCATTGGCGACCCACTCCGGGCATAATTCACCGAGTTCCCCACGTACTGGGGAATATCATATGGTTACCCGGATGACTGTGCAACAACCTTCTTTGGAGTCTGTGGAGGATCATGTAGGTATCTTGTAGTTGGCAGTCAAATTTATTCTTGGCGTGCTTTACTTGTACTTTTAATGTCTCTGATGCAGCTCATCGTGAAGGAAGCCACCCGCCTGGCGGAGCAGGTCCTTAACATGGGTCGACAACATGCGTGACTAGACAATCGCCATCGCATTGTCAAAAGTAAGTCTTGACTTTGTCTTTGTCTTTTGCGAATATTATTGATTCGATTTGGTGACACTCCCTGTATGTTGAAGCTGAACATAATGAATTACTTCGCCATGCTGCTGCATTGGAGAAGACGCTGGCCGCAACGACGAAGAATCGCGACGAGACGGTCGTAGCTTTGGAGGAGTCGCGGAAGCGAGAGCAGGATCTCTTTGCCTCCATTGCCGAGAGGGAGAAGTTGTTCGAGGAGCAGCTTCTCTCGATTGCCAAGTCCCTCTCAAGTATTACTTTTCATCTGGATATGCCTTGCTCTTCTATACTTTGACATGTGGTTGTTATACTAATGCTTTTGTGTATGCATATGCCAGCGGCCTGAGCTTTGATGCCCAATCTCTGTGCCGCGCGGATACTTTGGCTAGTGCCATCACTGCAGTCGAGGACCACAGCGTATCCATCCAGGAGATGCTGGGGAAGGCCAAGGATGTGCTCAGTCACATCCGTGAGGACTTAACTCCCAAGGGCGGGCTGATCGACAACCTCGGCGATTTGGTGGAGTCTCTGGATGGAGGAATCCCTACTGACTTCAAGAACTCGCAGCGCTCCGTCGGCGCCACCATGGCACTCACAACGGTGCAGGCCCATGGTGTGGAGATGGATCCTGCTGCTATCTCTGAGGCGGTGCCCATCAACGCTGGAGGCTAATAGGTAGTGTTTGCTCCCTTTGCTAGTAAATGCAAAAATTATGGTCCCCATCTTATCGAGACATGCGCTAAGTACTCCGAGGAGCGGCGTCAAGCGAAGGCTACGAAGGCTGCGGCATCTAGGGGTACTACCAGCAAGTTCGTGGCATTGAAAACTGCCATGGATGCGATGAAGCCCCCGAGGCCGAAGTCAAAGTCGAAGAAGCACGCTGCTCCTTAGTTTTTTTATATGTAATAACTCTAGTGTTTGACCTTTTGTGTCTGTGAAACAATGCTTTTGTGGGGGTACCCTAGTCAAGACTTTGATATGTTTGAATGCATCCAAACCTTTTGTCAGTGTATCTTCAGCCTCTTATTTTGCTTTCGTTTGGTTCGTGATAGGGTCCCTCAAGTGGTCCTTCAAGTGATCCTCGGGATCCGTCACCCACTGATGAGACCTTGGCGCAGTCGCGTTCAATGGTGGTTGAGTTGTCCCTGCTTTCGCGACTGCGCGATCGCGTTAAGCATCTGGAACGTGAGTTTCCCATCCTCCGCGTTAACGCAGATGTATGGAAGTCGAGGGCGGAGAAGGCTACCACCCGAGAGCAGTATCTATTGGAGGAGGTGATGCGTCTGGGCGATTAGTTCAAGTGTTAGCTTCCTACCCTCTTATGTTTTCTTGTAGTCAATCACGACAGTTCCTTGTCTTCATAGTTTGTCTTTTTTGCTTGGTGTAGTTGTCAGTGCTCGTCATCTGCAGGATGAGAAAGACAGAATTGCCATTCGAATGAACGACCTGACCCAGGAATAGCTTCAGGCGAGTGGGTATTTTTGGGTGGACAATGATCGTCCGATCGCACTTGCGACCCTGCAGGATCGTGCTTCTCAAGTACTCCACTTTCTGAAGAAGGCGCAGTCGTGCCTGAGGAATATCTATCAGACGATGTTTCCACTGGACGCCGTCCCTTCGAGCCTGTTGGCTCTCCTGGCTAAGTTCCAGGATTTGAGTGCAATTCGCGAGTGCCTGCAACAGTAGTTAGTGGCTGGTGCCAAGGCTGCTTTGTCACTGGTGCGACTGCATAGGTCTGATGTAGAAGATGTAGCTGTTGCTGCTGGACCACTGTCCCTGCCGGAAGGTTCGACCTGGAACATGGTTCCACATTACCAGGTGGTGGATCGTCCAGCAGAAGAAATTGTCGACTTCTTTGAGGAGCAAACAAACTTTCTTCTACTGCAGCAGTAGTTTAACATGTATCCTGCACATCAGTGTACTAGTGTTGTAAAGTTCGTACGGATATACTGGATGTAATTAATTTTTATTGATATGTAAAGAGCTTGTTAGCTTGTATGTTTTGCAAGTGTATTTGTACTCTGCAGTTCCTTTTCGTCAGCCTGACTTGTTTTATCTCAGCACCTTGCCAACCTGTCAGGTGCGTTGCAACTTGGTTGGTGTTTTATCAAGGGTTCGATTGATGTTGTGTCAGCTACTCAGGATACCGCGACTTGTTCGTAGAACGAAGATGTAAAGGGTGGCGTAGCCCTCGAGTGATAAGATTGTCAGAAAAATGAGGAAGAACACAGAGTTTCATGGTGCTTAGTTTTATTTATTCGCAGAACAGTACGAGGTACAATGTGTGGCTAAGTAGCCTGGCTGAATAGCCTTATTTGTAATGTAAAAAAACGACAAGGGGTAGAAGCACCACAACTGCGCAACGTTCCAGGGGTTGGAGTATGCGACTCCTGTCTCGAAATATTTAAGGCGATAGGCCCCACCTAGGATTACTTCTATAATCACGTATGGTCCCTTCCAAGGGGACTCGAGCTTGAGGTTCCCTTGCTGCTTCAGCCACAGGACCAGGTCTCCTTCGATGAAGGATTTGGGGCGTAGCCTTCTGCTGTGGTAGTTGCGCAGGTTCTGTTGGTAGATCGTCGATCTTTCTGCTGCGATGTCCAGTGCCTCGTCAAGGAGATCGACGGAGCCTTCGAGTGCAAGTGTTGACTCTTGTTCGCTGTACGGGATGACCCATGGGGCTTTAAAGTGTACTTCTGTGGGTAGCACTGCTTCAGCACCGTGCACCATGAAGAACGGGGTATATCCCATGGCGCTATTTGGGGTTGTGCGTAGGCTCCAAAGTATGGACTGTAGGTCGTTTGGCCAACATCTGGCGGCTTGCTCGAGTGGCCGGAGGAGTCGCTTCTTGATTCCACCTTAGACGAGGCCATTGGTCTGTGGATGAGCTACGGAGGCATAGCTTATGTTGATTCCCAGGTTTTCGCAGAAACCCTAGAACTCCTTGGAGGTGAAGTTCATTTCATTGTCCGTGATAATGCTGGGTGGCACTCCAAAGCGATAGACAATGGACTCGAAGAACTTGACGGCACTGGCTCCTGTCTGGTTTGTCACCGGCATGGCCTCTATCCACTTGGTGAATTTGTCGACTACGACCATGAGGTAGACGTAGCCCCCTCGCAAAGACTTTGGGAGCTTGCCGACCATGTCGAGTTCCCATTGCGCAAAGGGCCAACCAATGGTATTGGCCGGAGTTCCGCGCTAGGTGCGTGCGGTTTGTCTGCGAATCACTGGCAAGGATTGCATCGCTGGACGATGTCATTGGTGTCATGCATGGCCGTGGGCTAGTAGAATCCATCTCGTAGAGCTTTGGCGACAAGGGCGCGATTGCCAGCATGGTGCCCGCAGTCCCTTCTTGGATGTCGAGGAGGACGGCCCTTCCGTCCGTGTTGGAGACGCACCGTCGGAGTACTCCTGTGATGCTGCGCTTGTATAGTTCGCTGTTGATGACAGTGAATGCCCTGGACCTCTTTGCGATGTTTCGCGTCGGGTCATCAGGCAGCCTCTTGCTTATAAGATATGCGATGTAAGGTTGAGTCCAAGATGGCTCGATCATCATGACACCCATTGGTCACTCGAGTCTTGTGTCAAGATCTAGGTCATCAGTTGTCGTTGGCTCATTGGGTGGCGTAGCCCCCGAGTCCGTTGTTGCGCTTGTTTTCTTCTTTGTGGCCCATGGCTTGATGGAGCGTTCGAAGATACGCTCGAGAAATACCCCAGGTGGTATGGGTGCGCGGGTGGAGCCAATGTTGGCGAGTGCGTCCGCCTCTTTATTGCTTTCGTGGCCTACGTGTTGCAGTTCATAGCCGTCGAAGTCCCCTTCGAGTGTGTCATAGAGGTCGCGGTAAGCGATCATATTGTCGTTTAGAGCGTCGCACTCGTGCATCGTTTGGTTGACCACCAGTTTGGATTCGACGTAGATGATGAGCCTCTTGGCGCCACAAGCTTTCGCCATCCGCATCCCGTGTAGCAGGGCCTTGTATTCAGCTTCATTATTGGAGGCAGTGAACTGCATTCACAGAATGTATTTCACCTTGTCTCCCTGGGGCGATGTCAGTATGACACCTGTGCCCGCCCTATCCTTTCATTTAGATCCATCGAAGTGCATTGTCCAGAGGTAAGAGTGGCTTTTCTGGGAGCTGGTTCTCCATCCAGTGCATGAGGAAATCAGGGAGGACTTGCGACTTGATCGCGTCGCGATTTTCGTATGTAATGTCTCGTGGAGACAGCTCGATTCCCCAAATTGCGACCCGTCCGGTGGCATCGGGGTTGTTGAGGATATGCCCAAGCGGGGCGTCGTTGACCACCACGATTGGGTGCTCCTGGAAGTAGTTTCGCAGTCGCCTGGCTGTCATGAAGATGCCGTCTGCCAGCTTCTGGTAGTGCGGGTACTGCTGCTTTGTTGGCGTGAGCACCTCGCTGAGGTAGTAGACTGGGCGCTGCACCCCGTGGACCTTGTTTTCCTCGGCACGTTCCACCATGAGCACCGTGCTATCCACCTGGTTGGTGGTGGAGATGTAGAGCAATAGTGGTTCTTTTTCGTGTGGAGTCACCAGTACTGGCGAGGTGGATAGTAGACACTTGAGGGCTTCGAATGCTTCTTGTGCCTCGTTGGTCCACTCAAACTTGTCAGTTTTGCGGAGAAGTTGGTAGAAAGGTAGTGTCTTTTCGCCCATTCGACTGATGAATCGACTGAGCTCTGCAATTCGCCCAGCCAGCTGCTAGACGCCTCTTACGTTCTTTGGCTTCTCCATGGCCAGTATGGCTTTTATTTTCTTAAGGTTTGCCTCAATCCCCCTCGCGGATATGAGATACCCGAGTAGTTGCCCAGATGGTACACCGAAGGTGCATTTGTCCGAATTGAGCTTGATCCGGTAGCGGTCGAGGTTGGCGAAGGTCTCGTGTAAATCGTTGATTAGTGAGGCTTCCTCTTTGGTTTTGATGACGATTTCTTCAACATAGACTTGGATGTTGCAACCAAGTTGATTCTTGAGGCAATCCTACATGCACCATTGATAGGTGGCTCCTGCGGTTTTGAGCCCGAAGGGCATTGTGTTGTAGCAGAACACACTGAAAGGCGTTCTAAACGCCGTTTTCTCTTGATCTTCCTCCTTCATTCAAATCTAATTATAGCCTGAGTAGGCGTCGAGGAAGCAGAGACGCTCACATCCCGCGGTGGACTCGATGATTTGGTCGATTCACGGCAGCAGGAAGTGATCCTTTGGGCAGTGCTTATTCAGGGAGGTGAAGTCCACGCACATCCACAGGATATCCGTGTCTTTTTCAGGTACCATCACCGTGTTGGCGAGCCAAGTGCTTTCCTTGATCTCACATATGAATTTGGCGTCGAGGAGTCTGTTGATCTCCATTCCGACCGCCTTTGCTCTTGGTTCAGACAGTCGCCGAATTGTCTGCTTGACTGGCCTTGCGTCTGGATTGACATTGAGTGCGTGCTCGGCTAATTCCCTGGGAACCCCTGGCATGTCCGCTGGACACTAGGCAAATATTTCCCAGTGCTCACGGAGGAATTCGATGAGCACGAGTTCCTATGCGGAACTCAAGTTGTTGGCGTTGAGGGCCATCTTGGTCGGGTCCGTTGGGTGGACCTGGACTTTCTTCGTGTGCACCGACTAGTCGAAGGACAGGTCGGGTGAACTTGGCCGGCTCAGGGGAGGTAGACTGTTGTATGTCTACTCCTTCCATCTTGCGAGTTCCTCCTGCATGTCGAAGGACTGAGAGATTCTATTGAATTCCCTGTCACAGCTGTCAGACCTTTCGAAGTTGCCGTTGCTTGTAATTACGCCGTTTGGGCCTCGCATCTTCATCTGTAGGTAGGCGTAGTGTGGCACTGCCTTGAACTTTGCGAACGCAACACGTCTGAGGATGCAATGATATTGTGAAGGCCAGTCGATGACCTCAAAGTCGATGCGCTCTCGCCAAAAGTTTTGCACCATGCCGAAGATGACGTCGAGGTTTATTTTGTGCAGGGGATATACACCTTTCCCCGGGACGATGCCGTGGAATGTTGTGTCTGAAACATCCAGACACGTCAGAAGGATCCTCATTGCAGGCAAGGTACTCGTAAACATTAGGTTAATGCCGCTGTCGCCATCCATGAAGACGTGGCTCAAGTAGAAGCCCCCAATTTGTGCCTCGAGTACGAGGGGACAGTGGCCTGGACGAGGGACTTGGCGCGGGTGGTCACGCTGGTTTGAAGGTGATGCAGGAGTCACTTCCACTGAGGTACTCAGTGGTGGAAGGTGGAGAGTTGATCGCCAAGTTGACTTGGCGAGTGATGGCCTTCTACACACGATTTGAGGGACGCCCCTTTTGGATCATTCCCATTGTCGTTGTATTAGGAACGGCAGTACCTGAGGAGGTTAGATAGAGGTGTGGGGACTAGCAGGGAAGCTATCGACGGCATCCGCAGGCGGGATTGGATACAAGCGAGCGTAGCAGGACGCAAGAAGTACCCAGGTTTGGGGCCCTCGTGACGAGGTAAAGCCCCTACTCCTGCCGGATTTGACTATGTGGAATATGCAAACTACAAGTGCTCCTCGAGCTGTATTCTCTAGCTACTGCCTTAAATGCAATGAGACCAACCCTTTCTACTGAGGCCTTGCCTCTCCTTATATAGGCAAAGAGGCAAAGGTCTCACTGACCAGTCCGACTGGCGGGCCCCACAGGCAGGTCCCAGCCGACTAGTCATCCACAGTGTCCGGTACGGCTTGTCCTGTCGGAGTACGAGCGGTATGGCTGTCGTAGGCATAGTGGATGTCGTGCGAGCCTGTTGTCAGCACCGGCCACTGTTCCTGCGTCACCCGCGCAAAGTCTTCGGTATTGCCGGGTAGTTGCCAGTCTTGTCACCGTACAGGGCGTACCGTGCACTGATACACACGCCGCCCTGTCCCATTGATTGAGTCCGACTAAGTAGCCGTATCCGGCTGCCTCCTGCTGATCCGGCTACCAGGGATAGCCGGCCTGTCTTGCCTTGTCCGGCTGCATCTGGTCAGCCGGACGCGCTCCGACTATCTTGTTTCTTATTCGGTTGGGATACCCGGGGATCATCCCCCTGACACTAGCCCTCGGGCACGTGTGGATTCCCCCCTTAGGTGAAATGTGCGCGCGCTTCCTCTTGTTTTTGAATTTGCGTCCGGCTGAGCTTGGTGGTTGCGCTACCCGTGACGTCCGTGCTGACGCCGGCCACGCGCGCACGTGCCATCATTACTCTGCGGCGGGCAGCGTAACGTCCCGTCGCACGTCGCCTCGGGAAGCTGCTATCCGGCGCTTCGGTTCCCGCCCCAAGATCTTCTGCGCATCCTGCTCCGGCACACGGGATATTAGGCGGCGGTTGGGGTGTGGGTCGCCCGGATGCGCGCCACGTGCCCCGTCGACAGTTGCCCTTCTGGCCCTTTAAAGGGACGCCATGGGGGAGGCGATTTCCTTCCTTCGCTCCCCCGCTGCAATTCCTTCTTCCCCGCGTGCTCCTGCTTCCGCGCTCTTGCTCTCTACGCCGCCCGCTCGCCGTTGTCGTCGTTACGGGCCACCGCCACTCCTCCGTCGCTGCTCCCCCTCATCAACCGAAGATGGCCGCGGACCGCGGGGCATGGTGCGGCTCCACCGTCACCGAGGACTAGATCGCGAGACCGCGCCACCCGCGTCCTCCCACCGGCGGAGGAGGTGGCGGTGCGGCTGGCGCCGGCCGGGGAAGTGTCGCCACATCCGGAGGAGGGCGAACGCGTCATATTCCTATCCCATCTGGCCCGCGGGTTCGCCCTTCTGGTGAACCCGTTCCTCCTGACCTTCCTCGCCTTCTTTGACCTTCGTCTCCACCACCTCGGTGCCAACGCAATCGGAATGTTGGCACATTTCATTGCTTTCTGCGAGAGCTATCTCGGGATCCAGCCGGATCTCGGTCTCTTCTGCCGGCTCTTTCGAGTCCGGCCGCAGGTGCAGTTCACCCAGGGGACCTTAGTCGTCTGTGGTGGCGCCTCCATTTACTCCCGCTCGCAGACCGGCTACCCCAAGTTCCTTCTTCATGATATGGTGCGACTGTGGCAGCAGTCGTACTTCTATGTGAAGAACCTTACCAATGTCAACCGGATCAATCTGTCAGCCTTCCAGGACGTCGAGTCCAGCCGGCAGAATTGGGACTTGAAGCTCCACGACGACAAGGCGGAGACGGACGAGATGCTGAAGCGCATGCGCTCCCTCGTCCACTGCCAGCTGACTGGCCTGGACGTCACTCTCAGCTGGATGTCTCGGCTGATGATGACGTTGCAGCAACGAGCACACAAGATGTGCTACTATTCGGGCCGGCTGGACCCGACCCGGCTCTCGCGCTGCGATCCCCGCTACCACAACCTGAAGGAGTGGGAGTGGACGCTCACCAAAGAGCGGCTGCCGGAGAACTGGAAGTTCAGCCTGGCGCCGTATACGCGGGAGAACCGCGCGCCTCGGGTAAGCTCTTTTAGCCGGATGGCCTTTTGATGTCTTCTTGTTCTTGTTCTTTTTCTTCGTCTGGCTGACTTTTGTGTTCGGCAGATGTTCCCCTGCATCATCCGCGAGGAGGGCGCGGCGGCCCTCGAGGAGTTCGCGCCCAACCTGCCCGAGCCGCACGCCCGGCGGTCCGGCAAGGAATCGGATGGGGATGGCGACGCCTTCCCTAGTCGGAACGACGAGCCGGCTGCCGACCCGCACCCGGAGGTGCACGAGGAGGAGGCCGTGCCGACCGTGGAGCCAGCGACACGCTCCACGATGGACGGGGGAGCGGGTGGGAGCGGCTCCAGCCGCTCCGGCTCCCGCCATCCCGCGGCGGAGGAGCCGGCGCCCAAGAGGAGCCGGTCCGGCCCCCCGCCGCCAAGCCGGTCCGGCACCCTGCCGTCAAGCCGTCTTGGCCAGAAGAAGGGGCCACCTCCTGTGGTGCCGGGTTATGTTCCTTCTCCCCCTTTTCTTTCTGTCTGTTTGCCTTTTTCCTCCTTTTCTGACTTTGGCTTGTTTTGCTCCTGTCTTCCTCGCTTTTTCCTTAGCACGCTCATTTCCTTTGGAGCCACGAGCCTGGCTCGCGCGCCCCCTGGGTCGCCGCCTTGCACCCCGACTGCGCCAACCAGCGCTCCTCCTTCCTCTGAGGCGCAGCCTTCGCCTCCCCCTCGGGCTGAGCCGACTGACCCCGCCCAGCCGGAAGTCCCCCAGCCGGAGGCGAGGTCCTCCCAGCCGGGAGGCTCCTCCGCGGGCGCGCGGGGGGCTACTGGCAAAGAGCTCGTCGTCGTTGGTGACGACAACTCCGACGAGGAGCCCGGGGAGGAGTGGCCGGCGGCGGTGATCGCGGCGAAGGAGTCCCTGGCCGTCAACACCGTGGACGATGACGCCTCTTTCGCTGCCTCGTTGTCGGACCTTGCCGCCACGCTCGAGCTGGCAGTGAAGGAGAGCCGGCTACTGGAGGCCATAGCCGGCGGGAACCAGTCGTTGGAGCAGAAGCTCGCTGCCGCCAACGGGACCTCCCAGAGTGAGTTCACTTTGCCGGGCTCCTTCCTTTTTGGGGGGGGGACTGATAGCCAGTTTGTTGTAGCCATCCTCGTGTGCGCTCAGCGCGAGATCGACCGCTTGAAGAAGGCGAACGACCAGTTGAGCAAGTCGAACTCCACTCTGCGACTACAGAACAAGGACTGGCACGTGCGGGTGGACGGTCTGGGGGCCACCATCAAGGAGCGCGACGCCTCGCTCGCCAGCCGGATCGAGGCTTTCTCCCTTCTCGAGGCCCAGAAAAAGGACCAAGAGAAGGAGATCAAATGTTGGCGCTCAAGGAGAAGGCGCTGGTGGAGGAGCAGATGCAGGTGGGCCACACCGCCAAAGGTGAGTCTTCTTTCTGTCTCTTTTTCTTTCCGGATCCGGTAGCCGGATCTGACTTCTCTTCTCTGACAGCTTTTTACCCCAGCATAGACCTGCTAGCCTAAAACCGGCTGCAGGAGAATTGGCCGGGAGCGCAGCCTACGGCCCAGGAGCTCGTCGTCCTTCTTGGCGAGGTGGCTGCTAAGCTTCGCCAGGCGGCGAGGGACGTCTTCTCCTTTGTCTAGCCGGAGGCTCCGGTCCCGTAGACAATGGCGCAGCTGGCTGCGAAGGTGGGAGAGGTGCCGGCTGTAGTGGACTGGCTGCGGGATCTGGCTGCACGAGCCGGAGCGGAGATGGCCTTGGCCTTGATGCTCTCCTGGTACAAGGACGCCCGCGTCGAGAAGATCGATGGAGGCTTCCGTGCCGGGGCTGACCTTGTCGCCATCCGCCAAGCCCATCCGGAGCTCCGCGGGTCCGCCATCAAGATCGCCGACTATGTGGACCCCGACGAGGTCCTCACCGACTCGGAGTCCGCTGGCACTCCTGATGTGGAAGCCCCGATGCCGCCGCCTGCCAGCGCCGAGACCGGATCAAGCCCCGCGCCTCCTCCACCGCCTGAAGCCTCCGCTGGCCAAGATCTCCCCCACGGCAAGGGTCCTGTTGCCTAGATATCGCCCCGGGATGCCGGGTGTAATTGTCTTGTGTTGTACACCTGTAAACCTTGTCTGTTTGAGCTGGCTGTCTTTGACGCCGGGTAAGTTGCGAGAGCTTCGTCTCTCTTTTGCTTGTTATTGTTGAAATCCTTTTTCCTTACTTGTGCGCTGAGTTTCTTTTTGCCATTTTGCCCGGCTAACCTTGTCCGGCTACACACCTTTAGCCGGATAACCTACACCTCCAGTGGGGGCGCGCAAGCGCACCCACTGGGTGTAGCCCCTGAGATTCGCAGTAGTTGGCGAAGGTAGGTGCTTCAAATCTTCCTTCTTTCCCAGTTCTTCTGTTTTTATCCGACTAGACTCGTCTTAGTCGGTTGCTTTTGCTGGCTGAACCCTTTTAGCCGGGGGAACTAACATTCCAGTGGGGGCGCGCGAGCGCACCCACTGGGTGTAGCCCCCGAGATTCGGAGTGGCTAGAGTAGCCAGGTGCTTCGAATCTTCCTTGTCTTCTCTTGCTCCTAACCTTGCCCTCACCTAGGGGCGCGCGAGCGCACCCAGTGGGTGTAGCCACTGAGATTCGGAGCGCTTGATGAAGGCAAGGACTTCGAATCTTCTTTCCTTTTCCTGAATTCCGACTCTAGGTAGCCGGACGAAACGTACGTACGCATACACACATGTCCACATAGGTTAGTAGGTTAGTCTGCCAAATTGTAGCCGGGAAACGGCTTGTTTTTTCGAAAACTGGCCTGTCCCTTTCTAGACACTTAGTCGCTTTCCCGTGCGCTCTGCTGTTTTCGCTGCGTCCTTGCCGGGCAGCCGGGTTGCGTTCTGCAGCTGGAATCGAAGGGAGCTGACAGTACATTGCGCACGGTACTAAAGGCTTAGCAGCTGGATTGGTTCGAGCTAGTTGCAGGGCCGGGACACCCGATCTGTCGCGTCTCCTCCCCGTTTTTCGTGTGGGATGCCTCGGGCTTTTGCTCTTACTAGCCGGACAGCCGGGTTGCGTTCTGTAGCTGAGACGAAGAGTGGGCCTCTGACATCGTCGCACAGTACTCAGCCGGTTTGTTGACTTAGCAGGCCGGGCTAGCCGGCGAGCCTCGGGTAGGGGTTGCCGGAGCCGGAAAATAATAACCGGAAAACAGGTGCATACATATTTCTGGCAAGGAGCCCCCAAGATTCTCGTGGGGGTCCGTATTTTTATTCATAGGGGTTTCGGGATACATACACTGTCTGGCGACTACGTGTAAAATGGGCGCAGTAGGGCCGCGTTCCAGGGACGCTCGGTCTCCTCGTCTGACTTGTCCATCTTGTTCTTGCGTGGCTGCTGCGCGTCGATGAGGTAGTAAGAGTCGTTGGGCAGCGCCCGGCTGATGATGAAGGGGCCCTCCCAGGGTGGCGATAACTTGTGCATGCCCTTCGTGTCTTGCACCAGCCGGAGAACCAGGTCGCCTTCGCGGAATGCGACTGGGCGGATGCGGTTTGAATGGTAGCGACGTAGTCGCTGCTGGTACAGGGCTGATCTAGACAAGGCCAGCTCGCGGGCCTCCTCCAGGAGGCCCACTCCGTCCTCCCACGCCTCCTGGTTGGCTTTTTTGTTGTAGAGAAGCTTGCAAGGGGAGTCGAACTCGATGTCGGCGGAGAGGACGGCTTCCGATCCGTAGACCAGGAAGAACGGCGTGTAGCCGGTTGACCTATTCGGCGTGGTGCGGAGGCTCCACAGCACAGCCGGAAGTCTTCGATCCAACATCTGGGTGAACGCTCGAACGGCTCGATGAGACGTGGCTTGATGCCGGCTAGCACTAAGCTGTTTGCTCTTTTGACTTGCCCGTTGGATTGCGGGTGTGCGACGGAGGCGAGGTCCAGCCGGATGCCCTTGTTGCTACAGAACCGGGCGAAGGCCCCCTTGGTAAAGTTCGTGCCGTTGTCGGTGATGATGCTGTTGGGGTAGCCAAAGCGGTTGATGATGTTGATGAAGAAGGTGACAACTGTCGCCCCGTCCAGCTTTCGGATAGGCTTGGCCTCGATCCACTTCGTGAACTTTTCCACCGCCACCAGCATTTGGGTCATGCCCCGCGCGCGCTCGCCTGAAGGGACCGACCATGTCAAGGCCCCAAACCACGAATGGCCAGGTGATCGGTATGGTCTTGAGTACCGAAGTTGGCATGTGCCTGAGCTTCCCGAAGCGCTGGCACCCATTGCATGCGCGGACCAGCTGCTCAGCGTCCTCGAGGGCGGTGGGCCAATAGAAACCATGGCGAAACGCCTTGGCGACTATCGCCCTAGACGAAGCGTGGTGCCCGCACTCGCCCTGGTGGATGTCCTTGAGTAGCCGGTGGCCCGTATCCGTATCAACACATCTTTGGAAGATTCCGGATACACTGCGCTTGTATAGCTCGCCGTTTATGATGGTGTATGCGTATGCGCGGCGCCGGATTTTCCTGGCCTGCACCTCGTCGTTCGGAAGTTCTCCATTGGCGATGTAGCTCATGAAGGGCTGTGCCCAGGATGGCACTTCCCGAATGACGAGGATGCCCACGTTCTCCGGTTGACGGGTATCTGGAGAGGCAACCCCCGAGCCGCTGGGCGAGCCGGCAGCCCCCGGGCCTTGCGAGTCGGAAGGCGCTGCCCGGCCAGAATTGGTGCGAGTCTTCTTTTTTGGTGGTTCTGCCGGCTCTGCTTCCGCCGTCCTGCCGGCCGGAACGGTTCCTGCCTAGACGATGTAGTCCGATTCTGGCGACGGGTTGATGGTTGGCTTGCGTAGGTGCTCCAAGGACACCCCTGGTGGGATGGCCTGCCTGGTGGATCCGATCTTGGAGAGCCCGTCGGCTGCCTCGTTGTTGATGCAGGGGATGTGGTGAAATTCACACCCGTCGAACGAGGCGCTGAGCTTCTGGATGTGGAACCGGTAGAGAGCCATGTTTGCGTCTCTGGCATCCCATTCCCCGGATACTTGCTGCACCACCAAGTCCGAATCGCCGAAGCACAGGATCCGGTTGACACCGATCTCCTTGGCCAGCCGGAGTCCGTGCGCCAGTGCCTCGTATTTCGGCTACGTTGTTGGAGGCCTTGAAGTGGATCTGTAGTACGTACTCTAGCCGGTCTCCCTTGGGCGAGGGGAGCACGATGCCGGCTCCCAAGCCCCCGAGCATCTTTGATCCGTCGAAGTGCATCCGTCAATGGTCCGAATCCGAAACCGGTGGGGACATACTGGGTCTCGGCCCAGTCGACAAGAAAGTCCGCCAACGCTTGCGACTTGATCGTGAGCCAGGGCTCGTACTGGATGGAGTAGGTGGCAAGCTCGATGGCCCACTTGGCGACTCGGCCGGTGGCGTCCTTGTTGCCGATGATTTCCGAAAGGGGTGCAGTGCACACGACCTTAATCGGATGCTCCTGGAAGTAGTGCTTGAGCTTCTTGCATGCCAGGTACACGCCGTAGCACATCTTCTGGTAGTGGGGGTAGTTCTGCTTGGAGAGGGAGAGAACCTCGCTGAGGTAGTAGACAGGCCTCTGAACCGGCTGAGCCTTGCCTTCCTCGGGGCGCTCCACCACCAGCACGACGCTGACGGCCCGGCTGATGGCTGCTATATAGAGCAACATCGGCTCCTTACTAGCCGGCGTGGCTAGGACCGATGCTGTGGATAGCATCCGCTTGAGGTCGTGAAACGCGGCGTGGGCTTGTGAAGTCCAAGAGAACTTGTCCGTCTTCTTCATCAGTTGGTACAACGGGAGTGCCTTCTCCCCCAGCCGGCTGACAAAACGACTGAGGGAAGCAAGGCATCCGGTGACTTCTGGACTCCAAGCAGGTTCCTGGGCAGTTGCATCCTTGCGATGGCCGCGATCTTCTCCAGATATACCTCGATACCTCGCTGTGAGACGAGGAAACTGAGGAGCTGACCAAACGGTACCCCGAAGACGCACTTCTCTGGGTTCATCTTTATCCAGTACTGACGGAGGTTGCCAAATGTTTCTCCCAGGTCCTCGAGGAGGGTGCACTTCTCCTTGGTCTTGATAACCACGTCATCCACGTAAGCGTGCACGTTTCGGCCTATTTGCGAGTGTAAGCATTTCTGCATACATCGCTGATAGGTGGCGCCTGCGTTCTTTAGGCCGAAAGGCATGGTTACATAGCAGAAAGCCCCATAGGGGGTGATAAATGATGTCTTAATCTGATCAGCCGGGTTCAGCCGGATCTGATTGTACCTGGAATAACAATCTAAGAAAGACAACAAATCACAGCCAGCCGTGGAATCGATGACTTGATCGATACAGGGCAAGGCGAAGGGGTCTTTAGGGCACGCCTTGTTCAGGCTGGTGTAGTCGAGACACATGCGCCAGGTCTTGTTCTTCTTCAGTACCAGGACTGGGTTCGCCAGCCAGTCCGGGTGGTACACTTCCATGATGAACCCGGCTGCAAGGAGCCGGGTGATCTCGTCACCGATTATGTTTCTCTTCTCCTCCGCGAACCGGCGTAGAGGTTGCTTGACCGGCTTGGCATCCGGACGCACGTGAAGTGAGTGCTCGGCGAACTCCCTCGGCCCACCCGGCACGTCCTTGGGGGACCACGCAAAGATGTCCCGATTCTCACGAAGGAAGTCGACGAGCGCGCCTTCCTATTTGCTGTCCAAGCCGGCGCCAATGGTGACGAACTTGGTCGGATCGAAGGGGTCGAGCAGGATCCTCTTCATCTCCTTTGCCGGCTGGAAGGCTCCTTCTCCAACCGGCTTGCTTCTAGCCGCAATGTCCTGCTGGGCCATGGCCACATTCCGCATGATCACGCGCTTCTCCTCGGCTACGATGAGGGCCTCTGCCAGTTTGGAACCGGCTGAGGCGCACTCCATCGATCGCCTGAAGTAGCCAGCAACGGTGATCACGCCGTGGGGTCCTGGCATCTTCGTCTTGAGGTAGGCGTAGTGGGGGATGGCCATGAACTTGGCGAGGAGCTCATCAGATTTACCACCTCGAAACAGATTGGTTCACGGCGGAAGTTCTCCTCGGTCCCGAAAATGACGTTCAGCTGGATTTTCCCCAACGGGGCGCAGGCTGGCCCCGACAGTACGCCGTGGAACGTCGTGGTAGTCGGGCGCAGGTCGCTTTCGCGAATGCCCAGCTTCTCCAGCGAGGACTGGTAGAGGAGGTTTAGGTTGCTGCCTCCGTCGATGAGGACGCGCGAGAATCGGCAAGTGCGCGCGTTGGAGACGATGAGGGGGTCGAGCACCATGGCGTAGCCCCCGGGAGTCGGTAGATGCTCAGGCTGATCCGCCCGGCTCCAGGTGATAGGGGTTTCCGACCAGTTCAGATACTGGGGGACCGGAGAGGCGATGGTGTTGACCTCCTTGGAGCGTCGCCTGCGGCTGTGCTTGTCGTCCTGCTCCGTCTCGAAAATGTGGTAGGCCGCGTGCAGCTGGGGGTAGCCGTTGTTGTTGCCGCCGTTGCCATCATTGCCGGCTCCCCTAGCCGGTGGTGGAGGTCCGCCCGGTGGTGGAGGCGGGGGACGCGGCTAGTTGCCCTGGTCCTTTAGCTGGCAGGTCCAGCTGCAGTTCCAGGTGGTGTGTGTAGCCGGCTTGAAGGGACTGCTATGCCACTTGCACGAGCCATCGAACATCTGGTCGAAGGTGAGCCGTGGCTTCTGCCTTCTTGCTTCATTAGCCGGCGCGTCGGGCTCGCCCTCCATAGCATTGACTTGTCGCGCGTGGTAGTGAGGCTTCTGCTGTCCGTCCTGGCGGTCCCCATGGAACCGGTTGTCGTTGCCGTGGCGTCTAGAGGGTCCAGCTTCTCCAGCCGGATTGCTGGGTCGGTCGCGAGCCGGCTCCGTGGGAGTCGGTCGTCCGTCCGCGTTTACTCGGAGGGGCTTCTTCATGGCGGCATCCGCCATGGCGTACTGGTCCGCAACCGTCATGAGCTCCGCCATGGTCTTTGGCTCGTCACACGGTAGCCGGTGGCGAAGCATGGTGCCCTCGCGGCAACCCTCGATGAAGAAGCCGATGGCTTGTCTCTCTAGGATGCCTTCGCAAGTGTTGCGCAGCTCCATCCACTTGGTGAGGTACTCGCGGTCGGTCTCGTGGTCGCCCTGGACGCACAAGGCCAGGTCACGCGGGCGCCCTGGGCACTTGTACGTGCCGTTGAAGTTGCGGACGAACACCTTCTCGAAGTCAGGCCAGGCGTTGATGCTGTTGGGCGCGAGGCTATTGAGCCATGTCCTTGCTGACCTAGTTAATATGAGGGGGATGTAGCGCATGGCTGTGCGCTTGTTCCCGTGGGCGATGCCGACTGCCATAGCGTAGTCAGTCAGCCAGTCCTCTGGCTTCATGCTGCTGTCATACTTGGGGGTGTCCCTGGGCAGGGAGAATTTATCCGGAAATGGCTCGTTCCGGATACGGGGTCCGAAACAAACCGGACCGGTAGACTCTTCCTCCTCCGTGACACGCGCTTGAGCGAGGAGCTCGATGCGGTCGCGGGCATCCGGGCGATCCGGGTTGGGCGCTCCCACCCGGCCCGAGAGACGGGAACCGGCTGGTCTGGGCACTCCGGCTGGCGGAGGGGGAGGTGGCGGGTTGCTGTTCACCGTCTGCTCCTAGTGCGGCTGGCCCCTGTTACCAGAGCTGCGGCGCCTGCTGCGGGCCCTGGGCGGTTGAGGGGAGGACGCCTGCTGGGTGTCACGCGGCGCGCCCCTGCTGTTGGCCGGTAGCTTGCTCCTCCTGGAGTAGCTAAGGTCCTCATGCACCTGCCGGTTGACGCCAGCCTGCTTGTCCACGACGCGGAGGAGCTCCTGCACGCGGGCTTGCTGGCGGGCTCGCTCCTCGCCCTCTAGGCTAGGCAGTTCCTCTGCCGCGGCTCGCGCCGTGTGCAAGTTCTTGATGGGCGTGCTGTAGGTGGGCTGTGCAAGGGCAGTTTCTACTGAGGCCTTGCCTCTCCTTATATAGGCAGAGAGGCAAAGATCTCACTGACCAGTCCGACTGGCGGGCCCCACAGGCGGGTCCCAGCCGACTAGTCATCCACAGTGTCTGGTACGGCTTGTCCTGTCGGAGTACGAGCGGTATGGCTGTCGTAGGCACAGTGGACGCTATGCGAGCCTGTCGTCAGCACCGGCCACTATTCCTGCGTCACCCGCGCAAAGTATTCGGTATGGCCGGGTAGTTGCCAGTCTTGTCACCGTACAGGGCGTACCGTGCACTGATACACACGCCGCCCTGTCCCATTGATTGAGTCCGGCTAAGTAGCCATATCTGGCTGCCTCCTGCTGATCCGGCTACCAGGGATAGCCGGCCTGTCTTGCCTTGTCCAGCTGCATCTGGTCAGCCGGACGCGCTCCGACTGTCTTGTTTCTTATTCGGTTGGGATACTCGGGGATCATCCCCCTGACACCCATGTTGCCCACGTGTCCTGGGTATGGTTCGCCGCCGTGATACTGGACTGGTGCGGCCGCGAGTGGTGGTATTCCGGGCGGTAGTGGAGGAGCTCCATGTGCCACGGCGCCTGGAGAGACTCCATAGCCCATGTTGACTGCGTCGCGATTCATCCGAGCCAAACCCTTGTGGAGCTTGAGGAACTGGTAGCAGTCCTTGAGAAGGTGGCTGGATTTTTTCTTGCCATCTTGGTTGTCGATGTAGAAGTGAACGTTGCATGGCCCGGACAGTTTGTCCTCAATGGTTGTTGCAGGTGCCTCTTCACGAGTGCGGCGCTGCCACACCTGCGTGGTTTTCCCGGAGTCGCGGTATCCACCGCTGCGATAGCCACTGTTGCGATTGTCGTCGCGTTTGTCGGCGTAGCCGGCTACGATCATGTTGACGTCATCGCAGTCATCGTAGACGCGCATTTGCCGTTTGCCTCGACGGTCGTGTCTGCGCCCGAGGTCATCGTCATTGTTGGAGTAGGTGCGGTTTGTCACCGAATCCTCTACATCGGCCCACCGATTCACAATTTCCATTAGGTGGTCGATTGTTTTGGGTTTCGAGCGGCCCAGCTCCTCCCTAAATTCTATGCGGCGAACGCCAGCATTGAACGCATCAATTGCACGGTCTTCTGAGATGTTTTCCACGGAAGTTTTGATGATGGACCACCTCTGGATGTACGAGCGTAGCGATTCACCCGACCTTTGCTGGAAGCTCCTCAGTTCTTCGATTAATGCGGTCCTTTTGTAAGTGCCCTTAAAGTTGCGTACAAAGTTGTAGACCAGCTCTTCCCAGCTGCGAATGATCCACACGGGAGATTGATGAGCCATGTGCGGCCGTTGCCCTGCAGCTGTAGCTGCAGGCATTGCATGGCCGTGCTTCGACTCCCGCCATGCAGCCTGACGGAGGAGATATGGTCCTCCATCCAGATATTTGGGTCTTGTAGGCCGTCGAACTTTGGGTTCTCTGACGGGAGTTTGAACCCTTTAGGCATTCAGTTCTGCCTGATGGCCCAACTGAAGCATCTCGCGCCGCAGAGTTCAGTCTCGTCCTCTTCGGAGTCAATTGAACGAGCGCGTCTTGCCCTTGATTTGTCAATTTTGCGCTGTGTGAGGTCTTCGCGCGCATTGTAGTCGCAATCATGCCGCCATGAGTGACGAAGCTGAGACAGATCATGACTGTCGTTGCTGGATGAGGGTGAGGAATAGCATTTTGCCAGAACTTTGCCCTTCTTCGGCTCCGGTGTTGGCTCTTTGTCGAGGGCGGCCTCAACTAATCCCAAGACCATGATCATAGATCAGTGCATGGTGGCTTGCGGATCTCTAGCCGGTGGCTGGTTGTTGAGGAGGTACATGGTGGCCGTTGTTACCGCTGCTTGCGGTGTTTTTGGGACCACGTTGCCCCGTGTGTCGACTGTCATAGAGCTGAAGTCAAGGAATTTTGCAGCTTCTATGTGTTCTTGCTCGGTGAGATGAGCCATCCGAGATCGCCTCTTGTTGGCCACGTACTCGTTGCCTTTGGAAGAGGATCCTTTGGAAGACTCGACTCATCCGCCGCCTTTTTACACGCCTCGAGTTGCACGATTGCGTGTAGCTAGCATCTGTACTCCTCCTTTAGTAGCCAATGGTATCCCTTCAGCATGTCCCGCGGTGTGTCGGAGGGCAGAGGATTGCCTCACAGAGCTTCTCCACAACGGGCCCACTCGTTGTCATTGAGTTTAATCATGACACGTTCACTACTGTGATCATTCACCATGGTTGGTGGTTCGACTGACCCTCCATTGTTGACGGGCGCGCCATAGCCACAGTTGGTGGGGCTTCCGTTGGGTGGTCCGCCATTAGGTATGTCACCATTAGGTGGATCGGTGCTAGATCCATTGCCACTGTTTTCGTGATTGGTGGTGGTGTCGCCAGTGTTGATGACGGCGCACATGAAGTGGTTGGGGAAGTTGTTGCTTCCGCAACTTTCGGATCTGGAGCCGTAGACTCCATCTTCCGTCGCTAGGTCACCTAGATCGGATCCGCGACTGCTGTCGCTGTCCATGCTCCCAGCTGATGCTGAGGTGTTGAGCTCACTGAGGGTGCTGATTGGTGGCGGGAACCACAATGCTGGAGCAATCGCGGGTGCCGTTGGCTGGTCAGGTGTATGAAGCGTTCCCATCTGACCAACCTGGAAGCGGAAGCTCCCAATCGCTAGACTGATTCCATTGCCTACAGACTCAAAAGCTGGGCGAGTGGCCAGTGTGTGGACCGTGAAGTCGAACACACCGAAGAGCTAGCAAATCTCCGCTGTTGCGGAGTTGTAGATCGCGGTTGATGGGGCTGAAGAAGCCGCGACATCAGCACTCCCAATTCCCACAAACGGTGCCAATTGACGAGGGTTTAACTCATCAATGCCCATTGTTATGGACTTGGGTTTTGGAGAAGGAGGGAGCGCTGGAGGCATCAGTCGGCTAGCAAACAAGCACACAGGGACGCAAGGTTTACCCAGGTTCAGGCCTCGTAGAGGTCCCTACTCCTGCTTATCTGCTCTTGGAATTAACAAAGGAATCGAAGATTACAGGGGCGTGCAGATGCAATCTAGCGAGAGTTGTGGAAACTAGGGTTGTGTGTTTCCTCCTCGCCGCCCCCTCCTAACCTTTATATAGATAGGCTAGGTCTCGGGTAGCAGGTCGAGTCGGTTATAGATTAGGGTTTTCCCTTTGAACTTTCTATCTTTAAGCTTCTTCTTGCCTCACAAGCAACCGAGAGTCCGTGGGCCACTCAAATTCTGTATTGGGTCTTGGCACCGCCGTGAGCTTCTGGTGTATCCAGGCCATATATACCAAACTCGAGTACCTATAGGGTATACCCATGTCACCTTGTGTCGTTTCTTGTGTTCCTTTCCTAAACCACACTTATCCACATGACAACACACACTCCAGTGGATTCTATGATGAAACTTCTGTCACACAGGTGCAACATGCAATGTGGAAGCTGCTTTCCTATGTGTTTTTTGTCTCCGTGAACAAGGTTTGACACACTGATCCACTAATGACCTTGCATGTGTTCTTTTACTATACCACATTGATCACCTGGAGTCATTGCATGTGTTGTTTTCCTAAACTACATGGATCCACATGACAACACACACTCGAGTGGATTCTGTGATGTAATTTCTGCCATACTTGTGCAACATGCAATGTGGAAGCTGCTTTCCTATGTTTTTTTGGTCTCTGTCACCATGGTTTGACACACTGATCCAGTAATTTATTTGCATGTGTTCTTTTCCTAAACCACACTAATCACCTACTGCCATTGCATGTGTTCTATTCCTAAACCATGTTGATCCACATGACAACACTCACTCTAGTGGATTCCGTGATGCAACTTCTGCCACACTAGCGAAACATGCAATGTGGAAGCTGCTTTCCTATCTGTTTTTGGTCTCTGTGACCATGGTTCCAAACACTGATCCACTAGTGTCATTGCATGTGTTCTTTTCCTAAACCACACTGATCACCGAGTGCCATTGCATGTTTTCTTTTCCTAAACCAAATTGATAAACATGACAACACACACTCCAGTGCATTATGTGATGCAAATTCTGCCACACCGGTGAAACATGCAATGTGGGAGCTGCTTTCCTATGTGTTTTTGGTCTCTGTGACCATGGTTTGACACACTGATCCACTAGTGTCATTGCATGCGTTCTTTTCATAAATCACATTGATCCACTAGTATCACTAGATATATATCTTCTTTCCCAAAACCACATGGATCCACATGACAACACACACTCTAGTGGATTCTGTGATGCAACTTCTGCCACACTAGTTCAACATGCAATGTGGAAGCTGCTTTCCTATGTGTTTTTGTCTCTATGACTATGGTTTGAAAAATTAATACACTAGGGTGATTTCATGTGTTCTTTTCATAAACCATGTTGATGTTCTTTCCCAAAACCACATGGATCCACATGACAACACACACTCTAGTGGATTCTATAATGCAACTTCTGCCACACTAGTTCAACATGCAATGTGGAAGTTGCTTCCCTATCTGTTTTTGGTCTCTGTGACCATGGTTTGACACACTGATCCCCTAGTGTCATTGCATGTGTTGTTTTCCTAGACGAATTTGATCCACATGATAACACACACTCAAGTGGATTATATGATTTAACTTCTTCATATTGGTGCAACATGCAATGTGGAAGCTACTTTCCTATGTGTTTTTGGTCTCTGTGACCAAGGTTTGACACACTGATCTACTAGTGACCTTGCATGTGTTCTTTTCCTAGACCACATTGATCACCTAGAGTCATTACATGTGTTGTTTTCCTAAACCACATGGATCCACATGACAACACACACTCTAGTGGATTTTGTGATGCAACTTCTGCCACACAGGTGCAAATGCAATGTGGAAGCTACATTCCTATGTATTTTTGGTCTCTGTCACCATGGTTTGACACACTGATCCACTAGTGTCATTGCATGTGTTCTTTTCCTAAACCACACTAATCACCTAGTGCCATTCCATGTGTTATTTTCCTAAACGAAATTGATCCACATGACAACACACACTCCAAAGGATTCTATGATGCAACTTCTGCCACACTGGTGCAACATGCAATTTGGAAGATGCTTTTCTATGTGTTCTTGGTCTCTGTGATCATGGTTTGACACATTGATACACTAGTGTCATTTCATGTGTTCTTTTCCAAATCCACACTAATCACCTAGTGCCTTTGCAAGTGTTCTTTTCGAAAACCACATGGATCCACATGACAACACACTCTAATGGATTCTATGATGCAACTTCTGCCACACTAGTCCAACATGCAATGTTAAGCTGCTTTCCTAGCAGGTTTTTGTTTCTGTGACCATGGTTCAACACACTGATCCACTACAGTCATTGCATGTGTTCTTTTCCTAAACCACAATAATCACCTAGTGCCATTGCATGTGTTCTATTCCTGAACCACATTGATCCACATGACAACACACACTCTAGTGGATTCTGTGATGCAACTTCTGCCACACTTGTGAAACATCCGATGTGGAAGATGCTTTCCTACGTGTTTTTGGTCTCTATGACCAAGGTTTGACACACTGATCCACTAGTGTCATTGCATGTGTTCTTTTCATAAACCACATTAATCCACTAGTGTCATTGCATGTGTTCTTTCCCAAAACCACATGGATCAACATGAAAACACACACTCTATTGGATTCTGTGATGCAACTTCTGCAATAGTGGCGCAACATGCAATGTGGAAGCTGCTTTCCTATCTGTTTCTGGTATCTATGACCATGTTTCGACGCACTGATCCACTAGTGTCTTAACATGTGTTTTCCTAAACCACACTGATCACCTAGTGCCATTGCATGTGTTCTTTTCCTAAACCACATTGACCCAAATGACAACACACACTCCAGTGGATTCTGTGATGCAACTTCTGTCACACTGGTGAAACATGCAATGTGGAAGCTGCTTTCCTATGTGTTTTTGGTCTCTGTGACCATGGTTTGACACACTAATCCACTAGTATCATTGCATGTGTTCTTTTCATAAACCACATTGATCCACTAGTGTCACTGCATATGTTCTTTCCTAAAACCACATGGATCCACATGAAAACACACACTCCAGTGGATTCTGTCATGCAACTTCTGCCACACTGGTTCAATATGCAATGTGAAGCTACTTTCCTATGTGTTTTTTGTCTATGTGACTACGGTCTGAGACATTAATACACTAGTGTCATTTCATGTGTTCTTTTCATAAACCACATTGATGTTATTTCCCAAAACCAGATGGATCCACATGACAACACACACTCTAGTGGATTCTATGATGCAACTTCCGCCACACTAGTTCAACATGCAATGTGGAAGCTGCTTCCCTGTCTGTTTTTGTTTTTTCTGACCAAGGTTTGACACACTAATCCACTAGTGTCATTGCATGTGTTCTTTTCCTAGACCAACTTGATCCATATGACAACACACACTCCAGTGGATTCTGTGATTTAACTTCTGCCACATTGGTTAAACATGCAATGTCGAAGCTCCTTTCCTATGTGTTTTTGGTCTTTGTGACTAAGGTTTGATGCACTATCCACTAGTTTCATTGCATATGATCTTTTCCTAGACCAAATTGATCCACATGACAACAAAACTCTAGTGGATTATGTGATGCAACTTCTGCTGCACTAGTGCAAGATGCAATGTGGAAGCTGCTTTCATATGTGTTTTTGGTCTCTATGACCAACGTATGACACACAGATCCACTAGTGACCTTGCATGTTTTATTTTCCTAGACCACATTGATCACGTAGAGTCATTGCATGTGTTCTTTTCCTAAATCACATGGATCCACATGACAACACATACTCCAGTGGATTCTGTGATGCAACTTCTGCCACAACGGTACAACATGCAATGTGGAAGCTGTTTTCCTATGTGTTTTTTGGTCTCTATCACCATGGTTTAAAAGACATATCCACTGGTGTCATTGCATTTGTTCTTTTCCTAAACCACATTGATCACCTAGTTTCACTGCATGTGTTGTTTTCCTAAACCACATTGATCCACATGACAACATACACTCCATTGGATTCTGTGATGCAAGATGTGCTACACAGGTGCAACGTGCAATGTGGAAGCTGCTTTCCTACGTGTTTTTGGTCTCTGTCACCATGGTTTGACACCTTGATGCACTAGTGCCATTGCATGTGTTCTTTTCCTAGACCACACGGATCACCTAGTTTCATTCCATGTGTTCTTTTTGTAAACCGCATTGATTCGCATGACAACACACACTCCATTGGATTATGTGATGCAACTTCTCCCACACTAGTGCAACATATAATGTGGAAGCTGCTTTCCTATTTGTTTTTGGTTTCTGTCACCATGGTTTTACACATTTACCAACTAGTGTCATTGCATGTGTTCTTTTTCTAAACCACACTGGTCACCTAATGCCGTTGCATGTGTTCCTTTCCTAAACCACACTAATCAACATGACAACACACACTCTAGTGGATCCTGTGATGCAACTTCTGCCACACTAGTGCAACATGCAATGTGGAAGCTGCTTTCCTATTTGTTTTTTGTCTCTATCACCATGGTTTGACACATTAATACAATAGTGTTATTTCATGTGTTCTTTTCATAAACCACATTGATGTTTTTACCAAAACCACATGGATCCACATGACAACACACACTCTAGTGGATTCTATGATGCAACATCCGCCACACTAGTTCAACATGCAATGTGGAAGCTACTTCCCTGTCTGTTATTGGTCTCTATGACCGAGGTTTGACACACTAATCCACTAGTGTCATTGCATGTGTTCTTTTGCTAGACCAATTTGATCCATATGACAACACACACTCTAGTGGATTCTGTGATTTAACTTCTGCCACATTGGTGCAACGCGCAATGTGGAAGCTGCTTTCCTATGTGTTTGAAAAATTAATACACTAGTGTCATTTCATGTGTTCTTTTCATAAACCACATTGATGTTCTTTCCCAAAACCACATGGATCCACATGTCAACACACACTCTAGTGGATTCTTTGATGCAACTTCTGCCACACTTGTGCAACATGCAATGTGGAAGTTGCTTTCCTATGTGTTTTTGGTCTATCTGTCACCATGGTTTGACACACTGATCTAGTAGTGCCATTGCATGTGTTCTTTTCCTAAACCTTAGTGATCACCTACTTCCATTGCATGTGTTCTATTCCTAATCCACATTTATCCACATGACAACACACACTCTAGTGGATCCCGTGATGCAACTTCTGCCACACTAGTGAAACATGCAATGTGGAAGTTGCTTTCCTATGTGTTTTTGTCTCTATGACTATGGTTTGGAAAATTAATACACTAGTGTGATTTCATGTGTTCTTTTCATAAACCACACTGATCACCGAGTGCCATTGCATGTTTTCTTTTCCAAAACCACGTTGATCCACATGACAACACACACTCCAGTGCATTCTGTGATGCAAATTCTGCCACATTGGCGAAACATGCAATGTGGAAGCTGCTTTCCTATCTGTTTTTGGTCTCTGTGACCATGGTTCGACACACTGATCCACTAGTGTCATTGCATGTGTTCTTTTCCTAAACCACACTGATCACCGAGTGCCATTGCATGTTTTCTTTTCCTAAACCACATTGACCCACGGGACAACACACACTCCAGTGCATTCTGTGATGCAAATTCTGCCACACTAGTGAAACATGCAATGTGGAAGCTGCTTTCCTATGTGTTTTTGGTCTCTGTGACCATGGTTTGACACACTGATCCGCTAGTGTCATTGCGTGCGTTATTTTCATAAACCACACTGCTCCACTAGTGTCACTGCATATATATGTTCTTTCCCAAAACCACATGGATCCACATGACAACATACACTCCAATGGATTCTGTGATGTAATTTCTGCCACACTGGTTCAACATGCAATGTGGAAGATGCTTTCCCATTTGTTTTTGTCTCTATTGTTGGGTTCGTTGCATAGAAAACAAAAAAAATTCCTATGATGGGAACTATACGCCAAGATCCATCTACTAGATACAAGCAACGGTGCATCCGTGATCGCACACATGTCCAGTACCACCAAGTCCAGCACCACAAAGCAGCGGTGCATCCCTGATGGCACACACGTCCGATACCCCGACAACCTCCATCCCTCGCTCTAGCAAAGCATCGTAAGCAGCAACTCCTTTCTAGAGAAATCCACCGGGAACATGTATCTCGCTAATCCGAGACCATGGGGAATAACTAGAGGGGGAGAGAGATCCTTCACGAGGAGGTGTGTATTGTGAGGAGGAGAGGGGGGCCTTTTATAGGGAAGAGGGGGCATCAAAGGTCCATGGCGTGGCCACCATGGTGGTGCCCCCACCTCTTCCACATTCATGTGGGTGGAGCTCCAACTCCCATAAAAAGCCTCCACTCAAAATTCCACTCACACATGCATTAATTTCCACCAAATTTAATGCAAGCTCTCATTAAATAAAACTATTTTATTTATTTTATTCAGAAATTTGTTAATTACATTAATTAACAAACATTCACATAAAACCCCCTGCAACATTTCAATATCACATGCAGAACCAGTTTCAGCAATTTCACCCGAAACAATTCCGGTTTCCATCGAAATGATTCCAGCGCTTTCTTAAATCTTTATCTGAAACATATTTGCTCCAAATGGTGTTGGTATCCCTTAAGTGTGTCACCCTACGGTTCACGAATAATGCAGACATGATCGAGATCCCTCTTTGATCAATAATCAGTAGCGGGACCTGGGGATCCGTACTGACTCCTACATATTCAACGATGACTCTTGTGATCGTGTGAACCTTTAACGTCATAACTAAATACTTTTGCCTCACGATATATTACATGTCCAAGATTCAATCATTGGCATCCAAATACCTAGTTTGATCTCGTTACCGACATGCACTCTTTTCTCGTTCCCGTGATATAACATTCTAGTGATCATATCACTTGCTTGCAAGCTATTTCAATGTGATATCACCGAGAGGGCCAAGAGTATATCTATCCATCATCGGAATGGACAAATCCCACTCTTGATCCATGAGCCTCAAGATAACACCTTCGTAGCACTGAACCCACCTTTATAGTCACCCTATTACGGTGTGACGTTTGATGTTATCAAGATACTCTTCCGGTGTTAGCAATTAACATGATATCATGGTCTAAGGACTAAGATTACTTCGTATGATGTTATAGCAATATAAACATAATGACTCTGATCATAATGATATACTTCGGATGAATGTCCATCACATCATTCCACCTGTGTTGTGACCTCGTTATTAACAACATCCAGTGTCCATGATCAGGAAACCTTGATCATCTTTTTAATCAACGAGCTAGTTTATATGAGAGGCATTACTAGGAACTTTGTATTTTGTTTATTAAACACACATGTATTAACGTTTCCAATTAATACAATTATAGCATGCAAAATAAACATTTATCATAAACATGGAATAAGATAATAACCACTTTATTATGCCGCTCGGGCATATTCCCTTCAGTCTCCCATTTGCACTAGAGTCAATAATCTAATTTGTAAACTTGTATATACAACACCTAGGTGTTGAATATACGTGTTTTCTAGTGGTTAACATAATCTCCGGATCTAGCACTTTCAGGTCCGTGTGTATTTGCATGTCTTTGCGTCTCTACGCATCACTCATTCTCAGATGAGATGGCATTGTGTAAATTTGGTCCTTTGGTGAGACCTTTAGTTCGTTCGGGTTAAAATATGATGATATTATTGTCATACAATATATCTGCATAGTATTAGCCCATTTTGAAACACACCTAGTTTGATAACAAACTAACACAAATGCCCTTCTTTGATGCTACTATAGCAGTTATATACTTAGCCTTTTGTTGTAGTATTTGTCACAACGTCTCAACTTTGGAACTTATCCAAATCCATCATGGAACATCCTTTCCATTACATTGTGCCACCATAGTCTAAATTGAGATTAATTTATTTTGTATCTTGTGACAAAACTAGTATCAATGTAACACTTTACAATGAACTACCTTTAACTATTTGTCACTTATACATGATATATTCTTAGTTCTTCCAAAGCTCATAAGAATATCTTTACTATCGTCCAATGATCATCTTATAAATCATTCTGGTATGTGCTCATAACTTTTTAGAGCATTAGACATATCTGGATATATACATATCACGGTATAATCGATCAAAATATTCATGTGATTTTACTCACCAACTGTTGAAACACTTGAATCTTGATACAATCCTTTCCATGTAGCAAGAACCTTTCTTGTTGTTTCCATATTGAACCCTTTTCAATATCTCATATATGTAAGTCTGCACAACCATATTAGCGCCTCAATCTATCCATATAGACATTGATGCCGAATATTCTAGTTTTGCCCCAGTCTTTCATCGAAATCCTATTTTAATGAAATTCTTAACTTGTGTCAATAAAAGATACATCATTTCCAATCAACAATATGTACTCTGCATAATGTATTGGAAATTTGTCTCAGTGTTCCCACTTAATTTCTTGCAAATGCAAGCATCTTCATCATCTCCGATGAAATTAAACTCCTTTAACATTTTCATCATGGTGAAGATTCCAACTCCGCTATGCTCACTTCAACAATTGAAGTTTGCATGCCCTTTTAGCACCCTTTGAATTAACAAAACCCTTCGGGCCATGTCATGTACACATCCTAGGTAACCATTCTATTAGAAGAACCTTGTTTTGTTTATTCAACTACCATATACCAAATTATATGAAGTGGTTGCTACATTAATCCGTCAAGACTAAATATCTCTATGAAAGATGAAATCTTGTCATAGTCAACTCCTTGAACATTGCCGTAAACTTCTTTCCGACATGTCAACTATTTCATAGATGTTAAACATCCATGTCTATTTCTTTATCGATCCAAACACAACCGATAGGCTTCAATCCTTTCCGGAAGGTCTTCCAAGTTTAGAAACTTGATTTCTCGTGTACGGATACTATCACGGATTCTATGACTTCTAGTCATTTTATGGAGTCAGGGCCCATCATCGCTTATTTGCATGCAGTCGGTTCATTATTGTCAAAAAAATAACGACTTGTTTGTCAAATCTCACTATTTGATTCTTACCCGATGCATACAGTTCAAATAGGAACTCTAATCTCCAAGATCACACCCTTTGTAATCACCAGAGCCATGAGCATTATGGCTGCCACCGGGACACTTTCCGGTGCTGCGCTACTTAGCACATATAGCTAAGGTTCAACAACCTTATCAAAGTTCTATTGTCCTCCCACTTAAATTTTCACGAAAAATTCCTTCTCAAGAAACTTGACATTCCAAGCGACAAACTCTTTTGTCCTTGGTGTTATGGAGGAATTCCCAACAAATTCTTTGGGATAACCTACAAAGACGTGCATATCCTACTTTGGTTGTAAACATTTTATTTATGCATAGCATACCAAAATTTAAGAAAAGACAATTCGGGTTTTATCCCAAACCATAACTCATATGGTGTCATTTCAACGGATCATGATGGTGCTCTTATCAGTGTAAAAGCGGTAGTCTCTAAAGCTTTAATCCTTAAAACATAATGGCAGTTTTATAAATGACACATTTGATCTTACCATGTCAAACAAGGTTTGATTTGATCTCTCGAACATACCATACTCATGTGGTTTATCGAGAAATGCAAATTCATTGAACAATTCCTGAAATCTTAGGTGTTTTGCTAAACCTGTAACTCAAATATCTTCCTTGATGATCAAATCATAAACTCTTTTAGTTTCTTGTTACAATGATTTTTCACTTCATCTTGAAAGTCTTTGAACAATTTTCAAATGTTTCATACTTCTTCCTTATTAAGTAAATACATAGATATATTCACTCAAATTTCTGGAGAAAGCATATGAAGCAAAAAAGATCCATCGCATATGGCTACACATAATGGACTATATACATCAACATGCATAATATCCAATAAGTTAGTCATCCGTTCCTCTTTGGCCTATGGACGGAGTTTCAATTATCTCGAGGAAAGTTTCACAAGCGTTAATTGATCAAAATCAAAAGACTCCAAAAATCCATCAACATGGAGTTTCTTCATGTTTACTATCCAATATAATTCAAATAGCGATGTCACTTTATAAGTGATCTTCCCATCATTTGTCTTACGACATTTTAGCAATAATGTTTATGGATGTGATTTATCCAACTAGACTTGTAAAAGTTCATCCATCCTTTATGGAATACGGTAATTATTTGAACAACCATTGTTCTCGTCATACCGGAAGAAAATAACAATTATTAAAACAAATCTTGAAGGCTAGGTTTGACGAGAACAAAAACACAATAACACATTATTTGTTCTTGATGAACATCATCACTTATTCTCTTGCGTGTTACTTAGGCCGTTACAGTTCACGAATTGTGTTGTTCTGTATGACACTTCACACCAACCAATTCGGTATCCAATACCGGTATCTAATACCTCATAACCACATTGTTTAACAAGCAAGGAATACAGCCATAACATGTATATCTTCCATATACCTAAGTTGGACATCTCCAACCTTTTCTTTTTTGCCAAATATTTTATAGATTCTCTTTCAACAATTCCTTTTCTTTTAAAAGAATCCATCAACATCAATAGTGGTGTCACTCACATGACACATAGTACAAAGTGTATATACTCAAATACTAATACCATTGGACTTGAACTTTGAAGTGGATCACCATCATCAAATGTTTGGTGTTCATTCAAAAATCCACTCTTTAGTAATCTATTAGTGTAGTAAACATTTTACTTACATCTTATATTCATCCTTATCATGAAAACTTTCATGATCAAGCTACTATAGCCTATAAGGAAGAATCAGGAGTATAATGTTAGTTCCCAAAACCTTTTTGGGGGATCCGAATGCCTAGCATCTCCATCCTTCACAAATTCTCATACAATATTAGAACATGTATTTTCCTAAATTATACTCTATCATAATGCAACCAAAAACATTGTTTCAGATATCACAATATCTTTCACACATGATGGTTTCTGAAACAATTTTCAGCTCCTAGATAATCTTGATATTAAAACAACTTTTGAATATCAATAATCATGGAGGCAAACATGATACTTTAGATACTAACATTGGAATTCTTACTCTTGATTTAATACTACTTATTAAACTTCAAGAGTAAATAGAGTTTGCTGAAAGTTTGCAATTGGACTTATAAACTTTAAATTGACATTCAAAACAATACGATACCAGTTTTTAAAGTAAATATGCAGAATTCTATAGTTCTATTATCTCAATTAAAACTAAGCATAAGGTAGTGAACAGACGCCAATGACTACAACAAATTATGCAAATTTCACTTTGATTTAGTTTATGACAAATTGAGTTCGACTAATCCAAATTAGAAATGAACTCCCACTCAAAAACGACATCCCTCGTGCCTTTTTGGTGATTACATGAACCAAATCCACTACACCAAGTTCGATCATCACGTGAGTCGGTGTAGCTTCAAAGGCAGCATCAATATGGGAATCACATCAACTATATGACTCATGCTTAACCTTTCGGTCCGTTTTCCGAGGCCATGTTTGTACATGCTAGGCTCACCAAGTAAGAACCTTAGTACTCGCGTGTGTAAAACTGTCTTACACCTGTTGTATGATAGTGTAGAGTCGAGTACACCCGATCATCACGTGATGTCTCGAAATACGATCCATAGAACGATGCATACTTAAGGAAGAACACATTTTATCTTGATATTTAAATGATGGATCATCTTATAATGCTACTAAAATGCCAAACTAGCAATATAAGATGCAAACATCATATGTGTAAAGTGGAATGATATGGTCCATGCATTTGATCACTATCATGTGCATTGTGGTATGATCTCTATCATTCCTTTGTGTGTAAGGCCAAGGTCTATGGAACTTACACGTTAGGTGTGTTGTAAGGGTATCTACCATACATCAACTTACAACATTACCATATCATGACACTATCCCATCAACGATCTAAACTAGACACCTCTAGTTTATCCATTGCAAGTTTTACGTGGCTTAGGGCTTTCGGAGATAGAACCGGTCTTACCTACGAACATGGAACCACAACGAGGATAACCAAGTTATTAGCAACTCGTTGTAAATTAGATATTGACTATAGTATGAGAGATAGACACCCGCCAGACACTAGTTGAATATCAGTCGTGGAACCAGTCTCATGTGCGAGGACATGTAAGGTTGGTCCAGGACGCTTCATCCCACTATGCCACCAATATCCAAAATACATAAAGATGAATAACATGATCATCATCGCCCATATATAAAAATATGTGTACTACCCGTGCAAAGCACCTACGCATAGATCAGGCTCTGATACCACTGTTGGGTTCGCAGCATAGAAAACAAAAAATTTCCTATGATGGAAACTATACGCCAAGATCTATCTACTAGATACAAGCAACGGGTGAATATAAATCCATAGAGAACTTACCCTAGAAGACAACAAAGCTTTGTTAACGAGTTGGAACTCGTGGATGATGTAGTAGTACACTTGCCGATCTCAAGATCGTGCTGAAGTCCAGCAGGTCCGGCTCCAGCACGTCCATCAGATCCAGCTCTAGCAAGTCCAACACCACCAAGCCCAGCACCATAAAGTAGTGGTGCATCCGTGATCGCACACACGTCCGGTACCCCGGCAACCTCCGTCCCTCGCTCTAGCAAAGTAGTGGAAGCAGCAACTCCTTTCCAGATAAAGCCACCAGGAACATGTATCTCGCTAATCAGAGACCATGGGGAATAACTAGAGGGGGAGAGATATCCTTCACGAGGAGGTGTGTGTTGTGAGGAGGAGAGAGGGCCTTTTATAGGGAAGGGGCATCCAAATGCCATGGCCTGGCAGCCATGGTGGTGCCCCCACCTCTTGCACATTCATGTGGGTGGAGCTCCCACTCCCATAAAAAGCCTCCACTCAAAATTCCACTCACACATGCATTAATTTCCACAAAATTTAATGCAAGCTCTCAATAAATAAAACTATTTTATTTATTTTATTCATAATTTTGTTAATTACATTAATTAACAAACATTCACATAAAACCCCCTGCAACATTTCAATATCACATGTAGAACCAATTTCAGCAATTTCACCCGAAACAATTCCGGTTTCCATCGAAATGATTCCAGCACTTTCTTAAATCTTTATCTGAAACATATTTGCTCCAAATAGTGTCGGTATCCCTTAAGTGTGTCACCCTACGGTTCGTGAATAATGTAGACATGATCGAGACCCCTCTGCGATCAATAATCAGCAGCGGGACCTAGAGATCCGTACTGACTCCTACATATTCAACGATGACTCTTGTGATCGTGTGAACCTTTAACGTCGTAACTAAATCCCTTTGTCTCACGATATATTACATGTCTGAAATTCGATCATTGGCATCCAAATACCTAGTTTGATCTCATTACCGACATGCACTCTTTTCTCGTTCCCGTGATATAACATTCTAGTGATCACATCACTTGCTTGCAAGCTATTTCAGTGTGATATCACCGAGAGCGCCAGATTATATATATCCATCATCGGAATGGACAAATCCCACTCTTGATCCATGAGCCTCAACATAACACCTTCGTAGCACTGAACCCACCTTTATAGTCACCCTGTTACGGTGTGACGGTTGATGTTATCAAGATACTCTTCCGGTGTTAGCAATTAACATGATCTCATAGTAGTTTCGACGGAAGTGAAACCCAATTTATTGATTCGACACAAGGGGAGCCAAAGAATATTTATAGGCCTTAACAACTGAGTTGTCAATTCAGCTACACCTGGAAGCAATCTTGCCCATAGTAGTTTATCAGTAGCAACAATTTTGTAGTAGGAATAGTAAAGTAACATCAGTAGTAATGTAAAGACAGTAGTAACAATAGCAGTAAACAATAGGATTCGAGTGCGGTAGGCATAGGGATGGATGGATGGGCGTTGCATGGACAAGACAATTCACATGGAAATCAGAACATAGGGCAATTGCAGATAAATAAGATAAAGCATCCAAGTACTAGATAAACCTCGGCATTTGTCCCATATAGTCATACATGCTTGCAATAAGAACTTGCACAACATCTTTTGTCCTGCTAGCCCGTTTGCAGCGGGGCCTCAAGGGAACTACTGGCAATTAAGGTACTCCTTTTAATAGAGCACCGGAGCAAAGCATTAACACTCCGTGAACACATGTAATCCTCACATCAAAGCCATTCCCTCCAGTTATACAGATTTCTGTCACTTCGGGGCCTTTGGTTCAGGACAACAACGTGTGTAGTACAACTTGCAGGTAAGACCATAAACAATACTATCATAATGAATCAATAACATGTTTAGATCTAAAATCATGGCACTCGGGCCCTAGTGACAAGCATTAAGCATAACAAGTCGCAACAAAGTCAAAAAGCACTAATAGTAGATACTAGGCACCATGCCCTAACAATCGGATGCCATTACATGAACGATCTCATCCAATCCCTACCATCCCCATAGCCTACAGCGGGGGATTACTCACTCATAGATGGGGGAAACATGGATGGTCGATGGAGAAGCGATGGTGATGATGATGGCGATGATCTCCTCCAATTCCCCGTCCGGCCAGGGTGCCAGAACGGAGTTTCTGGTTCCAAATCGTGGAATCGGGTGGTGGCCGTGGAGCGGAAGTCTTTCTGGAAAAACGTCGAACCCCCATGAGTTTTTAGGTCAGAAGGAAACTTATAGGCGGAGAGGGAGACGGAGGGTGTGTCTGGGGCGGCCAGACCACCCCCTGGCGCGGCCAGGTCTAGCCCGCGCGGCCAGGTTGTGTGGCTGGGCCCCAGCCCCACTCCGTCTCATATTCTAGCTCCGGGAGTCTTCTGTTGAAATAGGATTTTTGGCATATTTTCCAGGATTTTTCCTGATAGTTGATTTTCTGCACAAAAACTAGACACCAAGACAATTCTGCTGAAAACAACGCCAGTCCGTGTTAGTTGCATCCAAATCACACAAGTTTAGAGGAGAAACAATAACAAAAGTATTCGGGAAAGTAGATACGTTTTGGACGTATCAACTCCCCCAAGCTTAGCTTATTGCTTGTCCTCAAGCAATTCAGTTGAAAACTGAGTGCGATAAAAGAAACTTTCACGAACACATTTGCTTCATATGATGTATATATTCTCAACAAGTGATCAACTACTTAGACAATTCATAATAAAGAGTATGCAACTAAGTTTAATTAATAGATATTACAAGCTATGAAGAGATTCCAACTCAAAAATAATAAGTAGCAAGAAGCATAAACATAAGCAACATTACAATGCTCATAACAAGGTATGATAGAGTGGTATCTCGCTTGCCTTTGATTGTAAAGGCTAAGGCACCTCTGAAGTTCAGGTGAAGACTAGAAGTAAAGATATCAAAGATACAAGCATCAAAGTCATAAAACAAATAATCAAGTTTTGAGACAAGCACATTACACTAAGAATGACAACTACGCTCTCAAGAAAGTGCTCATATAATAGGTGGAGACTCAACAAAGAAATGAAAAGGTTTCGAATAGTTTGAAAGGCTTCCAAATGCTAAAAGTATGGTACTCATTAGCTTTGAGCTCTCATTGCCCCTATCATAAGCATCTTTAATATGGTTAAGGTGAAAGTGAGGACCAATCTGAGTTATATGCTTGACAGACTATAAACTGGAAATCCCATGTCCCTTGAGTACGAGGGCCGCTCCTCATGCTACTCAACTTTAGTTACCGGTAAGTTCTTGTCATCGTAAATACGTGTGTATCATAGAGAACCGCCAACGGGGTACCCCTTGCCCGATGATACAGAAGAATCCCCATATCAAAATAGCAAGGCAAGCAGATAATGAGTATCTCAGCAATCTTCTTATTTACCATGGGAAAATGGTGCTTTTTTCTCTATTTCCACTTTTCTCAAATCTCTTTTTTTTCAATAGCTACCTATCTCTTTTTTATAAGAAGAATGCTTCATAGATACTTATTATGGTTACGCTGCAGGTTTCCACCATGACAGCATGGATTAGACCGGTGGCCCAGGCGTTTCTCTAACACAAATACATAACTCCATGGACTTACAAGCTCCCCTTTTATTTCACACCGACGACATCCGCAAACAAAAGATCATGGTATCAACTGGGTATATATTTATAGGTGTTGAAAGCGTTCCCCGTGACAGCATGGTTCTGCTAATCTCCAGCCTATAATTTGCAAGCATATAACTTTCATGGACAATCACAATGGTTCAGGTTTATTAAGTGCAGGAAATAAAGTGTGCCATCAAGTTCGTGAGAGCTTTACTAACCAACTTTCTCATAACAAGCAAACATTTTATGTGGAAGAAAACAAGGCATATTGGATATGCACGAAAATAGCAAATGATGCTAATAGGTAGGTATGGTGGACACTTTTGGCAATATTTGGTTTTAGGGAGTTGGAAACACGAGTAAAGCATACTCAGTGTAAGTGAAGGCTAGCAATAGTAAGGGAGCGACAAACGAGAGAGCAATAACTTTCATAATCATGCTTGAAACAAAACAGGACTAATCATGGCATGAAAGTTATTCAAGACCCTCAAGGCAAAATAATTCATCGAGGCTTAACTGATTATTTCAGTCATATGCATGTGTGAGCATGTGCCAAGTCAATTCAAATGAACATTCAGAGGATACCACGGTGTCATACCAAGTTATGAATAGAGTAATGCAAGCAAACATCCATATGACATGCTACAAACTATTAGCAAGCTAGAACTAATCATATGAAATAAAGAACTACTAAGCATCCATAAATAACATACACCCTACACGAACAGGCTAAGCATGCCCACAATGATGAGTATATGTACAAAAATGAAAACAAATAGAGTTCGTTACCAACCTCTTACCACACCTCAAGTTGTCATTAATCCTCATTATTGCCCTTCACTTGTGTGGCTTGAATAATAATATGAAACCAAATCCCACTGAGAACTGCTAAACCCTGCAACAAACTCACAAAACCAAAGAAGAACAACAATTTTTTCTGGTGTTTTCGATTTTTAAAACAAGAACCAAAAAGGAAGAACAAGCAAAGGAAAATATTTTTGGGTTTTTCGAATAGTTCAAACAAAGCAAAAAGGAAAAGTCAAACCAAGGCAAAAAGAAGAAGCAAACAAAGAGAAACAACAGATATTTTTTGGTCTTTTTGTGTTTTAGAAATCAAAAGCAAAGAAAGAACGAAAAATAAAAAGAGAACGAAGCATGAATATACAAAGTACCGACGAAACATTATAAGGAGATGAGTGCGATGTCGGCGTACCTCCCCCCAAGCTTAGGCTTTTGGCCTAAGTGGGTGTCAATCCCAAGCTGGCCAAGATGGAGCACCTCCGTAGTACGGTGAGGAGGTACCCTCGTCCTGGTGCGAGCTTGAAGACGCCCTACCGTAGTGCGCAGAGTAATCGTAGGAGGGCACATCCTCCTGGTGCTGCCTATGGAAACCCAGCAAGTGGAGCTGCTCGTCCACCTCCTCCTTGGAGCGCGACCACGGCCTCCTATTAACACTAAACAAAGTAGATTGCGACAAAGGAATCTCCCTTTCATCCCCGTCAGTAAAAAGCATCCTATATACTAAACTGTCCAACTCAGAATCAGAAGTGACAAATTGATGTGTTTTCATAGCAGCAAGGTCAAGCCTTTGTGGTGCCAATATAGTATCATTGGGATCAACTAAAAGCTCTAATGCATTGACTATACGTGAAGCGATGATGCCCCCATAGATAGGCCCCCTAGAAGCTAGGCGGTGAGCAATAAGTGAGCCAAGGTTGTACCGAGAATCATTGTTAAGCGCAGCAGCAAGGAAGGCTAAATGATAGTTGGAGATATTACTTGTATTCTCCCTACTAAGAATGCTAGTAGCAAGATAATATGCAAAGTATATAAGAGCAGGGTGTTGGATGTTTCTTATCTTTTCGCGCTGAGCTACGCGTTCATCATCATTGGTCACCCCTCGGTAGAGCTCCAACAAATCAGCGGGTCGCCCTGGAATCTTCTTCACGGTCCCCATCATGCCCACACCTACAATATTGCAAAATCTTTCCAATGGCATGGTAAAGGGCAGATTATAAATTCTGAAAGAGACAGTTGACTGATAGGGCGTGTTAGTAAACACGAAGCTCTCAACAAAAGTCTTGGTGAGCATAGCGTATTCCTCACTCTCATCTTGCAAGTATGAGGTCAAACCAACCCTCTGAATCAGTAGCAAGAAATAATCAAGAATCCCTGCATCTTGTAAGAAAGTAAAACAAGGAAAAGTAGAGGGGTCAGTATCCCTATCATCTCCTTCATTACCAATGTAAGGTGCAATGAGATCTTCGTTGTATGATGGCCTAAACTGAGAGGCTAATCTTGAGGGCCTTGACCTCCTAGGTGCATCCCTCTCAAATATTTCTCCAAAGGTATGGTTGTTCATGTTTGATATTCTGAAATTTAAACATCTATTAAACAAGTGATTGCAAAGTGAATATAATGAATGGCACTACTCATAGGGACTTGTAAGAGGCATAAACATGCATCAAAACTATATCTCTAAGCATCAAACAAGCTTACAAGCTCTCATAACCTGTCACCTACAGCAGCAAAATACTCAAGATATAAACCACTAAACACAAATCTACTTGGACAAGCGGAGGAGTCACATACCGTAGAACAAATGCTCCAAATTTCAGAAGCAAAGATGGGCTGAGAAAGGAGATCGAAAAATCGAGGGCAAGTACAGCAAGAACGCGATTTCGAGCAATCAACTGGTGTTTACTCAGGAGAGAGAAGAAAGTGGCAAGTGAGAGAGTGAGTGGAGGGCCAGCGGTGGCCCACACCATAGGCAGGTGCGCCCCAAGGCTGGCCACGCCACCAGGTGGTGTGCCTGCCTGGTGGCCCCCCCTGGTACCTTCCAGGCACTCCTCTGCCCCTTTTTCATGTAAAAATTTAATATGAATTTTCTGGAATTTTTTTGAGACACTTTATTTTTGAGCAATTTTCAGGTATAGATGAATGATTTTCTGACAGAAAGATTTTTTGGAATGATGCAATGACAAAACAAGGCTAGGACTACAAAAGTTCTAAGACACTCTAATATGCAGGCAACTAACAACAGAAAAGAAAACTAAACAAAAGCAAAAACTAAAATGGAAAGAATAGAAGTAAGCGGAGATAATCATGGTGAAAACATTGTTTTGTTCAGTGAAATCCTTTTGTTAACAAGGTTAATCAGGTCTTCTTACCAAAAAAAATTATATGAAACAAAACTTTGTATTCCACTAATGATTATGTTACCTCAACTTTGATAGCAATGGTCCCAATCATAATAGTTTCGAATTTTTCTCTTGGTATGGGACAATATATTTCTCCAACTTGAATGCCCTCAACATGTTCAATTGAATTTAAACCATAAGTCCTATCAATCTTCTCGGGGAAATAGATAGTATGTTCCTTGTTATTAACATTGAAGGTCACCTTTCCTTGATTACAATTAATAACAGCTCCTGCAGTATTAAGAAAAGGTCTCCCAAGAATAATAGACATATTATCATCTTCAGGCATTTTGAGCACAACAAAATAAGTTAATATCAAGCAATTATGAGGCACTTGAACAGGTACATCCTCACATATACTAATAGGAATATTGGTAGATTTATCGGTCATTTGCAAAGATATATCAGTAGGTATCAGTTTTTCCAGTTGAAGTCTCTTATAGAGAGAGAAAGGCATAACACTAACTCCAGATCCTAAATCACACAAAGAAGTTCTAACATAACTATTTTTAATAGAGCAAGGAATAGTTGGAATCCCTGGGTCTCCAAGTTTCTTTGGAACCTTACCATAAAAGGAATAATTAGCAAGCAAACTAGAAATTTCTTTGTTAGGGATCTTCCTTTTATTCGAGACAATATCCTTCATATACTTTGAGTAAGGAGGCGGTTTAATAGCATCAGTCAAAGGAATTTGCAGGAATAAAGGTTTCATCCACTCACAAAACTTATTATAGTGTTCATCTTCCTTTGACTTGTGTTTATTATCAGGGAAAGGCATAGATTTTTGGACCCAATACTCTCTTTCACTACCATGTTTCTTAGCAACAAAATCTTCTTTAGTGCATCTAGTATTCTTAGTGTGCTTTTTAGGTTCTTCTTCAACTTTTTCTTCATTAGGAACATCATTTTCTTCATTACCACTTTCGGTTTCAGCATCAGAGATAGATATACTATTAAGATCTTTAGCAAGTTCAGAGGGTTCTACAATAGTTTTACGTTTCTTTTTTCTTTTCTTACGAGTAGTACCACGATTTTCAGCTTGTTGAGAATCCTGCTCAATTCTTTTGGGATGCCTTCCAGGATATAGAGGATCCTGGGTAGCAGCACCACTTCTAGTTCTAATTTAATAAGCATGTCTTTCTTTGGCAGCATTAACTAGCAAGTCTTTTGGCACTTTAATAAGTTGATCTATTTGAGTTTGAACCATTTGAAAATGTTTAACAATCATTTTAACATCATTAGAGGTTCTTTCCACAATATCTTTTAACTCAACAATAGCTCTAGTGTTTTCCATTAGATGATTTTGCACCCTTTTATTAAAATTATCTTGCTTAACAATAAAAATATCAAATTCTTCTAAGCATTGATCAGGAGGTTTAGAGTAAGGGATATCACCTTCATCAAAGTGTTGGAGAGAGTGTACCTCAATAGTGGATGAGTAGGGGATAGGCTTACATAATTCTTCTATAGGAGGTAAATTATTGACATCTGCAGCTTTAATTCCCTTCTCCTTAAGACATTTCTTAGCTTCCTTCATTACTTAATCATTCAATGCAATAACTCCCCTCTTCTTAGATGATGGTATAGGCGCCGATATAGCAAGTTCAAGTATAATTGTTTCAGGTATAGCTAGTCTAGGAGGAGTCCAATATTCATAATTCTTGCTTATTTTAGCCATTAATTCCTCAGCTTCCTTGGGTGTCCTATTCCTGAAAACACAATCAGCACAACTATCCAGGTATGTCCTAGATTCTTCAGTTAGTCCATTATAAAATATATCAAGAAGCTCATTCTTAGGTAATGGACTTCCAGCATGTGCATGAATCAAAGCACAAAACCTTGCCCATGATTCAGGCAATATATCTGTTTCTCCCTGTTTAAAATCTAAAAGTTCCTACAAAATAGCATGTCTAGCACTAGGAGGAAAATATTTCTACAGGAAAGTACTAATCAAGCAATCAGGGCTATCAATAGATCCAGGAGGTAAATTACTAAACCAAGCTTTAGCTTCTCCTTTCAGTGAAAAGGGGAAAATCTTAGCAACAAAGTAAGTACGCATCTTAATATCATCAGAAAATAGGCCACTCATGGTAGAAAGCTCAGTGATATGTGCTACCGCACTTTCATTCTTAGTCCCACAAAAAGGTTCTTTCTCAACAATAGCTATGTAGGATAAATCAAGAGAGAAATCATAATCTTTATCTTTAATGTTTATGGGAGAAGTAGCAAACTTAGCATTAGGAGACAATTTGGGTCTAATAGTACGCCTCTTAAGGAGACTCCTAGCAGCGCTCCTATCATGGGTGTTTTTACATTTTTTAATAAATTCATCGGTCATCTCAACATAACCGTCTTCAATATCGTAACTCTCACTAGACTCAGGTGAACTAACAGGTGTAGTAGTGTCTTCATTAGGAGTTTTAGTATTTCCAGCTATAGTTCTAGCAATCATAGCATCTAGGAAAGGACCTAATGAACCACTCTTATCAAGCACAGTAGAAGAAGCATCATAAGTTTCAGAAGTTTCAGATTCAGCAGTACTAGCAGTGTGTTGTAGCATGTGTATGTGGTGGTGTAACAAGCTTACTCATAACAGATGGTGAATCAAGAGCAACAGAGGTGTTCAGAACCGTACCTCTTCTTGTAGTGGATGGTAAAATAGGAACCTTGCCATCACGAGACTTACCCATGATGAATGGATGGCAGCAAACAATAATGAATCTAAGTGAACTTGATAAATAAAGCTATGCTCCTCGGCAACGGCGCTAGAAAATAGTCTTGATGACCCACAAGTATAGGGGGTGTATCGCAGTATTTTCGACGGAAGTGAAACCCAATTTATTGATTCGACACAAGGGGAGCCAAAGAATATTTATAGGCCTTAACAACTGAGTTGTCAATTCAGCTACACCTGGAAGCAATCTTTCTCATAGTAGTTTATCAGTAGCAACAATTTTGTAGTAGGAATAGTAAAGTAACAGCAGTAGTAAAGTAAAGACAGTAGTAACAATAGCAGTAAACAATAGGATTCGAGTGCGGTAGGCATAGGGATGGATGGACGGGCGTTGCATGGATAAGACAATTCACATGGCAATCAGAACATAGGGCAATTACAGATAAATAAGATAAATCATCCAAGTACTAGATAATCCTAGGCATGTGTCCCATATATAGTCATACATGCTCGCAATAAGAACTTGCACAACATCTTTTGTCCTGCTAGCCCGTTTGTAGCGGGGCCTCAAGGGAGCTACTGGCAATTAAGGTACTCCTTTTAATAGAGCACCGGAGCAAAGCATTAACACTCCGTGAACACATGTAATCCTCACATCAAAGCCATTCCCTCTGGTTATCTCGATTTCTGTTACTTCGGCGCCTTTGGTTCCGGACAACAACGTGTGTATACAACTTGCAGGTAAGACCATATACAATACTATCATAATGAATCATGAAAATGTTCAGATCTGAAATCATGGCACTTGGGCCCTAGTGACAAGCATTAAGCATAACAAGTCGCAACAAAGTCAAAAAGCACTAATAGTAGATACTAGGCACTGCTGGCTCAAAATATATCGAGCTCGTTGGGAAACCCCGAGAGGAAGGTATGATGAGCACAGCAAGAAGTTTTCCCTCAGTAAGAAACCAATGTTATCAATCCAGTAGGAGCAAGGAAACACCCAAAAGGTGTAGCTAGCTAAACGTTGGCAGGGCGCACTATCGGTGCCAGCAGCAACATGGAGACCTGCACAACACAGCCACAGAACTCTGTCCCCAACTTGCGATGAGGTTGTCAATCTCATCGGTTTTGCTGAAAACAAAGGATTAAACGTATCGAATGGAAGGAAGTAATAGTTTGCAGAAAGTAAACACAAAGTAGTAAACAGTTGAATGTAGATTGAAAGTAAAAGAAAGGACCGGGGTCCATAGTTCACTAGAGGTGGCTCTCCTTAAGATAGATAACATGCTGGGTGAACAAATTACAGCGGGGCAATTGACAAACATCGAGAAAGCATACAAGCATATACTACTCATCTTGACTCCTTTGAGATTCGATTGAGCATTACAACATTATGCATAGACCGTCATCCAATTACATCTATGACTAATCATCCACCTTTAGGTTATCATCCGACCCCCCTCCAGTATTAAGTTGCAAGCAACAGATTATTGCATTACGAATTGCGTGTAAAGTAAACAATATGATTGTTCTATGAACAAAGGATTGTTGTTTTCTCCCTAGCAGCAACATCACATCTAGTACCTTCGAGATTTTTGTCACTTCCCAAGATTACCAGAGGCATGAACCCACTATCGAGCATAAATACTAACTCTTGGAGTTGCTAGCATCTACTTGGCCAAGATAGCTACTAACAACGAAAAGCATGCAAGATCACAAATAACAAAGACATGATAGAATCAATAATGAATCTGAAATAGCATCTCAATATCCATCGGATCCCCGCAAACACAACATGCAGAATTACAAATAGATGATCTTGATCATGAACAGAGCTCACAAGATCTAGACATGAAAGCACAAAGGAGGAGAACCACCCATCTAGCTACTACATGGACCCGTAGTCCAGAGATGAACTACTCACGCATCACACCAAAGGCTTGCATGATGATGAACAAGGCCTCCAGGGTGAATTCCCCTCTCCGGCAGGGTGCCGGGAAGAGCTTCAGATCCCTCCCGATCTAGGGATGGAGATGATGGTGACTACAGACTCTTTCGTGGATTTTTGATTGGGTACTTAGGGTTTCCGTATTAGAGGAAATATATAGGCGGAAGGAGAGGCCGAGGAGGGGCCTGGGGCGGCCAGACCACCCCTTGGCGTGGGCCAGGCCTGGCCGCACGGCCAGGTGGTGTGGCCAGGCCCCAGCCCCTCTCCGTCTCGTAATCTGGCTCCAGATGTCTCCCTGTAAAATAGTGACTTTGGCTTTTGTCCCGTCCAATTCCAAGAATATTCATTTTCTGACTTCCTGAAACCAAAAACAGCAGAAAATAGGCAGCTGGCACTGTGGCTCTTGTTAATAGGTTTGTCCAAGAAATCATATGAAAAGTACTCCAAAGTGTGGACAAAACACAAGAAAGTAGATAAAACCAAGCATGGAACACCAAAAATTATAGATACATTTGCAATGTATCAGGCACCATGCCCTAACAATCTGATACCATTACATGAACGATCTCATCCACTCCCTCCCATCCCCATATCCTACAGCGGGGGATTACTCATTCATAGATGGGGGAAACATGGATGGTCGATGGAGTAGCGATGGTGATGATGATGGCAATGATCTCCTCCAATTCCCCGTCTCGGCAGGGTGCCAGAACGGAGTTTCTGGTTCTGAATCGTGGAATCTGGTGGTGGTAGTGGAGCGGAAATCTTTCTAGAAAAACGTCGAACCCCCCTAAATTTTTAGGTCAGAAGGCAACTTATAGGCGAAGAGGGAGACCGAGGGTGTGTCTGGGGCGGCCAGACCACCCCCTGGCACGGCCAGGCCCAACCCGCGCGGCCAGGTGCTGTGGCTGGGCCCCAGCCCCACTCCGTCTCGTATTCTGGCTCGGGGAGTCTTCTGGTGAAATAGGATTTTTGGCATATTTTCCAGGATTTTTCCTGATAGTTGATTTCTGCACAAAAACTAGACACCAAGACAATTCTGCTGAAAAAAACGTCAGTCCGTATTAGTTGCATCCAAATCACACAAGTTTAGAGGAGAAACAATAGAAAAAGTGTTCGGGAAAGTAGATACGTTTTGGACGTATCAACAACACACACTCTAGTGGATTTTGTGATGCAACTTATGCCACACTGGTTCAACATGTAATGTGGAAGCTGCTTTCCTATCTGTTTTTGTCTCTGTGACTATGGTTTGACACATTAATACACTAGTGTCATTTCATTTGTTCTTTTCATAAACCACATTGATGTTCTTTCCCAAAACCACATGGATCCACATGACAACACACACTACAGTGGATTCTATGATGCAACTTCCGCCACACTAATTCAACATGCAATGTGGAAGCAGCTCTCCTGTCTGATTTTGGTCTCTATTACCAATGTTAGACACACTGATCCACTAGTTTCATTGCATGTGTTCTTTTCCTAGACCAATTTGATCCATATGACAACACACACTCCAGTGGATTCTGTGATTTAACTTCTGCCACATTGGTGCAACACGCAATGTGGAAGCTGCTTTCCCATGTGTTTTTGGTCTTTGTTACTAAGGTTTGACACACTATCCACTAGTGTCATTGCACATGTTCTTTTCCTAGACCACATTGGTCCACATGACAGCACACACTCTAGTGGATTCTGTGATGCAACTTCTGCTACACTAGTGCAACATGCAAAGGGGAAGCTGCTTCATATGTGTTTTTGGTCTCTATAACCAAGGTTTGACACACTGATCCACTAGTGACCTTGCATGTGTTATTTTCCTATACCACATTGATCACCTAGAGTCATTGCATGTGTTCTTTTCCTAAATCACATGGATCCACAAGACAACACATACTCTAGTGGATTCTGTGATGCAACTTCTGCCACACTGGTGCAACATGCAATGTGGAAGCTGTTTTCCTATGTGTTTTTGGTCTCTGTCACCATGGTTTAACACACTAATCCACTTGTGGCATTGCAAGTGTTCTTTTCCTAAACCACATGGATCACCTAGTTTCATTGCATGTGTTCTTTTCCTAAACCACATTGATCCGCATGACAACACACACTCCATTGGATTCTATAATGCAATTTTTGCTACACTACTGCAACACGCAATGTGGAAGCTGCTTTCCTATGTGTTTTTCGTCTCTATCACCATGGTTTGATACATTGACCACCTTGTGTCATTGCATGTTTTCTTTTCATAAACCACACTGATCACCTAATGCCGTTACATGTGTTTTTGGTCTCTATGACCAAGGTGTGACACACTAATCCACTAGTGACCTTGCATGTCTTCTTTCCCTATACCACATTGATCTCCTAGAGTCATTGCATGTGTTATTTTCCTAAACCACATTGATCCACATGACAGCACACACTCCATTGGATTCTGTGATGCAACTTCTGCAACACTGGTGCAACATGCAATGTGGAAGCTGCTTTCCTATGTGTTTTTGGTCTCTGTCACCATGGTTTAACACACTGATCCACTAGTGCCATTGCGTGTGTTCTTTTCCTAGACCACACATATCACCCAGTTTCATTGCATGTGTTCTTTTCATAAACAACATTGATTCACATGACAAAACACACTCAATTGGATTATATGATGCAACTTCTCCCACACTAGTGCAACATGGAATGTGGAAGCTGCTTTCCTATGTGTTTTTGGTCTCTGTCACCATGGTTTTACACATTTACCAACTAGTGTCATTGCATGTGTTCTTTTTCTAAACCACACTGGTCACCAAATGCCGTTTCATGTGTTACTTTCCTAAACCACACTGATCAACATGACAACACGCACTCTAGTGGATCATGTGATGCAACTTCTGCCACACTAGTGCAACATGCAATGTGGAAGCTGCTTTCCTATTTGTTTTTGATCTCTATCACCATGGTTTAATACATTAATACACTAGTGTTATTTCATGTGTTGTTTTCATAAACCACATTGATGGTTTTTCCCAAAACCACATGGATCCTCATGACAACACACACTGTAGTGGATTCTATGACGCAACTTCTGCCACACTAGTTCAACATGCAATGTGGAACCTGCTTCCCTGTCTGTTTTTGGTCTCTATGACCAAGGTTTGACACACTGATCCACTAGTGTCATTGCATGTGTTCTTTTCCTAGACCAATTTACTCCATATGGCAACACACACTCTAGTGGATTCTGTGATTTATCTTTTGCCATATTGGTGCAATGTGCAATGTGGAAGCTGCTTTCCTATGTGTTTTTGGTCTTTGTGACTAAGGTTTGACACACTATCCAGTAGTGTCATTGCATATGTTCTTTTCCTAGACCACATTGATCCACATGACAACACAAACTCCAGTGGATTCTGTGATGCAACTTCTGCTACACTGGTGCAACATGCAATGTGGAAGCTACTTCCATATGTGTTTTTGGTCTCTATGACCAACGTATGACACACTGATCCACTAGTGACCTTGCATGTGATATTTTCCTATACCACATTGATCACCTAGAGTCATTGCATGTGTTCTTTTCCTAAATCACATGGATCCACATGACAACACATACTCCAGTGGATTCTCTGATGCAACTTCTACCACACTGGTGCAACATGCATGGAAGATATTTTCCTATGTGTTTTTGCTCTCTGTCACCATGGTTTAACACATTGATCCACTAGTGTCATTGCATGTGTTCTTTTCCTAAACCACAATGATCACCTAGTGCCATTGCATGTGTTCTTTCCCAAAACCACATGGATCCACATGACAACACTAACTCCAGTGGTTTATGTGATGCAACTTCTGCCACACTGGTCCAACATGCAATGTGGAAGCTGCTTTCGTATGTGTTTTTGGTCTCAGTGACCATGGTTTGACACACCGATCCACTAGTGTTGTTGCATGTGTTCTTTTTCATAAACCACATTGATCCACCAATATCATTGCGTGTATTCTTTATCAAAACCACATGGATCCAGATGACAACACACACTCTAGTGGATTCTGTGATGCAACTTCTACCACAGTGGCGCAACAAACAATGTGGAAGCTGCTTTCCTATCTGTTTTTGGTCTCTATGACCATGGTTTGACACACGGATCCAGTAGTGTCATTGCATGTATTTCTTTTCCTAAACCACACTAATCACCTAGTTCCCCATGTGTTCTAAACCAAATTGATACACATGACAACACACACTCTAGTGGATTCTGTGATGCAACTTCTACCACACTGGTGAAATATGCAATGTTGAAGCTGCCTTTCTATGTGCTTTTGGTCTCTGTGACCATGGTTTGACACACTTATCCACTAGTGTCATTGCATGTGTTTTGTTCGTAAACCACATTGATCCAGTAGTGTCACTCCATATGTTCTTTCCCAAAACCACAAGGATCCACATTGATACGTTGCAAACATATCTATAATTTTTAATGTTCCATGCTTTGGTTTTATCTACTTTCTTATGGTTTGTCCACACTTTGGAGTATTTTTATACACTTTCTTGTACTAACCTATTAACAAGATGCCACAGTGCTAACTGCCTATTTTCTACTGTTTTTGGTTCTAGGAAAGTCAGAAAATCAATATTCTTAGAATTGCATGGGACAAAAGCCAAAGTCAATATTTTACCGGAAGACTCATGGAGTCCGAAGGAGAGACGAAGGGGGGCCACAGGGCGGCCACACCACCCCTTGGCGCGGACAACCCTAGGCCGCGCCAGGGCATGGTGTGGCCCCCTGGCCGGCCACCGACCTTGCCCCTTCTCCTATAAGAAGCCCTCGATGCAAAAACCCTAAATCGAATAGCCTCTCGCCACGAAAAGTTCCGTAACGCCACCGCCACCGAAAGGGAGATTCGAGGGACAGAAAGACTCTGTTCCGGCACCCTGCCGGGACGGGGAAGTGCCCCCGGAGCCATCTCCATCGATCTCCACCACCATCTCCATCGACGTTGTTGATTCCCATGATGATGAGGGAGTAGTTCTTTCTCAAGGCTAAGGGTTCTACCGGTAGCCATGTGTTCATACCTCTCTCTCTCTATGCATGATCATATTGTGATCATGAGCTTTGTAATCAAGTAGATCTACCTTGCTACTCAAGTGCTTTAATAGATCTCTGCTCTCCCCATGTTTGTGAAAGTGACAGCGTGCACACCATGGTGGCACATAGGCTAGAGATTACAAATACATGTTATGAGTTATATATGGAGTTGGATGTTTCTATGAAATTGTGGTATTTGTTGGAACAATCTAGAGCTCAAGGTGACAATGTGGGGTTATCTAGATGGGGAAAGCGAACTTTTAGGTGTGCTGTTATAGCCGTACCATGGATTAGAGTGTCCAACCGGAGAGTAGTTCAGAGTAGTATCATGAAGAGAAGATATTTATAAGAGAGTGTTCACTAGTGAAAGTATGATCCCTAGGCCTTGTTTCTAAGCATTGAACACCTTGCAACTAGATCTGTTAAATGTTTGCTTGCTTCCATCTTTATTTCAGTTTGCCTTTAGTCTCCTCCACGCCATCAAGGTATTTTCTGGCACCATTTTCTTTTATCCATACCACTTGTATTTCACTATCTCTTCGCCGAACTAGTGCACATATACACCTGACAAGTGTATTGGGTGTGTTGGGGACACAAGAGACTTCTTGTATCTTGATTGCAGGATTGCTTGAGAGGGATACCTTTGACCACTTACTCCCTGAGTTCGATAAACCTTGGGTGATCCACTTAAGAGAAACTTGCTGCTGTTCTACAAACCTCTGCACTTGGAGGCCCAACAAATGTCTACAAGAATAGAAATGCATAGACATCAAGCTATTTTCTAGCGTTGTTGCAGGGGTGGTAAGGTAAAAGGTACTCACATCCTCTGGCTACTAAGCTATCTTCTACTAATTTAGCTGGTGTGTGAGTGCTCGAAGTTATTTCCTTTAGATTTTGCAATTATATCTTTTTGTTTCTTGTTTTTATTTTCACTAGTTAGGCTTAATGGAAAACAACAACAGAATTAGAGAGATTTTTAGTATTTTTCCTAATGTAGAACTTTCTTTGCCTGCTAATAGCAATGTTATTAGTATGAATCTTTTGAACACCTTTGTTACTAATGCTATGGAAACGTCTAAGCTTGGGGAAGTTAGTTTTTATGAAAATGATCTTTTGAGTTCCCTAGCTTTAAAGAAGAAAATTTGCTCTGATGATACTTTATCTCCCATATGTGGTAATTCTAATGATACTTGTGATATTTTAAATCCACATACTGAAAGCATCCCATTTAAAATACCTATAAAAATTATTGAACGTGTTATGAATAACTATTATTTTGGAGATGGAACTGTCCATCCTGGTGATCATTTACTCATTATACACGAATTATGCGAGTTGTTCAAGTGTGCAGGTATTTCAATGAACCAAGTTAAGAGGAAGCTATTCCCTTTTTCACTTAAGGGCAAAGCAAGGGAGTGGTATGAGCTACTAGATGATCCTCATCATTTGCAGTGGAAGGAACTTGAATCTCTCTTTTACTCTAAATTTTATCCTCCTCATGAAGTTCATAAAGATAGGAATTACATTTAAAATTTTCATCCACATGATTGAGAAAGTATTACCCAAGCATGGGGGAGATTGAAGTCACTAATGCTCAAATGTCCCATTCATGAGCTCCCAGTAATATTGTTATTAATAATTTCTATGCAAGGCTTTCAGGACATTACAAGGTCTATCTAGATACTTGTTTAGAGGGATCCTTCACAAGTAAGGAGGTTAAAGCTAAGTGGGATCTTCTTGAAACAATTCAAAGCAATACTGAAGATTGGGATAACGACAAAGGTAAAGAACCAGGTATAAACTATGAGTATGACTGCATTAAGTCTTTAGCTGAAACTGCTGATTTTCAAGAGCTTAGTGCTAAATATGGTCTTAATCCTCAAATTCTTGTTGATTGTTTTAGAGACTCTGCTTCTCATATTAATGCTCCTAAATAAAAATGGGACATGTATCATGAGCCTTTTAAAGACACCTGCATGGAAAATGAAATTGTTATTAATGATAACAATAAACATGCTCAAACCTCTGAAAGTACTATTTCTTATGAGCATGTTAATTTTTGTGGAATACATAGACCTTGTGAGAAGAATCAAATTGAAGAATAATATTGTATCACCCACAGGAATGAAAAAACTAGAACATGGTATAGGGCTCTAAATGATCTTGGTAAAAAGTTTCTGCCCTCTATCCTTTTATTTGTGATCTTTGCTTTGAAGTGGGCCATTTAAATTTTCACTGCTCAGGCCATAATAATAGCCCTTCTAATCCAATGAGTACTACAAGTTTGCATTGTGATGACATGATCACTCCTAATTAGCATGATGAACTTACATTATTTTTCGGGTGTGAAGAGTTATCAAGAAAAACCCCTTTGGTAGATATGGGGGTTTTGATATGAATAGTGTCCTACATGGTTGTCATCTTTATTGTGTTGATAATTGCCACACAAATACTTACATACAAAATATTATAAAAGATGAGGTTTTACCAAAATATGACAGGACTAATATGTGTTTTGATCTTATTAATGAAAATGAGGAATCCTCCAAAGTTTCTTCTATTGTCTCTAACAATAAACCAGGGTATATGGAGAATCTTCCTTTCATGCCCCTCCCTCCTAAAGAGAAGAAGAAAAACAACAAAAAGGAGTAGTAAAAGGAGAGAGGAAACGGTATTTTCCCCTAAGCATGTTGCTCCTATTATAGTTTTTGATTAGTCTGAACTCGATGATGTTCCTATGCATGTTACCTATAGTAGTGATCATGATTGAGAACAGCACACTTCTTTTGATATTGAAAATCTCTTTGGTACCAATTCTAAAAATGATGATATTAATAGTTTTTGTACTATTAGTGTTATCCATGTTCCTTCCAATGATGATATGTTTACAAATGAACACACTTTGGAAGATAATTATTCTATTTGTTATGATGATACTACAGCTCCAATATATGATGATTACAATAATGAATATGATATTTTCAGTCCACCTACTATTGAGGAGAAAATTAATTATGACTACAATATGCCTCCTATATTTGATGATTCTGGTGATGAGAATAATAATGATAGCTATTTTGTTGAATTTGCTCCCACCACAATTAATAAAAATGACTATGCTTATGTGGAGAGCAATAATTATTATATGCATGTGGCTCATGATAAGAATGTTTTATGTGATAGTTATATTGTTAATTTTATTCATGATGCTACTGTAAGTTATTATGAGAGAGGGAAACATGGTTTTATGTATCTCCACAATATTAAGTTTCCCCTCTTTATGTTGAAAGTCTTGAATTTGCACTTGTTTTGCTTTACTATGCTTGTTGATTTGTGCTTTCATGACTTGTTTCTTTACAAGATTACTATGCATAGAAAGTGGGATATACTTAAATGTGCTTTGAATTTGCTTCTTGATGCTCTCTTTTACTTCAATTCATGTTTCTTATGTGCGCATCTTCTCAAACTATCATGCCCAACTTAAAGGCGTTAAAGAAAAGTACTTATTGCGAGATAACCCAAAAGTTTTACTTGAGTCTTGGAAGTTATTACCTCTATAATAACCTCTCCTTATCCTTTTTGTTTGGTTTTTGTGCCAAGAATAACCTCTAATGAGAGAGAAGTAAGATTTGGAAAAGTTGCTGTCCCAAAAAAGATTTTTGTGCTTCACTTTAAAAATTTGTGAAAAATATCTGTACGTTAGATTGAGCTATAATGTTTTGTGGTTCTGCCCTTGGTTGTTATCTAACTTTCGTTAGTTCAACACTTTTCGATTTGAGCAACAGAAGGTCTTCGAAAAAATTAGTTTTTACCTGCTGGTCTGTTTTGACAGATGTCTGCCATTATTTGCATTTGCTTCTTGTTGGTTGCTTTTTGGGTTCTCTTTGGGGAATTGAGCTTTTTGAGGGAAGTGCTACAGTAGCTTGTGTTTTAATGGAAGTTTTATTGTTGTTGAAACTGAACCTAAAGACTTATTATCTTGAGTGCACTAATGTTGCTAATAAAGATTGTGTGAAGTTTTGTATGAAGGAAAAATTCCAGGTGTATGGAGAGAATGATGTAATGAGATGAAGAATGGACAAAATATCAAGCTTGGGGATGCCACCCCGTGTCACCCCAAGAAATATCCAAGAAGTACAAGCGTCAAAGCTTAGGGATGGCAAAGGCATCCCCTTCTTCATCAAAAAAAAATCTCAGGTTTCTTCCAAACACTTCATTTTTATTGTTTCATGCATAGTTGTGTTCTTCTTGGAGCGTCTTCGTTTTTTATTTTTGGTTTTCATTTGCTTGGTTTGCTTGGTTTTCTTTAATAAATTGGTTGGACCCCCTCATTCATACATTAGTTTTCAAATAAGTTGATTTGGATTGGAAAAGAGTAGGAAAGTTCATGCTTAAATGGTAAAAAGGAGCTTGTTTTTGATTGTGACTTAGACTTTATTATGTCATGCTTGATATTGTTTTGGCTTTATGCTTAGTGATTTTTGCTTTAGCATGACATGTTATAAACAATTAAGATTGCTTAATGTGCCTTGAAAGAATCATGTGTTGTTTTAGCATATTAAAGCATATTATTGTCGTATTCTCCTTTGATGCTTTATTTAGGTTGACTTGGCACATGCTCACACCATGTTATGACTATCCCAAGTCACCATAGCCTTTATGATCCTTTAGTTTTCGACTTGTAATATCACTTTATGCTTTAATTAATAATGTTTTGTCGCTTTGCATGATTATGGCCATTGTTGCTCTCTTAGTTGGTCGCTCCCAATGTTTCGCTAGCCTCCATAACCAAGTATGAGTTCCACTCATGCATCCAACTCCAAATAAAACCAAGTTATTCCAAATAGTCCACCATACCTACCTATTAGCATTTTCTATTTCAAGTATATTCATGTTTTTATCTACCTTCTGAATTAAACTTGTTATGAGAAAACTAGTGATTAAAGCTCTCACAAACTTGATGGCACACTTTACTTTTCTTGCCCCTAATAAACTTGAACGATTGTGTCATCTACGTTGTATATGCTTGCACTTATATGTTGGGGATTAGAAGAACCATGCTGTCATGGGGAACGCTTTCAACATTGCACTTGTACATTGTACCCAGTTGATATCATGCTCTTTTGTCTATGGATGTCGTCGGTGTGAAATGAAAGGGGAGCATGTAAGTCCATGGAGTTATGTATGTGTGTTAGAGAAACGCCTGGCCGCCGGTCTTATCCATGCCTAATCATGGTGGAAACCTGCAGCGTAACCATAATGAGGAATCTATGAAGCATTCTTCTTATAAGCAAAGAGATAGAGATTGAGAAAAAGAAAAAAAGATGAGAAAAGAGGAAAGAGAGAAAAAGCACCATTTTCCCATGGTAAATAAGAAGATTGCTGAGATGCTCGTTGTCTGCTTGCCTTGTGATTTTGATATGGGGATTCTTCCGTATCATCAGGCAAGGGGTACCCCGTTGGCGGTTCTCTATGATAGACATGTACTTACTATGACAAGAACTTACCGGTAACTAAACTTGAGTAGCATGAGGAGCGGCCCTCATATTTAAGGGACATGAGGTTGCCAACTTATGCTTTGTCAAGCATATACTCCATAGTTTGTTCAGTTTAACCTTAATCACTTCAAGATGCTTATGATAGGGGTAATTATAGCTGAAAGCTAATAAGTACCATAATTTTTGGAAGCTCTTTATAAGACTTGAATCCCTACTTCCTTCTATGAAGGCCTTTCTTCCACTTTTATATTGAGTCTCCACCTTCTATCTTTATGCACCTATTGAGAGAGCATAGTGCCATTCTTAGTTTAATGTGCATTGTCCCAAACTTGTTGATTGATGCATAATGTTGATATCGCTTGTTCTTGAACTATTTGTATCTAGTCACCCTTATAAACTTTGAAGGTGTCCTATGCAATTATGATTTGCTACATTACGAGGGACAAGCTGAATGCCAGTATGCTATGTTTTCTTTATGTGAAACAAACAAACGTCTTGCAAAGCATTGTTATTCGTGAATCTTTGGTTTGTACCTTTTCATGTTACAACATAGTTGCTATGTCTTATTGTTAGAACTCTATCTTTCATGCTATGTTAAAGTACTATGATCCCAGCTATCAATGTTTTACAAATACTTTGATCATACAGCACAACACACACTCCAGTGGATTCTGTGATGCAACTTCTGCCACAATAGTTCAACATGCAATGTGGAATTTCTTTCCTATGTGTTTTTGGTCTCTGTGACCATGGTTTGACACATTGATCCACTAGTGTCATTTCATGTGTTCTTTTCATAAACCACATTCATGTTCTTTCCCAAAACCACATTGATTCACATGATAACACACACTCCAGTGGACTCTGTGATGCAACTTCTGCCACACTGGATCAACATGCAATGTGGAAGCTGCTTTCCTTTGTGTTTTTTGTCTCGGTGACTATGGTTTGACAAATTAATACACTACTATCATTTCATGTGTTCTTTTAATAAACCACATTGATGTTTTTTCCCAAAACCACATGGATCCACATGACAATACACACTCCAGTGGATTCTATTATGCCACACTAGAATGCAATGTGGAAGCTGCTTCCCAATCTGTTTTTGGTCTCTGTGACCATGGTTTGACACATTGATCCACTAGTGTCATTGCATGTGTTCTTTTCGTAGACCAATTTGATCCACATAAAAACACACACTCAAGTGGATTCTATGATTTAACTTCTACCACATTGGTGCAACATGCAATGTAGAAGCTGCTTTCCTATGTGTTTCGGTCTCTATGACCAAGGTTTGACACACTGATCCACTAGTCACCTTGCATGTGTTCTTTTCCTAGACCACATTGATCACCTAGAGTCATTGCATGTGTTCTTTTCCTAAACCACATGCATCTGCATGGCAACAAAAACTCTAGTGGATTCTGTGATGCAACTCCTGCCAAACTGGAGCAACATGCAATGTGGAAGCTGCTTTCCTATGTATTTTTGGTCTCTGTCACCATGGTTTGACACACTAATCCACTAGTTTCATTGCATGTGTTCATTTCCTAAACCACACTGATCACCTAGTGCCATTCCATGTGTTCTTTTCCTAAACCACATTGATCCACATGACAACATACACTCCACTGGATTCTGTGATGCAACTTCTGCCACACTGGTGCAACATGCAATTTGGAAGCTGCTTTTCTGCGTGTTTTTGGTCTCTGTGACCATGGTTTGACACATTGATACACTAGTGTCAGTTCATGTGTTCTTTTCCTAATCCACACTAATCACCTAGCGCCATTGCATGTGTGCTTTCCCAAAACCACATGGATCCACATGACAACACACTCCACTTGATTTTGTGATGCAACGTCTACCACACTGGTCCAACATGCAATGTGGAAGCTGCTTTCCTATCTATGTTTGGTCTCTGTGACCATGGTTCAACACACCGATCCACTAGTGTCATTGCATGTGTTCTTTTCCTAAACCACACGGATCACCTAGTGCCATTGCATGTGTTCTATTCCTAAACTACATTGATCCACATGACAACACACACTCTAGTGGATTCCATGATGCAACTTCTGCCACACTAGTGAAACATGCAATGTGGAAGCTGATTTCCTATGTGCTTTGTTCTCTGTGACCATGGTTTAACACACTGATCCACTAGTGTCATTACATGTGTTCTTTTCATAAATGAGATTGATCCACTAGTGTCATTGTATGTGTTCTTTCCCAAAACCACATGGATCCACATTGCAACACACACTCTAGGTAGTGGATTCTGTGATGCAACTTCTGTCACAGTGGTGCAACATGCAATGTGGAAGCTACTTTCCTATCTGTTTTTGGTCTCTATGACCATGGTTCGACGCACTGATCCGCTAGTGTCATTGCATGTGTTTTTTTCCTAAACCACACTGATCACCTAGTGCCATTGCATGTGTTCTTTTCCAAAACAACATTGATTCACATGACAGCACACACTCCACTAGATTCTGTGATGCAACTTCTACCACACTGGTAAAACATGCAATGTGGAAGGTGCTTTCCAATGTGTTTTTGGTCTCTATGACCATGGTTTGACACACTGATCCACTAGTGTCATTGCATGTGTTCTTTTCATAAACCACATTGATCCACTAGTGTCACTCATATGTTCTTTCCCAAAACCACATGGATCCACATGACAACACACACTCCAGTGGATTCTGTGATACAACTTCTGCCACACGGGTTCAACATGCAATGTGGAAGCTGCTTTCCTATGTGTTTTTGTCTCTGTGACTATGATTTGACTCATTAATGCACTAGTGTCATTTGATGTGTTTTGTTTTCATAAACCACATTGATGTTCTTTCCCAAAACGACATGGATCCACATGAGAACACACACTCAAGTGGATTCTATGATGCAACTTCAGCCACAATAGTTCAACATGAAATGTGGAAGCTGCTTCCCTATCTGTTTTTGGTTTCTGTGACCATGGTTTGACACACTGATCCACTAGTGTCATTGCATGTGTTCTTTTCCTAGACCAATTTGATCCACATGACAACACACACTCTAGTGGATTTTGTGATTTAACTTCTGCCACATTGGTGCAACTTGACATGTGGAAGCTGCTTTCCTACGTGTTTTTGGTCTTTGTGACTAAGGTTTGACACACTATCCACTAGTGTCATTGCATCTGTTCTTTTCCTAGACCACATTGATCCACATGACAACACACACTTCAGTGGATTCTATGATGCAACTTCTGCTACACTGGTGCAACATGCCATGTGGAAGCTGCTTCGTATGTGCTTTTGGTCTCTGTGAGCAAGGTTTGACATACTGATCAACTAGTGACCTTGTATGTGTTATTTCCTAGACCACATTGATCACATAGAGTCATTGCATGTGTTGTTTTCCTAAACCAAATGGATCCACATGACAACACATACTCTAGTGGATTCTATGATGCAAATTCTACCACACTAGTGCAACATGCAATGTCGAAGCTACTTTCCTATGTGTTTGTGGTCTCTGGCACCATGGTTTAACACACTGAGCCACTAGTGTCATTGCATGTGTTCTTTTCCTAAGCCACACTGATCACCTAGTTTCATTGCATGTGTTCTTTTTCTAAACCACATTGATCCAGATGACAACAAATAGTCCATTGGATTCTGTAATGCATATTCTACCACACTAGTGCAACATGAAATGTGGAAGCTACTTTCCTATGTGTTTTTGGTCTCTATCACCATGGTTTAACACATTGATCCACTAGTGTCATTGCATGTGTTATTTTCCTAAGCCACACTGATCAACTAGCTTCATTGAATGTGTTCTTTTTCTAAACCACATTGATCCACATGACAACAAACACTCCAGTGGATCCTGTGATTCAACTTCTGCCACACTGGTGCAACATGCAATGTGGAAGATGCTTTCCTATGTGTTTTTGGACTCTGTCACCATGGTTTGATACATTGACCACCTAGTGTCATTGCATGTGTTCTTTTCCTAAACCACATTGATCACCTAATGTCGTTGCATGTGTTTTTGCTCTCTGTGACCAAGGTTTGACACACTGATCTACTAGTGACCTTTCATGTGGTCTTTTCCTAGACCACATTGATCACCTAGAGTCATTGCATGTGTTATTTTCCTAAACCACATTGATCGACATGACAACACACAATCTATTGGATTTTCTGATGGAACTTCTGCCACACTAGTGCAACATGCAATGTGGAAGATACTTTCTATGTGTTTTTGGTCCCTGTCACCAAGGTTTGACACATTAATCCACTGGTGACCTTGCATGTGTTCTTTTCCTAGACCACATTGATCACCTAGAGTCATTGCATGTGTTCTTTTCCTAAACCACATTGATCCACATGACAACACACACTCCATTGGATTCTGTGATGCAACTTCTGCCACACTAGTGCAACATGCAATGTGGAAGCTGCTTTCCTATGTGTTTTTGGTCTTTGTCACCATGGTTTGACACAATGATCTACTAGTGTCATTGCATGTGTTCTTTTCCTAAACCACACAGATCACCTAGTTTCATTGCATGTGTTCTTTTCGTAAACCACATTGATCCACTTGACAACACACATTCCATTTGATTCTATGATGCAACTTCTGCCACACTGGTGCAACATACATTGTGGAAGGTGATTTCCTATGTGTTTTTGGTCTGTGTCACCATAGTTTTACACATTGACCACCTAGTGTCATTGCATGTGTTCTTTTCCTAAACCACACTGGTCACCTAATGCCGTTGCATGTGTTCATTTCCTAAACCACACACTCTAGTGGATCCTGTGATGCAACTTCTGCCACAGTGGTGCAATGTGCAATGTGGAGTTGCTTTCCTATGTGTTTTTGGTCTCTGTCACCATGGTTTGACACATTGATACACTAGTGTCATTTAATGTGTTCTTTTCCTAAACCAAATTGATCCATATGACAACACACACTCCAGTCGATTCTGTGATGCAACTTCTTCCGCACTGGTGAAATATGCAATGTGGAAGCTACATTTCTATGTGTTTTTGGTTTCTGTGACCATGGTTTGATACACTTATCCACTAGTATCATTGCATGTGTTATGTTGATAAAACACATTGATCCACTAGTGTCATCGCATATGTTCTTTCCCGAAACCACATGGATCCACATCACAACACACACTCCAATGGATTCTATGATGCAACTTCTTCCACACTAGTTCAACATGCAATGTGGAAGCTGCTTTCCTATGTGTTTTTGGTTTCTGTGACTATGGTTTGACACATTGATCCACTAGTGCCATTTCATGTGTTCTTTTAATAAACCACATTGATGTTATTTCCCAAAACCACATTGATCCACATGAAAACACACACTCCAGTGGATTCTGTGATGCAACTTCTGCCACACTGGATCAACATCCAATGTGGAAGCTACTTCCCTATTTATTTTTGGTCTGTGTGGCCATGGTTTGACACACTGATCCAATAGTGTCATTCATGTGTTCTTTTCCTAAAACAGTGATCACCTAGTGCCATTGCATGTGTTCTTTTACTAAGCCACATTGATCCACATGACAACACACACTCTAGTGGATTCTATGATGCAAATTTTGCTACACTAGTGCAACATGCAATGTGGAAGCTGGTTTCCTATGTGTTTTTGGTCTCTCTGAGCAAGGTTTGATACACTGATCCACTAGTGTCATTGCATGAGTTCTTTTCCTAGACCAATTTGATCCTCAGGACAACACACACTCTAGTGGATTCTATGATGCAACTTCTGCCACACTGGTGTAACATGCAGCGTGGAAGCTGCTTTCCTATCTGTTTTTGTTCTCTGTGACTATGTTTTGACACAGTGTGCTGGCGAAAAAATGGGCGACGAAAATACTCGCGTCCGCGTCATAGAGACAGATCTAATTATAATTTAAAATACGCGTATGTAAAAGATAAATATCAAAGATTGCGGTTCATACTTCCGGAACTCATACATTTATATCAAGATTCTGTTAATTACATCTCCGAAGTGAAAACCCCTGATTAAGAATTCCAACATAGCTACTACATAGGATTACATCACACGACTAGTACAAAAGGATAAAATAAAATCTCTTCACGGTCGATGATGAACTCCAGCTCCATGAACTTGAAGTCTCTCCATGATGCATATGTATATTGGTTGGCATATTTTTCTAGCGTCCTTCATTTGTTTCACCACCACATACGCATAGTGTAGTAATGCAGATTTGATTTAGCTAGACATGTTGATTTCATCCTACGTTTGATACATAGGACACGTGCACTTGCACTAGTATTAGCAGTACAAGGTGTATTCATGTATATATGGAATATTTTATTTATTTTTGTCGGCTTCCAACATGGATTAATTTGTGAGGTAATTGTGATTAACCGACTTGAGAGCATCAGGAAGGAACGATGCATGCAATTTTGGCCATAGCACATGTACAGGACCTTTCTACATGCATGCCTACACATATTTAGCTTTTCATATTTATTTTAGTACTAAATGGATGTAGTACAGATTGATCTTGGAACCGATTTTATTTTGGATCATTCACACACCAAGTGGGCATGCATATTTTAATCTATCACTTGTATTACTACTAACATCGCGTAACACTAATTGATGTCCGCGAGCAGTAACCAAGGGGAGTTTTTATGACACGATTTGATAATTTTGAAACTAGCCTACAATGTGATATGAGGCAGTTTCAAAGGAATTATATGCACACTATATGGGTATGCATGTTTAATACCTCACTTGTATTACTACTAACATCATGTAGTACCAATATGGTACCCATCCGTAGTGTAAGCAAGGGAATTTTGTATGACATGATTTAATGATTTAGCCTATAATATGATGTGAGGCATATTTTATTATGGTTTATTTCACTTGTATTACTACTAGCACCGCATAGCCATAAATGCATGCGTGGAGCGTAACCAAGGTGAAGTTTTATTTTCTTCATGTTTGTATTACTACTATCATAGCATAAAATGCCCTTAGCGTAATTGAACAAGAAGTATATCTTATAATTTAGTTAGCATATTCGTATGCATATTTTCCGCAAGCATAATGCTATGCCAATTTCTACTTATTTTGGCTTATATCCTACTCAAAGGAATGATATCTTCTTTCATTTGTACTTGTTCATATCCATTTTTAAAATTGGCCTAAGAGGATTTTTATGAGCTCTTTGTACTAATATAATTCTCTAGATTTGTTTCCACGTATAGGGACCCAACCAAGGAACGAGGCTTATGCGGCCCACGTTTCATCCTGATTTGTATCGCTAAAGGGACCAAATCAAGAGATGAACACCAAGAACAAATATATACAAATATTCTCCTTGGCTTGTACCATGATGTCCGAACCAAGGACGACGATTTCGAAGAGGATGAAGAAAGCTCTTTATTTCTAGTAGATGTGAGCAAGCTACTTGGTTTGTACCCATGGCCTAACCAAGTGCATAATTTTTGTAAATGTAAGAAAGCTCCTTGATTTGTACCCATGACCAAATCAAAGGCTAAGAGGAGGATGAAGATAGAGATCCATGGTCTGTACGCATGGCCAGACCAAAGGCTAAGGGGAAGCCATGAATCCCACCTTGTCTTGAACGCCAAAGTTCTCCTTCTTGTTTTCTTCTTCTTTTGTTGTAATGGCTGGTTACTGTGGTGTGGATTTACCAGAGCGGAGCGATGATTGTATGGTGGAGCGATCGATGGAACGAGCACGCGTGTGAATCAATGATGATCCTCCTCTCGTGCACGAGGTGGTCAAGTATTTATAGAGGCTGAGCAATGTGCGTTCCCTGCCTCACGTCGTGCCGATCGTGTATGAGAACGTGGGAGCGTGGCCGTTTTAACTTGGACGCTCCCAGTCCCTCTATGTGGACCCAGTCGTTTGCAGATATTTGAAATCCTAGAACTCGTTGGGTACGTGACCGCACGCCATATGGGCCATGGGCTGTCTAATTGCTATATTATTATATGCTAATGGTGCATGGTGCCGCCTAATCCATGCATAATGTATCATAGAGCTTCACCTTACTTCCTTCCATGATGCATATGGCTCGATCACATATGAGCCAGCTAGCTAGTAAATTCTTAGCTTTTATGGCTAACAAAGATTAATTTCTATATGCATTGTAATATTTATTTTGACGAAATATTTTGTATGAATTGATCTACATATATGTGCCAACGGGTATTTTTTCATCTCTTTTTTTAAGACTCCAATGGATAAGGAGCCACGATTTGAAAATTTGTTAACCACAGCTAACTACCGATGCCGATACTTCAGTAGCGTGCTGGCCAACATATCGTTCCCGGCGGTTTAGCAACAGTCTATATATTTCTCCCCTACGTGTTCCACTTTCCTAGTCCAGTGCGTTGGCTATTTACGCCGGATCAATTTCTATCAGATTCGTCTCCTTTAGGTATGTACAACTATCAGTCATCGATGGAAGCTGCTTTCATACGTGTTTTTGGTCTCTGTGACTATGGTTTGACACACTGATCCACTGGTGTCATGGCATATGTTCTTTTCCTAAACCACACTGATCACCTAGAGTCATTGCATGTGTTCTTTTCCTAAACGACATGGATCCACATGACAACACACACTCCAGTGGATTCTGTGATCCAACTTCTGCCACACTAGTGGAACATGCACTGTGGAAGCTGCTTTCATATGTGTTTTTGGTCTCTGTGACCATGGTTTGACACACTGATCCACTAGTGTCATGGTATATGTTCTTTTCCTAAACCACACTGATCACCTATAGTCATTGCATGTGTTCTTTTCCTAAACCACATGGATCCACATGACAACACACACTCTAGTGGATTCTGTGATACAACTTCTGCCACACTAGTGCAACATGTACTGTGGAAGATGTTTTCCTATGTGTGTTTGGTCTCTGTGACCAAGGTTTGACACACTGATTCAATAGTGTCATTGCATGTTTTCTTTTGCTAGACCACAGTTATCCAAATGACAACACACACTCCAGCGGATTATGTGAAGCAACTTCTTCCACACTGGTGCAACATGCAATGTGGAAGCTCCTTGATTATGTGTTTTTGGTCTCTGTGACCAAGGTTTGACACACTGATCCACTAGTGTCATTTCATGTGTTCTTTTCCTAAAACACATTTATCCATATCACAACACACACTCTAGTAGATTCTGTGATGCAACTTCTACCACACTGGTGCAACATGCAATGCGGAAGCTGCTTTCCTATTTGTTTTGGTCTTTGTGACCAAGGTTTGACACACTGATCCACTAGTGTCATTGCATGTGTGATTTTCCTAGCCCACATTGATCCACATGACAACACACACTCCAGTGGATTCTATGATGCAACTTCTGCCACATTGGAGCAACATGCAATGTGGCATTCCTATGTGTTTTTGGTCTCTATGGCCATGGTATGACACACTTATCCACTAGTGTCATGTGATCTTTTCCTAGACCACTCTAATCACCTAGAGTCATTTTACGTGTTCTTTTCCAAAACCACATGGATCCACATGACAACACATACTCAAGTGGATTCTGTGATGCAACTTCTGCCATACTAGTGCAACATGCAATGTGGAAGATGCTTTCCTATGTGTTTTTGGTCTATGTGGCCAAGGTTTGACACAATGATCCACTAGTGTCATTGCATGCGTTAGACTCCTAGACCACATTGATCCATGATACGTCCAAAATGTATCTACTTTCCCGAACAATTTTGCTATTGTGTTTCCTCTAAACTTGTGTGATTTGGATACAACTAATGCGGACTAATGCTGTTTTCAGCAGAATTACCTTGGTGTCTAGTTTTTGTGCAGAAAATCAACTATCAGAAAAAATCTCGGAAAATATGCCAAAAATCCTATTTCACCAGAAGACTCGCGGAGCCAGAAGACGAGACGGAGGAGGGCCACGGGGGGCCCACACCACCTGGCCACGCGGGCCAGGCCAGGCCGTGCCTAGGGGTCGTGTGGCCGCCTCGGCTGCCCCCTCGGCCTCCCTCTTCGCCTATAAGTTGCCTCTTGACCTAAAAACCAAGGGGGGTTCGATGTTTTTCCAGAAAGAGTTCCGCTATGCTGGCATAACCAGATTCCGTGATTTGGAACCAGAAACTCCGTTCTGGCGCCTTGCCGGGACGGGGAATTGGAGGAGATCATCACCATCGCATCTCCATTGTCCATCCATGTTTCCCCCATCTATGAGTGAGTAATCCCCCACTGTACGCTATGGGGATGGTAGGGATTGGATGAGATCGTTCATGTAATGGCATTAGATTGTTAGGGCATGGTGCCTAGTATCTTTATTAGTGCTTTTTGACTTTGTTGCAACTTGTTATGCTTAATGCTTGTCACTAGGGCCAGCGTGACATGATTTCAGATCTCAACATGTTATTGATTTATTATGATTGTATTGTTTATGGTCTTACTTGCAAGTTGTATACACATATTGTTGTCTGAAACCAAAGGCCTGACAACAATCGGGATACCTGGAGGGAATGAATTTGATGTGAGGATCACATGTGTTCACGGAGTGTTAATCCTTTGCTCCGGTGCTCTATTAAAAGGGGCACCTTAATTGCCAGTAGTTCCCTTGAGGCCCCGCTGCAAACGGGCTGGCAGGACAAAAGATGTTGTGCAAGTTCTCATTGCGAGCACGTATGACTATATATGGAACACATGCCTATGATTATATAGTACTTGGATTCTTTATCTTATTTCTGCAAATGCCCTATATCTTGATTGCCATATGAATTGTCTTGTCCATGCAACACCCTTCCATCCATCCCAATGCCTACCGCGCTTTAATCCTATTGTTTACTGCAATTGTTACTAGTCTCTTTACTTTCACTACTATTATTACTTTGATATTGCTACTACAAAAATGTTGCTACTGATAAACTGCCGTGAGCAAGATTGTTTCCAGGTGTAGTAATAGCTTGATGTCTACGCACTTCTATTCTTGTAGACAGTTGTTGGGCCTCCAAGTGCAGAGGTACGTAGAACAGCAACAAGTTTTCCCTTAAGTGGATCACCCAAGGTTTATCGAACTCAGGGAGGAAGTGGTCAAAGGTATCCCCTCTCAAGCAACCCTGCAATCAAGATACAAGAAGTCTCTTGTGTCCCCAACACACCCAATACACTTTTAGGTGTATAGGTGCACTAGTTCGGCGAAGAGATAGTGAAATACAAGTGGTATGAATAATTATAAGTGGTAACGGTGCTAGAAAATAGCTTGATGGCGTGGAAAATACTAAAGCAAAACTGAAATAAGGATAGAAGCAAGCAAACATGTAACAGATCTAATTGCAAACGGTGTATCAATGCTTAGAAACAAGGCTTAGGGATCATACTTTCACTAGTGAACACTCTCATATAAATATCTTCTCTTTATGATACTACTCTGAACTACTCTCTGGTTGGACACTCTAATCGTTGGTAGGGCTATAATAGCACACCTCAAAGTTCATCTTTCCCATCTAGATAACCCCACACTGTCACCTTGAGTACTAGATGTGTCCAACAAACACCAAAATTTCATAAAGACATCCAACTCCAAATATAACTCATAACAAGTATTTGTAATCTCTAGCCTAAGTGCCACCATGGTGTGCACACTGTCAACTTCACACACATGGGGAGAGCAGAGATATATTAAAGCACTTGAGTAGCAAGGTAGATCTATTAGATTACAAAGCTCATGATCACAATATGATCGTGCATAGAGAGAGAGATGAACACATAGCTACCGGTAGAACCCTTAGCCTCGAGAGAGAACTACTCCCTCCTCATTGTGGGAATCAGCAATGGTAATGGAGATGGCGGTGGAGATCAATGGAGATGGCTCCGGGGGAACTTCCCCTTCTCGGCAGGGTGCCGGAACAGAGACTTTCTGTCCCCCGATTCTCTCCTTCGGTGGCGGCGGCGCTGCAGAACTTTTCGTGGCTGGAGGCTTGACTCCTCAGGGTTTATGCATCGGGAGGCATCTTATAGGCGAAGAGGCAAGGTCGGTGGACGGCCAGGGGGCCCACACCACCTGGTGGCGCGACAAGGGCTAGCCCCGCGCCACCATATGGTGTGGCCAGGCCTTGGCCCTCCTCCGTCTCGTCTTTTGGCTCTGTGTCCCCCTCATTAAAATATTGACTTTGGCTTTTGTCCTGTCCAATTCCGAGAATAGTCATTTTGTGACTTTTCTAGAACCAAAAACAGAAGAAAACAGGCGACTGGCACTGTGGCTCTTGTTAATAGGTTAGTCAAAGAAATCATATGAAAAGTACTCCAAAGTGTGGACAAAACACAAGAAAGTATATAAAACCAAGCATGGAACATCAAAAACTATAGATACATTAGCAATGTATCAACATCCCCAAGATTAACTCTTGCTCGTCCTCGAGTAGGTAAGTGATAAAAAAATAATAATTTTTGTGGTGACATGCACCATCAAAGACTTGATCAAAGTATTTGTAAAACATTCGAAGCTGGGATCATAGTACTTCAATCATAACATGAAAGACAAAGTTCTAGCAATAAGACAAAGAAACTATGATGCAACATGAAAAGGCATAAACAAAAGATTCATGAATAACAATGCTTTGCAAGACGTTTGTTTGTTTCACATAAAGAAAACAAAGCATAATAGTGTTCAGCTTGTCCCTCATAGAGTAGCAAATATAATTGCATAGGACACCTTCAAAATTCATAAGAGTGAATAGATACAAATAGTTTAAAACAAGCAATATCAAGTTATGCATCAATCAACTAGTCTTGGGACAATGCACATAGAACTAAGAATGGCCACTATGCTCTCAAAGTAAGTGCATAAAGGTAGAATGTGGAGACTCAATATATAATGGTGGAAGAAAGGCCTTCATACAAGGAAGTAGGGATTCAAGTCTCATAAAGAGCTTCCAAAAATTATGGTACTTATAGCTTTCAGCTCTCATTGCCCCTATCATAAGCATCTTGAAGGTGATTAAGGTTAAAGTGACACAACTAAGAGGATATGCTTGACAAGTTATAAACCGAAATCTCATGCCCCTTACGTATAAAGACCGAACCTCATGCTACTCAACTTTAGTCACAAGTAAGCTCTTGTCATTGTAAGTACATGTGTATCATAAAGAACCGCCAATGGGGTACCCCTTGCACATGATACAGGAGCTATCCCATAATCAAAATGACAAGGCAAGCAGACAATGAGCATCTCAACAATCTTTTTATTTGCTATTTGCATAGGTTTTTATTGAGGATGCTACATAGAGTGCTCATTATGGTGATGCTACAAGTTTCCACCACTATTAGGCATGGCTTAGGCTAGCGGCCCAGGCGTTTCTCTAACACACATACAAACTCCATGATTTTACAAGTTCCACTTTTATTTCACACCGCCGGGATCCATAAGCAAAAGAACATGATATCAACGGGGTACAAAGTACAAGTACATTGTTGAAAGCGTTCCCCATGACATATGGTTCTGCTAACTTCAACTTATAATGCGCAAGCATATACGCAACAAAGAAGGACCCAATGGTTCAAGTTTATTAGATGCAAAAAAGTAAAGTGTGCCATCAAGTTTGTGAGAGCTTTAATCACTAGTTTTCTCATAACAAGTTTAATTCGGAAGGTAAACAAAAGCATGAATATACTTGGAATAGCATAAGCTAGTAGGTAGGTATGGTGGAATCTTTGGAATAACTTGGTTTAGGGAGTTGGATGCATGAGTGGAACTCATACTTGGTTGTGGAGGCTAGAAAAAGACCGGGAGCGACAAACTAAGAGAGCAATAATGGCCATAATCATGCAGAGTGACAAAACATCATTGATCAAAGCATAAAGTGATATTACAAGTTGAAAACTAAAGTATCATAAAGGCTATGGTGACTTGGGATAGTCATAACATGGTGTGAGCATGCTCCATGTCAACCCAAATAAAGCATCAAAGGAGAATACCACTATACTATGCTTTAGAATGCTAAAACAACACATGATTCATCCAAGGAACATTAAGCAATCTCAATTGTCATGCTAAAGCAAAGAATACTAAGCATAAAGCCAAAAAAATATCAAGCATGGCATGACAAAGCATAGGCCACAGTCAAAAACAAGCTCTCTTTAACACTTAAACATGAACTTTCCTACTATTTTCCAAACCAAACCAAACCAAACTATTTGAAAACCATTGTATGAAAGAGGGGGTCCAACCAATTTATTCAGAAAACTAAGGAAACAAAAAACCAAAACGAAAACGAAAAAGAAGACGCTCCAAGAACAACACAACTGTGCATGAAACAATAAAAATGAAGCATTTGGAAGAAACCTGATATTTTTATTGATGAAGAAGGGGGTGCCTTGGGCATCCCGAAGCTTTGATGCTTGTTGTTCTTGGATATTTCTTGGGGTGACACGCGTGGCATCCCCAAGCTGGAGATTTAGTCCATCCTTCATCTCATTACTCATTCCTTCCGTACACCTGAAATTTTTTCCTTCATAAAAAACTTCGCACAATCTTTATTAGCAACATTAGTGCACTCAAGATAATAAGTCTTTAGGTTCAGTTCTAACACCAATAAAACTTTCATGAAAACACTGGCTACTGTAGCACTTCCCTAAAAAGCTCAATTCCCCAAAAGAACTCAAAAAGGAACCAACAAGAAGCAAATACAAATAATGGCAAAAATCTGTCAAAACAGACCAGCAGTTAAAGACAAATTTTTTCGAAGACCTTCTATTGCTCAAATCTAAAAGTGTTGAAATAACGAAAGTTAGATAAAAACCTGGGGTAGAAGCACAAAAATTCACGCCTCAAAAGGACGTACAGAGATTTTACACGAATTTTTATGGTGAAGCACATAAATCTATTTCGGGACAACAACTTTCCCAAGCATTACATCTCTCTCATTAGAGGTTACTCTTGGCAAAAAAATCACACAAAAATGATAAGGAGAGGTTATTACTGAAGCAATAACTTCCAAGACTCAGCTAAAACTTTTGGGTTATCTCCCAATAAGTACTTTTCTTTAACACCTTTAAGTTAGGCATGATAGTTTGAGAAGATGCTCATATAGGAAATATGAATTGAAGTAAAAGAGAGCATCAAGAAGCAAATTCAAAACACATTTAAGTCTAACCCACTTCCTATGCATAGGAATCTTGTAAACAAACAAGTCATGAAAGCACAAAGCAACAAACATAGTAAAGCAAAACAAGTGCAACTTCAAGACTTTCAACATAAAGAGGGGAAACTTAATATTATTGAGATGCGTAAAACCATGTTTCCCTCTCTCCTAATAAATTTCAGTAGCATCAAGAATAAAAGTAACAATATAACTATCAGAAGAAACATTATTATCATGAGCCACGTGCATATAATCATTATTACTCTCCACATAAGCATAGTTATTCTTATTAATTGTAGTGGGAGCAAATTCAACAAAATAGCTATTATTATTATTCTCATCACCATAATCATCAAATATAGGAGGCATATTATAATCATTAGTTTTCTCCTCAATAGTAGGTGGACTGAAAATATCATATTCCTCATTGTAATCATCATATATTGGAGGTTTGGTATCATCATAAGCAATAGAATAGCTATCTTCGAAAGCTCGGGAACTAAAAAGATCATTGTCATAAAAACTAGCTTCCCCAAGCTTAGACTTTTCCGTAGCATTAGCAATAATGGTGTCCAAAGAATTCATACGAACAACATTGCTATTAGCATGCAAATAAAGTTCCATAGGTTTTTTAATTTTCTCTTCAAACACTTCATGTCCTAATTCAAGATAAATACTATAAAGCTCTCTATTTTTGTTGTTGTTTTCCATTAATCCTAACTAGTGAAAACAAGAAAAAAAAGACAAAATTGCAGAATCTAAAGGAAATAACTTCGAGCACTCACACCGGAGGATGTGAGTACCTTTTACCTTACCTCCCCGGCAAAGGCGCCAGATAATAGCTTGATGTCTACGCATTTCTATTCTTGTAGATAGTTGTTGGGCCTCCAAGTGCAGAGGTTTGTAGAACAGCAGCAAGTTTTCCCTTAAGTGGATCACCCAAGGTTTATCGAACTCAGGGAGGAAGTGGTCAAAGGTATACCCTCTCAAGCAACCCTACAATCAAGATACAAGAAGTATCTTGTGTCCCCAACACACCCAATACACTTTTTAGGTGTATAGGTGCACTAGTTTGGCGAAGACATAGTGAAATACAAGTGGTATGAATAATTATAAGTGGTAACGGTGCCAGAAAATAGCTTGATGGCGTGGAAAAGACTAAAGCAAAACTGAAATAAATGTAGAAGCAAGCAAACATGTAACAGATCTAATTGCAAACGGTGTATCAATGCTTAGAAACAAGGCTTCGGGATCATACTTTCACTAGTGAACACTGTCATATAAATATCTTCTCTTTATGATACTACTCTGAACTACTCTCCGGTTCGACACTCTAATCGTTGGTAGGGCTATAACAGCACACCTCAAAGTTCATCTTTCCCATCTAGATAACCCCACACTATCACCTTGAGTACTAGATGAGTCCAACAAACACCAAAATTTCATAAAGACATCCAATTCCAAATATAACTCATAACAAGTATTTGTAATCTCTAGCCTAAGTGCCACCATGGTGTGCACACTGTCAACTTCACACACATGGGGAGAGCAGAGATATATTAAAGCACTTGAGTAGCAAGGTATATCTACTAGATTAAAAAGCTCATGATCACAATATGATCATGCATAGAGAGAGAGATGAACACATAGCTACCGGTAGAACCCTTAGCCTCAAGAGAGAACTACTCCCTCCTCATCATGGGAATCAGCAACGGTGATGGAGATGGCGGTGGAGATCGATGGAGATGGCTCCGGGGGCACTTCCCCGTCCCGGCAGGGTGCCAGAATAGAGACTTTCTGTCCCCCGATTCTCCCCTTCGGTGGCGGCAGCGCTGCAGAACTTTTTGTGGCTGGAGGCTTGACTCCTCAGGGTTTATGCATCGGGAGGCATCTTATAGGCGAAGAGGCAAGGTCGGTGGGCGGCTAGGCGGCCCACACCACCTGGTGGCATGGCCAGGGCTTGCCCGCGCCACCATATGGTGTGGCCAGGCCTTGGCCCTCCTCCGTGTCGTTTTCTGGCTCCGTGTCCCCCTCGGTAAAATATTGACTTTGGCTTTTGTCCCGTCCAATTCCGAGAATATTCATTTTCTGACTTTTCTGGAACCATAAACAGAAGAAAATAGGCAACTGGCACTGTGGCTCTTGTTAATAGGATAGTCCAAGAAATCATATGAAAAGTACTCCAAAGTGTGGACAAAACACAAGAAAGTAGATAAAACCAAGCATGGAACATCAAAAATTATAGATACATTTGCAATGTATCATGCAGCTGAATTGACAACTCAGTTGTTAAGGCTTATAAATATTCTTTGGCTCCCCTTGTGTCGAATCAATAAATTGGGTTTCACTTCCCTCGAAAATACTATGATACACCCCCTATACTTGTGGGTCATCAAGACTATTTTCTGTCGCTGTTGCCGGGGAGCATAGCTTTATTTATCAAGTTGACTTCGAATGACTATTGTTCACTGCCATCCATCCATCATGGGTAAGTCTCGTGATGGCAAGGTTCCTATTTTACCATCCACTACAAGAAGAGGTACGGTTCTGAACACCACTGTTGCTCTTGATTTACCATCTGTTATGAGTAAGGTCCTTACACCACCACATACACATGTTACCCACACTGCTACTACTGCTGAATCTGAAACTTCTAATACTTACAATGCTGCTTCTACTATGCTTGATAAGAGTGGTTCATTAGGTCCTTTCCTAGATGCTACGATTGCTAGAACTATAGCTGGAAATACTGAAACTCCTAATGAAGGCACTACTAAACCTGCCAGTTCACCTGAGTCTAGAGAGATCTAGGATATTGAAGACGGATATATAGAGATGACCGATGAATTTATCAAAGAATGTCAAAACACCCATGATAGGTGTGCTATTAAGAGTCTCCTTTGGAGGCGGACTATAAAACCCAAATTTTCTCGTAATGCTAAGTTTGCTGCATCTCCCATAAACATTAAAGATAAGGATTATGATTTCTCTCATGATCTATCTTACATAGCTATTGTTGAGAAAGAACCTTTTTGCGGGACTAAGAATGAAAGTGCGGTAGCACATATGATTGAGCTTTCTACCATGAGTGGCTTATTTTCTGATGATATTAAGATGCGGACCTACTTTGTTGCTAAAATTTTCCCTTTTTCACTGAAAGGAGAAGCTAAAACTTGGTTTAAGAATTTACCTCCTGGATCTATTAATAGCCCTGATTGCTTGATTAGTGCCTTCCTGCAGAAATATTTTCCTCCTAGTGCTAGACATGCTATTTTGTAGGAACTTTTTGATTTTAAACAGGGAGAAAAAGAGATATTGCCTGAATCATGGGCAAGGTTTTGTGCTTTGATTCATGCATAGGCTGGATGTCCATTACCTAAGAATGAGCTTCTTGATATATTTTATAATAGACTAACTGAAGAATCTAGGACATACCTGGATAGTTTTACTGATTGTGTTTTGAGGAATAGGACTCCCAAGGAAGCTGAGGAATTAATGGCTAAAATAAGCAAGAATTATGAAGACTGGATTCCTCCTGAACCAGCTATACCTGAAACAATTATATCTGAACCAGCTATACCTATGCCTATTCCATCATCTAAGAAGAGGGGAGTTATTGAACTGAATGATTAAGTGATGAAGGAGCTAAGAAATGTCTTAAGGAGAAGGGAATTAAAGCTGCAGATGTCAAGAATTTACCTCCTATAGAAGAACTATGTAAGCCAATCCCCCACTCATCCACTATTGAGGTACACTCTCTCCAACATTTTGATGAAGGTGATATCCCTTACTCTAAACCTCCTGATCAATGCTTTGAAGAATTTGATGTTTTTATTGTTAAGCAAGATAATTTCAATAAGAGGGTGCAAAATCATTTAATGGAAAACTCTAGAGTTATTATTGAGTTAAAAGATATTGTGGAAATAACCTCTAGTGATGTTAAAATTCTTGTTAAACACTTTAAAATGGTTCAAACTCAAATTGATCAGCTTATTAAAGTACAAAAAGACTTGCTAGTTAATGCTGCTAAAGAAAAACATGCTTATGAAATTAGAACTAGAAGTGGTGCTGCTACCCAGGATCCTCTATATCTTGAGGGGCATTCTAAAAGAATTGAGCAGGATTCTCAACAAGCTGAAAATAGTGGTACTACTCCTAAGAAAAGAAAAAAGAAACATAAAACTATTGTAGAACCTTCTAAACCTGCTAAATATCCTAATAGTATATCTGTTTCTGATGCTGAAACTAAAAGTGGTAATGAAGAAAATGATGCTCCCGATAAAGAAAAAGTTGAAGAAGAACCTAAAAGGCACACTAAGAATACTAAATACACGAAAGAAGATTTAGTTTGCTAAGAAACATGGTAGTGAAAGAGAGCCTTGGGTCCAAAAACTATGCCTTTCCCTGATAGGAAACACATGTCAAAGGAAGATGAACATTATAATAAGTTTTGTGAGTGGATGAAACCTTTATTCTTGCAAATTCCTTTGACTGATGCTATTAAATTGCCTCCTTATTCAAAGTATATGAAGGATATTGTCTCAAATAAAAGGAAGATCCCTAATGAAGATATTTCTACTTTGCCTGCTAATTATTCCTTTAATGGTAAGGTTCCAAAGAAACTTGGAGACCCAGTGATTCCAACTATTCCGTGTTCTATTAAAAATAGTTATGTTAGAACTTCTTTGTGTGATTTGGGAGCAGAAGTAAGTGTTATGCCTTTTTCTCTCTACAAGAGACTTCAACTGGAAAAACTAATACCAACTGATATATCTTTGCAAATGGTTGATAAATCTACTACTATTCCTGTTGGTATATGTGAGGATGTACCTGTTCAAGTGGCTCATAATTGCTTGATATTAACTGATTTTGTTGTGCTTGAAATGCCTGAAGATGATAATATGTCTATTATTCTTGGGAGACCTTTTCTTAATACTGCAGGAGCTGTTATTAATTGTAATCAAGGAAAGGTGACTTTTAATGTTAATGACAAGGAGCATACTATCTATTTCCCCAAGAAGATTGATAGGACTTATGGTTTGAATTCAATTGAACATGTCGAGGGCATTCAAGTTGGAGAAATATATTGTCCCATACCAAGAGAAAAATATGAAACTATTATGATTGGGACCATTGCTATCAAAGTTGAGGTAACATAATCAGTAGTGGAATACAAAGTTTTGTTTCATATAAAATTGTTTTGGTAACCAGACCTGACCAACCTTGTTAACAAAGGGATTTTAATGAACAAAACAATGTTTTCACCATGATTATCCCTGCTTACTTTTATTTTATTCATTTTAGTTTTTGCTTTCGTTTAGTTTACTTTTATTTTGCTAGTTGCTTGCATGTTAGAGTGTATTAGAACTCCTGAAGTTTTAGCTTTTTTGTCATTGCATCATTCCAAAAACTTTTTTCTGTCAGAAATTCATTCATCTATACCTGAAAATTGCTCAAAAATAAAGTGTCTCGAAAAATTCTAGAAAATTCATATTAATTTTTTACGTGAAAAAGGGGCAGAGAAGTGCCTGGAGAGTACCAGGGGGGGTCCCACCAGGAAGGCACACCACGTGGTGGCGCGGCCATCCCAGGGGCGTGCCTGGCGATGGTGTGGGCCACCCTGGCCCTCCACTCATTCTCTCACTTCCCACTGCTCTCTCTCTCCCCCGAGAAAACACCAGCTCTTTGCTCGAAATCGCATTCTTGCTGTTCTTGCCCATGATTTTTCGATCTCGTTGCTCAGCCCATCTTTGCTGCTGAAATTTGGAGCATTTGTTCTCCGGTATGTGACTCCTCCGCTTGTCCAAGTAGATTTGTGTTTAGTGGTTTATATCTTGAGTATTTTGCTTCTATAGGTGATAGGTTAGAGATATTTTTTTGATGCATGTTTAGGCCTCTTACAAGTCCCTATGAGTAGTGCCCTTCGTTATGTATTCACTTTGCAATCACTTGTTTAATGGATGTTTAAATTTCAGAATATCAAAGATGAACAACCACACCTTTGGAGAAATATTTGAGAGGGATAAACCTAGGAGGTCAAGGCCCTCAAGATCATCCTCTCAGTTTAGGCCTTCATACAATGAAGATCTCATTGCACCACGCTTTGGCAATGAAGGATATGAGGGGGATGCTTACCCATCTACTTTTCCTTGTTTTACCTTTTTGCAAGCTGCAGGGATCCTCGATGATTTCTTACTATTGGTTCAGAGGGTTGGTTCGACCTCATACATGGAAGATGAGAGTGAGCAATATGCCGTGCTCACCAAAAACTTTTGTTGAGAGTTTTGTTTTCACTAACACCCCCTATCAGTCAACTGTTTCTTTCAGAATTTATAATCTGCTTATCACCATGTCACTAGAAATATTTTGCAGCATTATAGGTATAGGCATGACGGGGACCGTGAAGAAGATCCAAGGGCGACCCGCTGATTTGCTGGAGCTCTATCGAAGTGTGACAAATGACGATGACCGCATAGCTCAACGCGGGAAGATAAGAAACATACAACTCCCAGCTCTTAGATACTTTGCTTATTATCTTGCTACTAGCATTCTTGGTAGGGAGAATACAAGTAATATCTCCAATTATCATTTAGCCTTCCTTGCTGCTGCAGTTAATAATGATACTCGGTACAATCTTGGCTCTCTCATTGCTCGCCGCCTAGCTGCTAGGGGACCTATTTATGAGGGCATTGCTTCGCGTATGGTTACTGCATTAGAGCTTTCTGTGGATCCTAATGATACTATATTGGCACCACAAAGTCTTGATCTTGCTGCCATGAAAACACATCACTTCGTCACTGTTGACTCTGATACGGACAGTTTAGTATACATGATGTTGTTTACTGACGGGGATGGAAGGGAGATTCCTTTGCCGCAATCTACTTTGTTCAGTGTTCACAGGAGGCCGTGGTCGCGTTCCGAGGAGGAGGTGGACGAGCAGCTCCGCCTGCTTGGTTTCCACTAGTAGCACCAGGAGGATGTGCCTTTTTACGACTAGTCTGCGCACTACGGTGGGGTGTCCTCAAGCTCATACCAGGACGAGGGTACCTCCTCGCCGTACTACAGAGGCGCTCCATCTTGACCCGCATTGGGATTGATACCCACTTAGGCCAAAAGTCTAAGCTTGGGAGGGGGGGGGGGGGGGGGGGGGGGGTACACCGACATCACACTCATCTCCATATCATGTTTAGTCGGTACTTTGTATATCCATGCTTCGTTCTCTTTTTAGTTTTCATTCTTTCTTTTCTTTTTCTTTCTACAGCACAAAAAGACCAAAATATTTCTATTGTTTCTCTTTGATTGCTTCTTCTTATTTTTGCCTTGGTTTGCTTTGTTTGAACTATTCGAAAAACCCAAAAAGATTATGCTTTGCTTGTTTTTCCTTTTTGTTCTTGCCTCTAAAAATTAAAAAAACACCAAAAATATTTGTTGTTCTTCTTTGGTTTTGTGAAGTTTGTTGCAGGGTTCAGCAGTCCTCAGTGGAATTTGGTTTCATGTTATTATTCAAGCCACACAAGTGAAGGGAAATAATGAGGATTAATGACAACTTGAGGTGTGGTAAGAGGCTAGTAAGGAACTCTATTTGTTTTCATTTTTGTACATATTCTCATCATTGTGGGCATGCTTAGTTTGTTCATGTAGGGTGTATGTTATTTATGGATGCTTAGTAGTTCTTGCTTTCTTATGATTAGCTCCAGCTTGCTAATAGTTTGTAGCACGTCATATGAATGTTTGCTTGCATTGCTCTATTCATAACTTGGTATGACACTGTCGTATCCTCCTGTGAATGTTTCACTTGAATTGACTTGACACATGCTCATGCATGCATATGACTGAAACAATAATCAGTTAAGCCTTGATGAATTATTTTGCCTCACGGGTCTTGAATCACTTTCATGCCATGATTAGTCATGTTTTGTTGCAAGCATGATTATGACAGTTATTGCTCTCTCATTTGTCGCTCCCTTACTATTGCTAGCCTTCACTTGCACTGAGTATGAGCTCTACTCGTGTTTCCAACTCCCCAAAACCAATATTGCCAAAAGAGTCCACCATACCTACCTATTAGCATCATTTGCTATTCCGTGCATATTCAATATGCCTAGTTTTCTTCCAAATAAAATGTTTGCTTGTTATGGGAAAGTTAGTTAGTAACGCTCTCACGAACTTGATGGCACATTTTATTTCTTGCACTTAATAAACCTGAACCATTGTGACTGTCCATGAAAGTTATATGCTTACAAATTATAGGCTGGGGATTAGCAGAACCGTGCTATCACGGGGAACACTTTCAACACCTGTAAATATATACCTAGTTGATATCATGCTCTTTTGTTTGCGGATGTCGTCGGTGTGAAATAAAAGGGGAGCTTGTAAGTCCATGGAGTTATGTATGTGTGTTAGAGAGACGCCTGGGCCGCCGGTCTAATCCATGCCTAATCATGGTGGAAACCTGCAGCGTAACCATAATGAGTATCTATGAAGCATTCTTCTTATAAAAAAATAGATAGAGATTGAGAAAAAGAAAAAGAAAAAAAGAGATATGAGAAAAGAGGAAAGAGAGAAAAAAGCACCATATTCCCATGGTAATTAAGAGGATTGAGATTCTTGTTGTCTCCTTGCCTTGTCATTTTGATATGGGGATTCTTCCGTATCACCGGGCAAGGGGTACCCCGTTGGCGGTTCTCTATGATACACATGTATTTACGATGACAAGAACTTACCGGTAACTAAAGTTGAGTAGCATGAGGAGCAGCCCTCGTACTCAAGGGACATGAGATTTCCAGTTTATGGTCTGTCAAGCATATAACTCGTATTGGATCTCACTTTCACCTTAACCATTTAAAGATGCTTATAATAGGGGCAATGAGAGCTCAAAGCTAATGAGTATCATACTTTCATCATTTGGAAGCCTTTCAAACTTTTCATAACCTTTTTGATTTCCTTGTTGAGTCACCACCCATTCTATGAGGACTTTCTTGAGAGCATAGTTATCATTCTTAGTGTAATGTGCTCGTCTCAAAACTTCATTAATTCTGTTATGACTTTGATGCTTGTATCTTTGATATCTTTACTTCTAGTCTTCAGTTGAACTTCATAGGTGCCTCAGCATTTATGTTTGCTCTACAATCAAAGACAAGCGAGATACCACTCTATCATACCTTCTCATGAGCATTGCAATGTTGCTTATGTTTATGCTTCATGCTATTTATTATTTTTAAGTTGGAATCTCCATATAGCTTGCAATGACTATTAAGTAAACTTAGTTGCATACTCTTTATTATGAATTGCCTAAGTACTTGATCATATGCTGAGAATATATACATCATGTGAAGCAAATGTGTTCATGAAAGTTTCTTTTATCGCACTCTGTTTTCAACTGAATTGCTTGAGGACAAGCTATAAGCTAAGCTTGGGGGGAGTTGATACGTCCAAAACGTATCTACTTTCCTGAACACTTTTGCTATTGTTTTTCCTCTAAACTTGTGTGATTTGGATACAACTAACACGGACTGACGTTGTTTTCAGCAGAATTACCTTGGTGTCTAGTTTTTGTGCAGAAAATCAACTATGAGGAAAAATCCCGGAAAATATGCCAAAAATCCTCTTTCACCAGAAGACTCGTGGGGCCATAAGACGAGACGGAGGAGGGCCACGAGGGGCCCACACCACCTGGCCGCGCGGGCTAGGCCAGGCCGCGCCTGGGGGTGGTGTGGCCCCCTCAGTTGTCCTCGCGGACTCCCTCTTCGCCTATAAGTTGCCTCTTGACCTAAAAACCAAGGGGGGTTCAACGTTTTTCTAGAAAGAGTTCCACTGCGCCGCCACCACCAGATTCCGCGATTCGGAACCAGAAACTCCGTTCTGGCGCCCTGTCGGGACGGGGAATTGGAGGAGATCATCACCGCCATCATCACCATCGCTTCTCCATCGACCATCCATGTTTCCCCCGTCTATGAGTGAGTAATCCCCCACTATAGGCTATGGGGATGGTAGGGATTGGATGAGATCATTCATGTAATGGCATCAGATTGTTAGGGCATGGTGCCTAGTATCTATTATTAGTGATTTTTGACTTTGTTGCAACTTGTTATGCTTAATGCTTGTCACTAGGGCCCGAGTGCCATGATTTCAGATCTGAACATGTTATTGATTCATTATGATAGTATTGTTTATGGTCTTACCTACAAGTTGTATACACATATTGTTGTGCGGAACCAAAGGCCCCGAAGTGACAACAATTAGGATAACTAGAGGGAATGGCTTTGATGTTAGGATCACATGTGTTCACAGAGTGTTAATGCTTTTCTCTGGTGCTCTATTAAAAGGAGCACCTTAATTGCCAATAGTTCCCTGCAATTTTTACTACTGTCTTTACTTTCACTACTATTATTACCTTGCTATTGCTTCTACAAAACTGTTGCTACTGCTAAACTGTTGTGTGCAAGATTGTTTCCAGGTGCAGCTGAATAGACAACTCAGTTGTTAAGGCCTATAAATATTCTTTGGCTCCCCTTGTGTTGAATCAATAAATTGGGTTTCACTTCCCTCGAAAATACTGCGATACACCCCAATACTTGTGGGTCATCAATCCACATGACAACACACACTCCGTTGGATTATGTGATGCAACTTGTGCCACACTGGTGCAACATGCAATGTGGAAGCTGCTCTGCTATGTGTTTTTTGTATCTATGACCAAGGTTTGACACACTGATCCACTAGTTTCATTGCATGCATTCTTTTCCTAAACCACATGGATCCACATGACAACACACACTCCAGTGGATTCTATGATACAAGTTCTACCACATTGTTGCAACATGTAATGTGGAAGCTGCTTTCCTATGTGTTTTTGGTCTTTGCCACCATGGTTTGACACACTGATCCACTAGTGTCATTGCATGTGTTCTTTTACTAGACCACATTGATCCAGATCACAACACACACTCCTGTGGATTTTGTGATGCCACTTCTGCCATGGTAGTGCAACATGCAATGTGGAAGCTGCTTTCCTATGTGTTTTTGGTCTCTGTTACCATGGTTTGACACATTGATCCACTAGTGTCATGGCATGTGTTCTTTTCCTAGACCACTCTAATCACCTAGAGTCATTGCATGTGTTATTTTCTTAAACACATGGATCCACATGACAACACACACTCTAGTGGATTCTGTGATGTAACTTCTACCACACTAGTGCAATATGCAATGTGGAAGCCGTTTTACTATGTGTTTATGGTCTCTGTGACCAAAGTTTGACACACTGATCCACTAGTGTCATTGCATGTGTTATTTTTCTATACCACATGAATCCACATGACAACACACACTCCAGTGGATTCTGTGATGCAACTTATGCCACACTGGTGCAACATCAAATGTGGAAACGTATTTCCTATGTGTTTTTGGTCTCTATGACCAAGGTTTGACACACGGATCCACTAGTGTCATTGCATGTGTGCTTTTCCTAGACCACATTGATCCACATGTTAACAAACACTCTTGTGGATTCTGGCATGCAACTTCTGCCATACAAGGGCAACATGCAATGTGGCAATCCTATGTGTTTTTGGTATATGTGGCCATGGTTTGACACACATATCCACTAGTGTCCTGGCATGTGATCTTTTCCTAGACCACTCTAATCACCTAGAGTCATTTCACGTGTTCTTTTCCAAAACCACATGGATCCACATGACAACACACACTCAAGTGGATTATTTGATGCAACTTCTGTCACACTAGTGCAACATGCAATGTGGAAGATGCGTTCCTATGTGTTTTTGGTCTCTATGGCCAAGGTTTGACACACTGATCCACTAGTGTCATTGTGTGCACTAGCCTCCTAGACCATATTGATCCACATGACTACACACACTCCATTGGATTCTATGAAGCAAATTTTGCCACATTGGTGCAACACGCAATGTGGAAGCTGCTTTGTTATGTGTTTTTTGTATCTGTGACCAATGTTTGACACACTGATCCAGTAGTTTCATTGTTTGTGTTCTTTTCCTAAACCACATGTATCCACATGACAACACACACTCGAGTGGATTCTGTGATACAACTTCTTCCACATTGTTGGAACATGCAATGTGGAAGCTGCTTTCCTTTGTGTTTTTGGTCTCTTCCACCATGGTTTGACACAAAGACCCACTAGTGTGATTGCATGTGTTATTTTACTAGACCACCTAGATCCATACGACAACACACACTCTAGTGGATTCTGTGATGCAACTTTGGCCACACAAGTGCAACATGCAATGTGGAAGCTGCTTTCCTATGTGTTTTTCGTCTTTGTGAATATGGTTTGACAAAGTGATCCACTAGTGTCATTTCATGTGTTCTTTTCATAAACCACATTGATCCACTATCTTTATTGAATGTGTTCTTTCCCTAAACCACATGGATCCACATGACAACACACACTCAAGTGGATCCTGTGAAGCAACTTCTTCCACACTTGTGCAACATGTAATGTGGAAGCTGCTTTCCAATGTGTTTTTGGTCTCTGTGACCAAGATTTGACACACTGATCCACTAGTGTCATCGCATGTGTTCTTTTCCTAGACCACATTGATCCACATGAGAACACACACTCTAGTGGATTTTATGATGCAACTTCTGCCACACTGGTGCAACATGCAATGTGGAAGCTGCCTTCTTATGTGTTTTCGGTCTCTGTGAGCATCGTTCGACACAGTGATCCACTAGTGTCATGGCATGTGTTCTTTTCCTAAACCACATTGATCACCGAGAGTCATTGCATCTGTTCTTTTCCTAAACCAAATGGATCACAACACACACTCTAGTGGATTCAGTGATGCAACTTCTGCCACACTACTGCAACAAGCACTATGGAAACCGCTTTCCTATGTGTTTTTGGTCTCTGTGACCAAGGTTTGACACACTGATCCACATGTCTCATTGCATGTGTTCTTTTGCTAGACCACAATTATCCACATGACAACACACACTCTAGCGGATTCTGTGAAGAAACCTCTTCCACATTGGTGTAACATGCAATGTGGAAGCTCCTTGACTTTGTGTTTTTGGTCTCTATGACCAAAGTTTGACACACTCAACCACTAGTGTCATCGCATGTGTACTTTTCCTACACCACATTGATCCACATGACAACACACACTCCAATGGATTATGTGATGCAAATTCTGCCACACTGGCGCAACATGTAATGTGGAAGCTGCTTTCCTATGTGTTTTTTGGTCTCTGTGACCAAGGTTTGACACACTGATCCACTAGTGTCATTACATGTGTTCTTTTCCTAGACAACATTGATCCTCATGACAACACACACTCAAGTGAATTCTGTCATGCAACTTCTGCCACACTAGTGCAACATGCAATGTTGAAGATGATTTCCTAGGTGTTTTTGGTCTCTGTGGCCAAGGTTTGACACACTGATCCACTAGTGTCATTACATGCGTTAGCCTCCTAGACCACATTGATCCACATGACAACACACACTCCATTGGATTCTGGGATGCAACTTCTGCCACATTGGTGCAATATGCAATGTGGAAGCTGGTTTGCTATGTGTTTTTGGTATCTGTGACCAAGATTTGACACACGGATCCACTAGTTTCATTGCATATGTTTTTTCCCAAACCACATGGATCCACATGACAACACACACTCCAGTGGATTCTGTGATACAACTTCTACCACATTGTTGCAACATGCAATGTGGAAGTTGCTTTCCTATGTGGTTTTTGTCTCTGCCACCATGGTTTGACACACTGATCCACTAGTGTCATTGTATGAGTTCTTTTGCTAGACCACATTGATCCATATGACAACACACACTCGAGTGGATTTCGTGATGCAAGTTCTTCCACACTAGTGCAACATGCAATGTGGAAGCTGCTTTCCTATGTGCTTTTGGTCTCTGTGACCATGGTTCGACACACTGATCCACTAGTGTCATGGCATGTGTTCTTTTCCTAGACCACTCTAATCACCTAGAGTCGTTGCATGTGTTATTTTCCTAAAACACATGGATCCACATGACAACACACACTCCAGTGGATTCTGTGATGCAACTTCTGCCTCACTAGTGCAACATGCAATGTGGATGCTGTTTTCCTATGTGTTTTGGTCTCTGTGACAAAAGTTTGACACACTGATCCACTAGTGGCATTGCATGTGTTATTTTTCCAGACCACATGGATCCAGAGGATAACACACACTCTAGTGGGTTCTATGATGCAACTTCCGCCACACTGGTGCAACATGCAATGTGGAATGTAGCTCTACTTCGTCCTTTCTACACTTAGCAAAGAAGTGTATGTATCCGAGTCTCTCATATGTCGGTATGTATGCCGGCAATGTGCTTATCAATGAAATGTTGGCACCTCGAGCAGTAACTCAGGGACTGCCTTAATAATATTTGTTGTCTTCTGTATTTATTATTTATATGTCGGCTGTCGTAAGTTGCTTCTACCTAAGGAGGATTAGTAGTGTGTGAGCACCAAAAACCCAACTCTTCGACTTGCTGCTGTCCAACAAGATTTGGCTTCATGGCAAGCAAGAGAACAAGTTTGGAATTGCGTACCACATGAAAAACGACTAAGGAAAGAAACTTAATCGAGCCAACGTTTGTTATTCAGACTAACATTGTGTTTACCTTATATTTACCACGCTGAATTATTTTGAGCTAATGCTAAAGTTTCCAAGTACTGTTAAGTCAATTTTTGAAACTCGGACTCGTAAGTCATAAAACCGAACCAAGGTGGACACGAACCGAGCCAAGAAATTGGAGAAACAAGAAAATGAAACTCGGGGACTACGCCCAAGTTAATCCGGCACAAAAACTTAGTAGCAAAATATCACTTATGTGCTTAATACAATTGCACCCGGCATACCGGGGATCTGATAAACTTTAAAGTGTTTTCGCTCAAGGAGCAGCATGAGGAGGTAATTCTGCACCAGCGGGTGCAGCTCCAGCTTTGACTTCAGCGTCATCTTCACTTTCCTCGACGTTCGAGGCGTCGTCCTCTTCGTCCTCACCCGAATCATCTTCGGCATTTTCATCATCGGCGGCGCCAAGGAAGCTTGGTCCCTCATTTCATTGATGGTTAGGGTCATACTGAATGAGGTTGTGAGCACAAGCCTTGCGCCGAGCTATCCAATCTTGACCCGGTGCACATCCGCTCGAGAAGATTGAGGTTGATTTTCTCATACCACGGAATCACGTAGTGGAGAACGGTTTCAGCTCCGGCGCGCCCAACAGACTCCCTCCAAAGATCAAGTTGGGTTTCGCACTCCATTAACTTGGCAGCGAGAGCTGTGGCCCCCTCCGGAGTGTCTTCAACAGGCCAAAAGGCATTGAAGATACGGATTGCCACATCAAGAATATCCTTGCCATAATTCTTCACAATTTCGACGCGAAAGGACAAGCTGACCAGCAGGTCCTCCATGTCATAAGGAATTTCTCCAACGCCAGGAGCAATTGGGGTACCCCTCTGCTGGCAGAACTTGGCAACAGCAGTGGTTGCAATGGCATTGCCCTCCGGAAATTTGTCTAAAAACAAGACAAGTGAAATAAGTAAAAGAGGTTGACCCGGAGAAATTCATGCCGGCTCACGAAAAAGAACTTACGAGAGATGTGGCTATGGATCCGGGTCAGCTCCTTGTTACAGTCATCACGCCTTTTCTGGAGTTGCGCAAGTTCAGTGTTCGCTGACTCAAGCTTAACGTCGGCCTCCTTAAGTAGTTCTTTGTCCTTGGCGATCTGGAGGTTGAGGCGCTCTTGTTCTTCAGTAAAGTTTTGGCCTGCTTTCTCTAGTTCGGACTTGTGTTGCACCTTGAGCTTCTTCATGTCTGCCTTAAGCTTGGAAATCTCTTCGTCTTTGGTCCGGAGGACGGCAAGCTCGTCATCCTTCTTCTTGAGTTCGGCTTGGTGCTGCCCTGCTTGTTCGAGAAAATGGAGCATCATATCAGGCACGTGCACACTATCTTCAAGAGAGTCTTAAATAGTTTGTTGACCTAGCAAAGCCAAGGTATGAATATTTGCCGAGCCAAGGGGAAAAGGAGATAAAGCGCGGAGGAAGATTAAGCAGAAATAACTTACCCTTTATCTGCTCCAAGTTCTTCCTCATGATGATGTTCTCGGCCTCCACTTCAGCTGCGAAATCCGAATGACGGATTAGTTCGGCAAAAAAAGACGAAGAGAAATGGAAAAAGGCCAAAGAGAAAACTTACCCCTTTTATCGTATTCGGCGAGAAGTGTAGTATGCTTTGCATGAAGCATCTTGTGAGTATCCAAGAGACGCTGAAACTCAGCACTCCGACGATTGGTGGTCACCTAAAAAGAGTAAAAAAGGATAGCTTAGTCTTGTGCATATTCGAAGTGTACAAAATCCGGGCCAAGTGGAACTTAACCCGGCTCTAGGTGTGTGCATATTCGAAGTTTACAAAATCCGGGCTAAGTGGAACTTAACCCGGCTCTAGGTGTGTGCATATTTGAAGTGTACCAAATCCGGGCCAAGTGGAACTTAACCCGGCTCTAGGTGTGCGCATATTCGAAGTGTACAAAATCCGAGCCAAGTGGAACTTAACCCGGCTCTAGGTGTGTGCATATTCGAAGTGTACAAAATCCGGGCCAAGTGGAACTTAACCCGGCTCTAGGTGTGTGCATATTCGAAGTGTACAAAATCCGGGCCAAGTGGAACTTAACCCGGCTCTAGGTGTGTGCATATTCGAAGTGTACAAAATCCGAGCCAAGTGGAACTTAAACCGGCTCTAGGTGTGTGCATATTCGAAGTGTACAAAATCCGGGCCAAATGGAACTTAACCTGGCTCTAGGTGTGTGCATATTCGAAGTTATTAAGAAGCTACGTTAGTTCTCTATGGAGCATCCGGCCGAGTAACAAGTTACTCTCCTAGAGGCTCAGGGACTAATGACTATATCACTAATATCTACTACATGCTAAGGAAAAGGCGAAATAACGTACCTCCATCATCCGACCTGCAAGGTTGATTGCCTTGGCAGCGGTATTCATTTGGGCAGCAAACTCAGGGGGCCCGAATTTCTCCGGGAGATCATCATTGTGTACGAACTCCACCTTGTTCCAGTTGTTTACAAACTCGATCAAGGTTGGAGGATAGCGTTCGCTGCTGAGCATGTGGGGTGCAACTAGACCCTTAGCATGAGCTTCTCTCCTCTCAACCTGGGCAATGGCGGGGCTGGTGTGCAAAACGAGTTGCGTATCAGCTGGATCGGCAGGGGCGTCCTTCGGTGGTGGAGTCTTTTTAGGGAGCATGGACGCAAGTGTACACTGTCCAGCCTCGATTGACGCTGCCCTGGTGGCGCCAGGAGCCTTTTTGCCCTTGGGCTGCTGCTGAGAAGTTGAAGTTGTTGTGGCGGATTTGCCCTTGGGAGCTGCCTTAGTGCTTGTCTTGGTGCTACTAGTGCCTTCTCGCCGAAGTCTTGGAAGACTCATACGAGGCAGAGGGGCTTGGCGCTATTGCTTGGTGCTGGAGCTGATGCTGGTACTGATTTCCATTTCGGCGGGGGTACTGAAGGAACCTCGGTGGTGGCTGGTTGTGGCTGTGCCAAAGAAGGAGCAACTGCATCCTCGGCAGAACCGCTTCCCCCCGTTCCGAGGTTGCCCTCCTCTTGATGAGGTGGGCTAGAACCCGGAGCAGCCACTGAGCCCTCCTAAATGGGGCTCAACGGGCGTGAATCGTCGCCACGAGGGGGAGAAGGGCTATGTCGGAGCGGCGAGGCAATGCCGGATCCACTCTGAGGGACCTCCACCACGGCCCTGCCGAATCAAATCATGAATGATGAGAAACCATAACAAAGGAAGAACAAGTGAATAGCAAAGGGTTAAGTGACTAACTCATCCGAGGTCAAAGGCTCCTTGGGCTTCCGAGCCCTCCGGGTTATGGCCTTGGTTGTAGGTTTGGTGGCAGCTTTGTCCGTGGACTTCTTTAACCTTTTAGCTGGCTGAGAAGGTCCGGAGGAAGAAGCAGATGCGGCTCCCCTGTTCTTCGGTACGACCGGGACAGGCTCACCCATGGCAAGGGGAGGATATTCATGGATTTGCCCACCTGGGTTAGCTGATGCCGGAAAAGCATAAAAAAGGGGGACAACGTCAAATGCCTCCATCACCTCAACGTCTGAATCATCTTCATCGTCAGGCCAATCTCTAATGGAAGAGAGTTTACCGGTATGTCGCTTGGTCGCATCATCCATCGGCAGGAACATCTCCTGATCCGGTTCCTCCTCGTCCGAGGCATCTCGGTCAGGTGCCCATTTAAGAGAAGGCTCGGTGCCATCCTCAATAGTTTGCTGAAGAAACATCTAAGGGAACGAAAAGGCAAAGTGATTAATCCCTATAACAAAGTCCGACATATAGTTTAGCTCGGAGAAAGTTTGTGGCACGAGAATTAGTGCGGGTGGAAGCCTATCTCGGCAGAAGTGTTCGATCCCCCACGTCCACTCAGCAGAGAAGTGCTTGTTGGTGGTGAAGAGGGCCTTGACCCGGCGGTAGATCTCGGTGTTGCTCAACTCGAATGAGGAGGTCCGGTTGGGGTCACGGCCCCAGCTCATGTGACAGAGTTTGTGCGTGCGTTTCTGAAGGGGGGAAATCCGGTTGCGGACGAAGGTGATCATTGCGTCCTCATTGCGCAATCCCTAATCCTTCAGATCCTGGAACCGTTTATTGACTTGGTTCACTAGGGCAGTGGGCTTCTTGGGGACCTTGTCCCACAGATCCAGATTAGGAGGACCCGGAGCGTAGGGGCGCAGCCGAATCAGATCTTCAGTTGTGCCATTTCTGACATAAAAGAAGGTTCGGGCCCAGCCCTTGCAAGAGTCAAGCCCCGTGAAAATAGACTATTTCCTAGGAGAAATGGAAGCTGCACCGAACTATGTGAGCTGCTTGTCCTCCGGATTAAGATCAATATTCGGAATCACATTCCGGTGGAGACCAAAGAACCGGATCCAGAGTTCCTTCGTGGGTCACAGTCCGGCGTAGCCCTCGATGGTGGAAGCAAAGGCGGAGAGAGAGGTGATGGCATTAGCCAGAAGATGGTGCGGTTGAAGCTCATACGTGTTGAGCCAGTCGTGGAAGAAGTCGCTGACAAGGAGCCCAAACCCGCGCTAGAAGTGGGAAAGGAATACCACATACTCACCCGGATTAAGTGAGGGGGCAAGTTCTGTGGCGGCGAGGCAGGCAATGATACCCTCCGGGATGCGCCTGGTGCGATACAGCCAGTCGAGATCGTCCTGGCAAACCCAGGACCCAGCCCAGGCGCCATAGTCAGCGTTCCCCGCGTCCTCCTCCATTTCCTGCTCCGCAACGGCGAGCTCCTCCTCTGTCATCTCAAGGTCACTATCCTCACTAGCGCTAGCAGCGGTGGGGGGCAGTGGCCTGGACTGGCGAGGACCCGTGGCGGAGGAGATGCGCGGGGGTGGCGGCGACGCAAGTGCGCGAGGAAACGGTGCGGCGGCGGCGCAGCTACGCAAGTGTGGTGGTGGCGGCACTGTCGCGGGGAAGAAGAAGGAGAAGAAGAGGCAGAGGGGCACGAGAGTGGGGAAAAGACCCAACGGGCGCGCCCCTCCCCTATTTAACCACGCCCTAGAGAGGTAGTGGGATCGCGCTGTGCAGACGGGCCACATGGTGTGGCCGTGAATGACCCGGATCGACCAATCAGCGACGAGCCACGGGAAGGGCCATAGGGCGCAGCGGATCCCACGACGTGATGTTATGATACAGTTAACGAGGAGGCAGGCACGATGTGACGTGTGCTACAATAAATTCTGACAATAACTGCGGCGTTTACTGTCGCAGGCCCTTAAAATGAGGCAAAGTAATGATTAGCCTCCACGTGGGAAAGCATACAAAGGAAGGAAGAATAACTCGGATAAGTATAGGGTGACCCGGCCAGCGAGTGAAAACTCTAAATGTGCCAAGGGAAAGCAAACCAAGGGAATCTGAACCATGAGATAACTCGGAAAAGGAGCAAGAGGCTCGGTAAAATTGAACCTGATGTGGCCTTAGTGGCTAAGGCAGCTAAGACCGCACGAGCTTCAGGAACTAATGTTGGGGGGACCCCCGGGTAGGGTCATGCCATTGTAAAAAGGCCGAGTTAGCCGAGGTACGGCAAGGTCAAAGAAAGTGCTGGCTGAGTCACCTCAAGGCAGGCCGAATCACGATGTAACCCGGACCAGGGGATGTCCACCTAACTGGGTCTCAACTAACTTATGCCGTATGTCGGTAAGATGTATCTAACTTATATGCAGGTACAGGTGTGGCCGGATCAACTAGGTACGATCCGGGTTATATCAAGCTTGTAAGAGAAGGAAGGTATCTCGCTGGTCAAAGGGTGACCACTGTGTGTAGAGCGTGAGCAAAGCAGACAAATGCCAGGACCATCGAGGCGTGACCGACAAAGGTGACGATGCCTGTGTCGGATGACGTGGGCGCCGCAGAGGCTCACGTAGCCTCTGCATGGATGACGCTGGGCAAAAGTGACCCGGTCGGCTTCCTAGTTTGGGAGGAGGCATATTCCAAGGAATATGCCTCCACGTATGCCCTAACTCGAGACCTGGTTACCCCTATATAAGGAGGGCTAGGGCCTCTGTAGAAAGGGTTGATGTCAAGTGGGTTGTGGTTTACTAGGGTGTTCTTGAGGGCAGGCTAGTGGTGAGAGTAAGAGAGTTATTCTTCCTCCTCTCCCCAATACAGCTCAAGGAGGACTTGTAAACTATGGAAGTGAATCGAATACAAAGCAACTGTGTGTGGGATCACCACACTATCCCTCCCTGGATTCCCTTAGTGCATTTAGTCCCCACCTTTAGCCTATCCATGGCATCTGCGGTGACACAACCACGACATTAACCCTAAATACTAATTAACCAAAATTAACAACATAATAACCAAAATTGATGGGACTATGGCACGACGATCACCTGAACGGCGAGGCGGCGCGGCGGGGCGGTGTGGCACGGAGACGGTGCGGGCGGCGGCGGCACGGACGTCGCGGAGACGGACGGCGGCGGCGACACGGATGGTGGCACGGACGGGCGCGGGCGGTGGCACGAACGGGCACGGGCAGCGAGCTCCTCTGGAAAGAAGGTGTGATCTGGCTCTCTGGGTCGTGGCACGATCCGGGGTGGGGGTGTGGTATTTATACCACCCCCCTTTAGCCCCGGGGCTGAAGGTATTTTCGGCCACCGCTATTCCCACGCGCCACACCCCTTTAGCCCCGGTTTGTAATACAAACCGGGGCTAATGGTCACCCTTTCTCCCCGGTTTGTATTGTATTACAAACCGGGGTTAAAGGTTATTTTTGGCGCAAAAACCCAAAATGGTTTATAGTTTTCATAAAATTATGTACTATATATCAAAAATTTCAGAGAAAGAAGATCTATAATTTAAATCTATTATCATACTTTATTATACAACTTAAATGAAATTATCTATTGTTTAACAAGTATTATATTTAGAACAAATGTTGGAAAATAAAGTTTATTATTTAAAAACAGAAAAATACATATAATATACCAAAGTATTCACAAAAAATAATAGACTCATTAGAAATATAATATTTAAAACTAAAACTATTAACTAGGACTAAAACATATTTTCCCGGCATTTCCCCCACTTCCCACCATTTCCCCCGCTTCCCGCCATGTTTTCCCGCCATTTCCCCCCCTTCCCGCCATGTTTTCCCGCCATTTCCCCCGCTTCCCGCCATGTTATCTCGCCATGTCCCTCTATATCTAGGCCGACCGCCATGTCCATCCACACATCCACACCTTCTCTCTCACAACAATGGACACCGCTTATTGGGTCTTTTTGACGCTCGAGGAGACCGAGGCGTTGTGCGCCTCCAGCTACCCATGCCAGCCGGGGTACCGGCTGCCCGCTGGCTAGATGCTGAGCGCTAGAGGGGTTCATGTTCCTCTTGTGCCTCAAGGTTCGGCCCGCTAGGCGGCCATCACGAAACACTTCTACCTCGAGCTCACACCGGAGCAGCGGATGGATCCCGATTGGTATCCCGACAACCTCGACACCTGGAATACCCTCTTCGCAAACCGGTGGGAAAGGGAGCTCGCCAGGTACGAGGGTGATGGCCCGCCCCTAGTGAACTACAATAAGGCTGGTCGCCGCCTGTGGTGGGTGAACCGGACTATCGCCAATGTGATGCGCTACATCGCCATGGGAGACCATCCTCGCCTGAGGTACCCGCACTTTAACCAGCTACATAGCCACAAGAATGGTTGTGGTGGTGAAGGCCTAGGGCGTACTGGGGTCGTCATCCGGGAGCCCCCTCCCCCACGCGTCGTGAATCCGAGGTTGGAGGATCCATCCGCGTGCTACGAGGAAGGGCTAAGGATCCATCCGCGTGCTACGAGCGACGACGATGACGATGACGATTCCGAAGACGACCCTGAAGCTGTGTACTACAGGGCTAGATATGATTATGACTAATTTTTACGTTTTAATATTAATAAATGTCTGGCCACAACAAGTTGCGATACTACCTATTGAGATCAAGATAGTTCATATCCATATACATATAAGAAGATCATTAAAAATAAAGGTTTAATAATATTGTACATCACCATCATCCACACATGTTAGGGTTTTCTTCTAATCCGTAACCATGGAGCATCTTCCTTACTTAACGGGATGCTTGGGTCATCCTTCACAGCGAAGGGCGGAATTTCATGAAACTTATCATAATCTTCTGACATGTCTGTATTATCCTCCACCCCCACGATGTTTCTTTTTCCTGAAAGAACTATGTGGCGCTTTGGCTCATCGGATGATTTATTCTTTTGCTTATCTTTCCTTTTTCTCCATTTGGTAGACATGTCCTTCATATAAAAAATCTGAGCCACATCATTGGCTAGGACAAATGGTTCATTTCTATATGCAAGGTTGTTGAGATCCACTATTGTCATTCCGTATTTCTTGTCTACCTCAACCCCGCCTCATGTCAGCTTGACCCATTTGCACCGATACAAAGGAACCTTAAAAAAAGGTCCATAGTAAAGTTCCCATATCTCCTCTATGTAACCATAATATGTATCCTTTTGCCCATTCTCGTATGTTTCATCAAATCGGACACCACTGTTTTGATTGGTGCTCTTTTTATCTTGGGCAATCGTGTCAAATGTATTCCCATTTATCTCGTACCCTTGGAAAGTCAATATAGTCGAAGATGGTGACCTAGCCAACGAGTACAACTGCTCTCCAACATTTATGTCATTCATGAGATGTGTCTGCAACCAACCGCTGAAAGTCCTCATATGTTCATCTCTAATCCAGGAGCTAGGCTTCCCCGGGTTGTTGGAGTGTACAATATTCTTGTGTTCCTCGATATACGGAGCCACCAAGGTGGAACTTTGCAGAACTGTGTAGTGTGCTTTAGTGAGAGAATGTCCGTCCGTACATATCCTAGCTTTCTTTCCTAGCGTGCCTTTTCCACTAAGTCTACCCTCATGTCGTGATTCAAGAACGCCGATGGGCTTATGGTCAGGAATAAAGTCAACACAAAACTCAATGACCTCCTCTATTCCATATCCCTTTGAGATGCTTCCTTGTGGCCTAGCACGGTTATGAACATATTTCTTTAACACTCCCATGAACCTCTCAAAGGGGAACATATTGTGTAGAAATATAGGACCAAGAATGTTAATCTCGTCGACTAGGTGAACTAGAAGGTGAGTCATAATATTGAAGAAGGATGGTGGGAACACCAACTCGAAGCTGACAAGACATTGGACCACATCTTTCTCTAACCTTAGTAGACTATCTAGACTGATTACCTTCTGAGAAATTGCATTGAGAAACGCACATAGCTTCACAATGGGTACTCGAACATTTTCCGGCAGGAGTCCCCTCAATGCAATCGGAAGCAGCTGGGTCATAAGCACGTGGCAGTCATGAGACTTTAGGTTTTGAAATTTTTTCTCTGCCATATTTATTATTCCCTTTATGTTTGACGAGAAACCAGACGGGACCTTAATACTGTTAAGGACTTCAAAAAAGATTTCCTTCTCTTCTTTGGTAAGAGCGTAGCTAGCAGTACCTTCAAACAGCTCTAGATGCATGCCGTCTCGGTCTTTTATACGGTGTTGGTCCTACCGTGCTTGAGGTGTATGTTTTCTCTTCCCATACACGCCCAAGAAGCCTAGCAGCATCACGCAAAGATTCTTCGCCAGGTGCATCACGTCACGCAAAGAGCTTTCCTATGTGTTTTTTATCTCTCTAACCAAATTTTGACACACTGATCCAGTAGTGTCATTGCATGTGTTATTTTTCTAGACCATATTGATCCACATGACAACACACACTCAAGTGAATTCAGTGATGCAACTTCTGCCACACTCATGCAAAATACAACGTGGAAGCTGCTTTCATATGTGTTTTTGGTCTATGTGACCAAGGTTTGACACATTGATCCACTAGTGTCATTGCATGTCTTCTTTCCCTAAACCACATTGATCCACAGGACAACACACACTCCAGTGGATTCTGTGATGCAATTTCCGCCACAATGGTTCAACATGCAATGTGCCAGCTGCCTTCCTATCTGTTTTTGGTCTCTATCACCATGGTTTGACACACTCATCCACTAGGGTCATTGCATGTGTTATTTTCCTAGCCACACTGATCATCTTGTGTCATTGCATGTGTTCTTTTCCTAAAACACACTGATCCACATGATAAAACACACTCAAGTGGATTCTATGATGCAACTTCTGCCACACAGGTGCAACATGCAATGTGGAAGCTGTATTCCTTTGTGTTTTTGGTCTCTATGAATATGGTTTGACTAACTGATCCACCACTGTCATTGCATGTGTTGTTTTCCCAAACCACATTGATCCACATGACAACACACACTCGAGTGGATTCTGTGATGCAACTTCTGCCACACTAGTGTAACATGCAATGTGGAAGCTGATTTCCTATGTGTTTTTGGTGTCTATGACCAAGGTTTGACACACTGATCCACTAGTGACCTTGCATGTGTTCTTTTCCTAGACCACATTGATCACTTAGAGTCATTGCATGTATTATTTTCCTAAACCACATTGATCCACATGACAACACACACTCCAGTCGATTCTATGAGCAACTTCTGCCACACTGGTGCAACATGCAATGTGGAAGCTGCTTTCCTATGTGTTTTTGGTCTCTGACACCATGGTTTGACACACTGATCCACTAGTGTCATGGAATGTGTTCTTTTCCTGAACCACACTGATCACCTAATGCCATTGCATGTGTTCTTTCCCAAAACCACATGGATCCACATGACAACACACACTCTAGTGGATTCTCTGGTGCAACTTCTGCCACACTGGTGCAACATGCAATGTGGAAGGTGCTTTCCTATGTGTTTTGGTCTCTGTCACCATGGTTTGACTCACTTATCCACTAGTGTCATTGCATTTGTTCTTTTCCTATACCACACTGATCACCTAGAGTAATTGCATGTGTTCTTTTCCTAAACCACCAGGGTACCCCATGATACGTCATGATTCATATTTTCACATTATATCAATATAATATCATAGTTATTTATAGTTTTTTCAGTTGCAGATAATTTGACGTAGGCCAGTGTGTACTCAAGTGTGAAAAACATGAATATTTTGTCTTTAAAACTGCTTCTATTTTCTATTTGAATCCCTTAGTCTGTTTTGCCCTTGGGTTTTTGATTCTACTCATTTTTCCCTATCTCGTAGTCTCAAACTCTCTCAACAGTCCAAACATGTGCTCACTTTGCCTACTGTGCGCTGATTGGTTGACACAGTTCTCACGCGGATAGTTCACGCCTACTGTTGATTCTCTCCGATCCAACGTGGATTGCTGCACGATGTTGTGCCCTTCACACTACATCGTGAGAACAAACGGAAGTACACTTGCTATCTTCCCCCATGTTTTATCCATTGGGTTTATTTGGTTCGTGTATCTCTCAGCAACACTTCTACAAGAAGGAACATTGGGCCGTATATTAGCGAATTCCACGAGTGGTCATGTCACATTTAATCTAGTCTGCAAAGGCTACTAGTCCACTACGTGGCAACGGGTCATCCATGGGCTATCCCATTTTTACGCAGTGCGCCTGCAATCTCCCTTCCAACAGGCCCCCACCGCACGAACCTTCCACACGTCAACCAAATCCTGAAGAGGTGCCTACTAGCTACCTTCGAGGAGAGCTAAACGTGCTCGCATTAAAAACCTAGCCGTCTTCATTGGGTCCTCTACTCGCACGCCTCCACTCGTCCCTCTCCCCAAACTAGCCAAACCCCACAGTCCTCGTCGTACAACCACTAGTCTTCTCCATGAAACCAGTGCGTGGGGGTGAGTCTGTGGGCATCACCGCCGGGGTGTTGCTCCTTCTACATGCGATGTGGTGCTTCCTATGGCAGATCTGGAGGAGCATCATGCAGCCCAAGGCGAGGAGGCCATGTAGTTCGACCCCCATGGGGACTATGTGCTCAGCGGTGTAGACGACTTCGCTCGTGTACCGAGAGGTACATATATTTCTCCATATATTTCTACACTGGTGCAACATGCAATCTGGAAGTTTCTTTCCTATGTTTTTTGGTCCCTATCACCATGGTTTGATATATTGACCATCTAATGTCATTGCATGTGTTCTTTTCCTAAACCACACTGATCACCTAATGCTGTTGCATGTGTTTTTGGTCTCTATGACCAAGGTGTGACACACTGATCCACTAGTGACCTTGCATGTGTTCTTTTCCTAGACCACATTGATCACCTAGAGTCATTGCATGTGTTATTTTCCTAAACCACATTGATCCACATGACAACACACACTCCATTGGATTCTGTGATGCAACTTCTGCCACACTGGTGCAACATGTATTGTGGAAGCTGCTTTCCTATGTGTTTTTGGTCTCTGTCACCATGGTTTTTGTGGTTGTGTTGGGAACGGAAGTACCTAAGAAGGTTAGATAGAGGTGTGGGGACTAGCAGGGAAGCTATCGACGGGGTCCGTAGGCGGGATTGGATACAAGTAAGCGTAGCGGGACGCAGGAAGTACCTAGGTTCAGAGCCCTCGTGGTGAGGTAAAACTCCTACTCCTGCTGATCTGACTATGAGCTATATACGAATTACAAGTGCTCCTCCAGCTGTATTCTCTATCTACTGTCTTAAATGCACTGAGACCAACCCTTTCTACTGAGGCCTTGCCTCTCCTTATATAGGCAGAGAGGCAACGGTCTCACTGGCCAATATGACTGGCGGGCCCCATAGGTGGGTCCCAGCCGGCTGGTCATCTACCATATCTGGTACGACCATGTCCCATCAGAGTACGAGCGGTATGGCTATCGTGGGCACAGTGAACGCCATGTGAGCCTGTCGTCAGCATCGGGCAACTGTTCCCGCGTCATCCCCGCAAAGTCTTCGGTATGGCCGAGTAGTTGCCAGTCTTGTCATCATACAGGGCGTGCCACGCACTGCTCCGCACGTCACCCTGTTTCCTTGATTGGTTCCGGCTATGCTGCTGTAGCCAGCTGCTCCTTGCCGCTCCGGCTACCTCACGGTAGCCAGCCCGACTTGCCCTGTCTGGCTGCTCCTCGCCGCTACGGCTACCGCACGATAGCCGGCCCAACTTGCCCTGTCCGACTTCCATGTTTCTTGCCTGGTTGGGGTATCCGGAGGTCATCCCCCCGACACTAGCCCCCGAGCGCGTGTAGATTTCGCCCTTGGGTGAAATGTGCACGCGCTCCCTCTTCGTTTTGAATTTCTGACCGGCTACGCATGGCGGTTGTGCTACCCATGATGTCAGTGCTGACGCCGGCCACGCCCGCACGCGCCATCATTACTCTGTGGCGGGCAGTGTAACGTCCCGTCGCATGTCGCACGCTTCGGTTCTTGCTCCGGGATCTTCTGCGCACCCCGCGTCTGCACACGGGATATGGGGCGGCGATTGAGCTAGGAAACGCTGCACTGCTCCCAGTTCCGTTCTTCTTCCTCTGTGCTCCTGCTTTTTGCGCTGTGCTACCGCTGCCGCTGTGGCCCGCTGCACCGCCCGTTTGTTGTCGTCGGTGGTACGGGCCACCGTCATTCGTCCGCCACCACGCCCACCAGCGAACCGGAGATTGCCGCTGAGCGCGGAGCGTGGTGTGGCCCCTCCGTCATAGAGGACCACATCCAAAAGTACCGCGCCACCCGCATCCTTCCGTCGGAGGAGGAAGTGGCGGTGCGGCTTGCGCCGGCGGGGGAGGACTCGCCGGATCCGGCAGAGGGAGAATGGGTGATCTTCCTCTCGCACCTGGCGTGCGGGTTCGTGCTACCGGTTCACCCGTTCTTCCTCACCTTCCTCGCCTTCTTCGACCTCCGCCTCCACCATCTCGGCGCCAACGCAATCGGCACACTGGCACACTTCATCGCGTTCTGCGAGAGCTACCTCGGGATCCAGCCGGATCTCGGGCTCTTCTGCCAGCTCTTCCGAGTCCGGCCGCAGGTGCAGTTTACGAAGGGGCTGCTGGTCGTCTGTGGTGGCGCCTCCATGTACAGACCGGCTACCCGAAGTTCCAGCTGCACGACACGGTACGACTATGGCAGCAGTCGAACTTCTACGTCAAGAAACTCACGGCTGTCGACCGGATCAACCTTCCGGCGTTCCAGGACGTGGAGTCCAGCCGGTAACACTGGGACCTGAAGATCTATGGCGAGAAGGTGGAGTCAGACGAGATGCTGAAGCGCATGCGTGCCCTCGTCACTACCGGACAAACTGGCATGGACATCACCCTCAGCTGGATGTCCCGGCTGATGATGCCGCAGCAGCAGCGAGCACACAAGATGTGCTTTTACTCCGGCCGGCTGGACCCGACCTGGTTGTCTCGCCACGACCCCCGCTACCACAATCTGAAGGAGTGGGTGTGGATGATTACCAAGGAGCGGCTGTTGGAAGGCTGGGCCTTCGGGCTGGCGCCCAATAGTCGAGACAACCGCGCGCCCCGGGTAAGTTCTTCCAGCCGAGATTTCTTTTGTATCTATTGCCCTTCTCTTTTGTTTATCCGATTACTCTCTCGTACTCGATAGATCTTCCCCTGTATCCTTCGCGAGGAGGGTGATGTTCCTCTTCAGACGTTCACGCCCGACTTGCCCGAGCCGTGTGCTTGGCGGTCTGGCGAGGAGTCGGACGGGGATGGGGACGCCTTCCCTAGCCAGAACGATGAGCCGACCGCCGATCCCCACGCGGAGGTCGACGAGGAGGAGGAGGCCGCGCCAGCCCCTGATTTGGCACGGCGCCTCGCGACAGACGGCGACTCCAGCCGGTTTAGCGCTGGCGGGAGCGGCTCCAGCCATTTCAACGCCAGCCGGCCTGCCACGGAGGAGCAAGCTCCCAAGAGGAGCCGGACCGGCACCCTTCCCCCAAGCCGCCTCGGCCGGAAGAAAGGGCCGCCCCCTGTGGTACAGGGGTACGTCTTTATCCAGGTTCCTTTACCATCTTCTATTTTCTTTCGTTTTTTCCCTTCTTGCCTTTGGCTTATTTGCTTCTTTTTCCTTCTTCTTTTCTTCTGTCTTTTCAGCACGCTGGTCTCCTTTGGAGCCGCGAGCCCGGTGCGAGCACCGACTGGGTCTCCACCGCCTGCGCCGCCTACGTCTGACTCTGCCCCTCCTTCCTCCGAGGCACCGCCTCCGCCGCCGCCTCGAGATGAACCAACTGTCCCAGCAGGGACGAGGGGCCCTTAGCCGGCCACGGTGGTCCATTGGGAAACGGTCGAGACCGCCTTGCAGAGCAGGGACGGCTCCTCCACAGGGACGCGGAGAGCGGCCGCCAGCAAAGAACTTGTGGTTGTCGGCAACGACAACTCCTAGGACGAGCCGGGGAAGGAGTGGAGGATGGCGGTGGTTGCGGCGAAGGAGTCCCTGGCCACCAATGCCGTGGATTACAACGCCTCCTCTGCTGCCTCACTGACGGATCTTGCCGCCACCCTCGAGCTAGCGTTGAAGGAGATCCGGCTACTCGAGGCTGCAGCCGGCGGGAACCGGTCCTTGGAGCAGAAGCTTGCTGCTGCCAACGGAACCTCCCAGAGTAAGTTTCCTTCATCCAGAATCATTCACCCTCTTTTTTTAAAGATAGTCAGTTTTGCTGCAGCTATCCTTGTGTGCGCTTAGCGCGAGAACGATCGCTTGAAGAAAGTGAATGACCGGCTGAGCAAGTCCAACTCCGTGCTACGGCTGCAGAACAAGGATTGACACACAATGGTAGTCGGTTTGGAGGCCACCGTCAAGGAGCGCGACGCCTCGCTCGCCAGCCAGATCGACGCCTTCAACCTTCTCGAGGCCCAGAACAAGGACCAAGAGATGGAAATCATGCGGCTCGCGACAAAGGAGAAGGCCCTAGTGGAAGAGCTGATGCAAGTCGGTCATACGGCTAAGGGTAAGTTCCCCTTTTCCGTCTCCTTTGTCTTTCCGGATCCGGTAGCCGGATCTGACTGTCTTTTTTCTGACTGCGTTTTATCGTGGCATAGACCTGCTGGCGTAAAACCGGCTGCAACAGAACTGGCCCGGAGCGTAGCCGACGGCCTAGGAGCTCGTCGTCCTTCTCGGCGAGGAAGCTGCCAAGCTCCACCAAGCAGCGCATGCCATCTTCTCATTTCAGTGGCCAGACGCTCCGGTTCCGGAGACTATGGCGCAGCTAGCCGTGAAGGTGGGGGAGGTACCGGCTGCCATGGACCGGCTACAAGACTTGGCGGCGCGAGCCGGAGCAGAGATGGCTCTGGCCCTCATGCTCTCGTTGTACAAGGATGCCCGTGTCGAGAAGATCGACGGAGGCTTCCGCGTCGGCGCCGATCTTGCCGCCATCTGCTAGGCTCATCCGGAGCTCCGGGGCTTCGCCATCATGATCGTTGATTACATGGATCCCGACAAAGTGCTCACCGACTCAGAGTTCGTCGGCACTCCGAATGCGGAAGCCTAGACGCAGCCGGCTGGGGACGCCAGAACCCGATCGACCGCCGCGCCTCCCCCTCGCCTGAGGCTGCTGCCAGCCAAGGCGCTCCGCATGGCAAGGTCCCTATTGTTTAGCTAATGCCCCGGGATGTCGGGTGGACTTGTTTGTCTTGTCTTGTTTTAAAACCCGTATGTCTGTACCGGCTGCTTCTGGCGCCGGGTAAACTCATGGGGGCTTCGTCTTCTTTTCTTTTTAATGCTAGTCTGACTTGTCCTAGATTGCCTTTAACTTGTGTTGCTTTTATGTTCTTTCAATATTTTGTCGGCTGACTTTGTCTAGCTGACTTTGCTCGGCTGAACGCCTTTAGCCGGGGGAACTGCAATTCCGGTTGGGGTGCGTCAGCGCACCCACTGGGTGTAGCTCCCGAGATTCGGAGTAGCTGGCATAGCCAGGTACTTTGAATCTTATTTCTTTCCTCAAGTCCTCTAACTTCATCCGACTAGACGCATCTTAGTCGGTTGCTTCCGCTGGCTGAACGCCTGCAGCCGGGGGAACTAACATTCGAAAGGGGGCACGCGAGCGCACCCACTAGGTGTAGCCCCCGAGATTCGGAGTAGCTAGGGTAGCCAGGTACTTCGAATCTTCTTCGTCTTCTCTTGCTCCTGCCCTTGCCCTCTCCTGGGCTCCAAATACCCGGCTAAACGCCCTTAGCTGGTCGGGAAACTACAAGATTCCACTGGGGGCGTGTGAGCGCACCCAGTGGGTGTAGCCCCCGAGATTCGAAGCACTTGATAAAGGCAAGGACTTCGAATCTTCTTCTCTTTTCTTCCAGAATTCTGACTCGAAGTAGTTGCACAAAAATATAGATACACATACATTGTCACTCGTTAATAGCTAAGTCTGCTAAACTGTAACCGGGAGGCGGATTTGTTTTTTGAAAACTAGCTTGCGCCTTTCTGGACACTTAGTCGTTTTCCCGTGTGCTCTGCTGTTTTCGTTGAGTCCTTGCCGTGCAGCCGGGTTGTGGTCTGCAGCCGGAATCGAAGGGAGCTAACAGTACATCGCGCACGGTACTAACGGCTTAGCAGCTAGATTTTCTTAAGCTAGTTGCGAGGCTGGGAAGCCCGATTTGTCGTGTCTCCTCTCCGTTTTTCATGTGGGATGCCTCGGGCTTTTGCTCTTGCTAGTCAGAAAGCTGGGTTGTGGTATGTAGCTAAGCCAAAGAGTGGGCCTCTGACATCGTCGCACACTACTCAGCCGGTTTGTTGACTTAGTAGGTCGGGCCAGCCGGCAAGCCCCCGGGTAGGGGTTGCTGGAGCTGAAAAATCTGAACTAGAAAACATATGCATACACATTTCTTGCAAGGAGCCCCCAACCATCTCGTAGGGGTCTGTATTTTCATTCATAGGGTTTGTGGGATACATACACCGTCGGGTGACTAGGTGTAAAACGGGCGCAGCAGAGCCACGTTCCAAGGACGCTCGGTCGCCTCGTCTGATTTGTCCATCTTGTTCTTCCGCGGCTGCTGCGTGTCGATGAGGTAGTAGGAGTCATTAGGCAGCACCCGGCTGACGATGAAGGGGCCCTCCCAGGGTGGCGACAGCTTATGCCTGCCCTTCGTGTCCTGCACCAGCTGGAGAACCAGGTCGCCTTTGCGGAACGCGACAGGGCGTATCCGGCCTGAATGGTAGCGGCGTACTCGTTGCTGGTACAAGGCCGATCTGTACAATGCCAGTTCGTGGGCCTCCTCGAGGAGGTCCACACCATCTTCCCATGCCTCCTGGTTGGCCTTTTCATCGTAGAGGAGCTTGCATGGAGAGTCGAACTCGATATCTGCAGAGAGGACGGCTTCTGATCCGTAGACCAGGAAGAATGGGGTGTAGCCAGTTGATCTATTCGGCGTGGTGCGGAGGCTCCATAGCACAGCCGGAAGCTCCTCGATCCAGCACCCGGGTGACCGCTCCAAAGGCTCGATGAGGCATGGCTTGATGCCGGCTAGCACTAAGCCATTTGCCCTTTCGACTTGCCCGTTGGACTGCGGGTGCGCAACGGAAGCGAGGTTCAGCCGGATGCCCTTGTTGCTGCAGAATCGGGCAAAGGCCCCCTTGGCAAAGTTCGTGCCGTTATCGGTGATAATGCTGTTGGGGTAGCCAAACTGGTTGATCACGTCGGTGAAGAAGGTGACGACTGTCGCCCCGTCCAGCTTTCAGATGGCTTGGCCTCGATTCACTTTGTAAATTTGTCCACCGCCACCAGCAAATGGGTCATGCCTGCGCACGCCTCCTTGAAGGGACCGACCATGTCGAGGCCCCAAACAATGAAGGGCCAGGTGATCGGTATGGTCTTGAGCACCTAAGTCGGCATATGCCTAAGCTGCCCGAAGCGCTGGCACCCATTGTACGTGTGGACTAGCTGTTCGGTGTCCTCGAGGGCGGTGGGACAATAGAAACCGTGGCGAAACGCCTTGGCGACTATCGCCCTTGACTAAGCGTGGTGCCCGCATTCGCCCTGGTGGATGTCCTTGAGTAGCCGGTAGCCTGTATCCACATCGACACACCTTTGGAAAATGCCGGATACGCTGCGCTTGTACATCTCTTTGTTGATGATGGTATACGTGTGCGTGCGGCGCCGGATTTGCCTGGCCTCCACCTCGTCATCTGGAAGCTCCCTGTTGGCGATTTAGTTCATGAAGGGTTGTGCCTAGGATGGTAGTTCCTTGATGACGAGGATGCTCCCGCTCTCCGGTTGATGGTCGGGGGGTCGTCCGGATGAGGTACTCGGGACGCCAGCCCCCGAGCCACTTGACGAGTCGGCAACCCTCGGGTCTTGTGAGCCGGAGGGTACGAAGTTGCCGGAGCCGGCACGGGACTTCTTTTTTGGAGGTTCTACCGGCTCTGGATCTGCCGCCCCGTCAACCGAAGCACTCCCTACCCATATGATGGAATCCGACTCGGGGTACGGGTTGATGGAGGGCTTGCGTAGGTGCTCTAGGGAGACCCCGGGTGGGATCGCCTGCCTGGTGGATCCGATTTGTGCGAGCGAATCGGCTGCCTCGTTGTTGGCACGAGGGACGTGATGAAATTCACATCCATTGAAAGAGGCGCTGAGCTTCTATATGTGGAACCGGTATAGGGCCATATTTGCATCGCGGGCGTCCCATTCTCCGGATACCTGCTGCACCAACAGATCCGAATCGCCGAAGCAAAGGATCCGGTTGACACCAATCTCTTTGGCTAGCCGGAGGCCATGAGCCAGTGCCTCGTATTCGGCTACGTTGTAGGAGGCCTTGAAGTGGTTCTGCGGGACGTACTCCAGCCGTTCTCCTTTGGGCGAGGTGAGCACGATTCCGGCTCCCAAGCCCCCGAGCATCTTTGACCCGTCGAAGTGCATCTTCCAGTGGTCCCAATCCGGGACCGGTCGGAGGTATTGGGTCTCGGCCCAGTCGATTAGGAAGTCCGCCACCGCCTGCGACTTGATCATGAGCCGGGGCTCATATTGGATGGAGTAGGCGGCGAGATCGATGGCCCACTTGGCGACTCGGCCGGTGGCGTCTTTGTTGCCGATGATTTCCGAAAGGGGTGCGGTGCACACGACCTTAATCAGATGCTCCTAGAAATAGTGGTTGAGCTTCTTGCATGCCAGGTACACGCCGTAGCACATCTTCTGGTAGTGGGGGGTAGTTCTGCTTGGAGAGGGAGAGGACCTCGCTGAGTTAGTAGACGGGCCTTTGAACTGGCTGAGCCTTGCCTTCCTCAAGGCGCTCCACCACCAGGACCACACTGATGACCCGGCTGATGGCTGCTGTATAGAGCAACATCGGCTCCTTGCTAGCCGGCGTGGCTAGAACTAGCACTGTGCATAGCATGCACTTGAGGTCGTGAAAGGCGGCGTCGGCTTGAGAGGTCCAGGAGAACTTGTCCGTCTTCTTCATCAGCTGGTACAACGGGAGTGCCTTCTCTCCCAACCGGCTGACGAACCGGCTGAGGGAGGCCAGGCATCCGGTGAACTTTTGGTCTCCGAGCAGGCTCCTGGGCGGCTACATCCTCTCAATGGCCGCGATCTTTTCCGGATTTGCCTCGATCCCTCGTTGCAATACGAGGAAACCGAGTAACTGCCCAGATGGGACTCCAAAGACGCATTTCTCAAGGTTCAGCTTCATCTGGTACTGCAGGAGATTGCCAAATGTCTCTCCTAGATCTTCGAGGAGGGTGGGCTTCTCCTTGGTCTTGATGACCACATCGTCCACATAGGCCTGCACATTTCGTCCTATCTACGAGTGCAAGCAATACGGGGCAATGCGAATGGATCTTTCGGGCACGCCTTGTTTAGGCTGGTGTAGTCGATACACATGCGCTAGGTCTTGTTCTTCTTCAACACCAGGACTGGTTTCGCCAGCCAATCCGGGTGGTACACTTCCATGATGAACCCATCTGCAAGGAGCTGGGTGATCTCGTCACCGATAATCTTCCTCTTCCCCTCTGCGAACTGGCGCAGAGGTTGTTTGACCGGCTTGGCATCCGGCCGCACATGGAGTGAGTGCTCGGCGAACTCCCTCGGTATACCTGGCATGTCCTTGGGTGACCATGCAAAGATGTCCCGATTCTCACGGAGGAAGATGACGAGTGTGCCTTCCTATTTGCTGTCCAAGTTGGCACCGATGGTGACGAACTTGGTCGGGTCAGAGGGGTCGAGCAGGATCCTCTTCGTCTCCTTTGCCGGCTGGAAAGCTCCTTCTCCAGCCAGCTTGCTACTAGCCGGTATGTCTTGCTGGGCCATGGCCATGTTGCGCATGATCATGCGCTTTTCCTTGGCTATGATGAGGGCCTCTGCCGGTTTGGAACCAGCTGAGGCGCACTCTATTAACCGCCTAAAGCAGCCAGCGATGCTGATCACCCGTTGGGTCCTGACATCTTCGTCTTGAGGTATGCGTAGTGAGGGACGGCCATGAATTTGGCAAGGGTGGGGCGCCCGAGGAGAGCATGGTAGGAGCTCGTCAGGTTTACCACCTCGAACCAGATCGGTTCGCGGCGAAAGTTCTCCTCAGTCCCGAAGATGACGTGCAGCTGGATTTTACCCAACGGGGCGCAAGTCGGTCCTGACAGTATGCCATGGAACGTTGTGGTGGTCGGGCGCAGTCGCATTCGCGAATGCCCAGCTTCTCCAGCGAAGACCAGTAGAGGAGGTTGAGGCTGCTGCCTCTGTCGATGAGGATGCGAGAGAAACGACAGGTGCGTGCGTTGGAGACGATGAGGGGGTCGAGTACGATGGCGTAGCCCTCGGGAGTCGGCAGCTGCTCCGGCTGGTCTTCTCGGCTCCATGTGATGGGGGTTTCCGACCAGTTCAAGTACTAGGGGACCGGAGAGACGATGGCGTTGTCCTCTTTGGAGTGTCGCATGCGGCTATGCTTGTCGTCCAACTCCGTCTCAAAGATGTGGTAGGCGGCGTGCGGCTGGGGGTAGCCATTTTTGTTGTTGCTGCCGTTGCCGCCGTTACCATCATTGCCGGCTCCCCTAGTCTATGGTGGTGGTCCACCAGGAGGGGGCGGGGGGAGGCATTGCGGGCTGCCATGGTCTTTTAGCTGGCGAGTCCAGCTGCAATTCCGGGTGGTGTGCGTAGCCGGTTTGAAGGGACCTCTATGCCACTTGCACCGGCCGTCAAACATCTGGTCGAAGGTGAGCCGCGGCTTCTGCCTTCTTGCATCGTTAGCCGGTGCGTCGGGCGCACCCGCCATAGCTTTGACCTGTCACGCGTGGTAGCGGGTTCTGTTGTCTGGCTTGGCGGTCCCCGTGGAATCGGTTGTCGTTGTCATGGCGCCTGGAGGATCCGGCTTCTCTAGCCGGATTGCTCGGACGGTCACGAGCCGGCTTTGTAGGAGTCGGACGTCCGTCCGCATTTACCCGGAAGGGCTTCTTCATGGCGGCATCCGTCGTGTCGTACTGGTCCGCAACCCTCATGAGCTCCGCCATGGTTTTCGGCTCGTCACACAGTTGCCAGTGGCGAAGCATGGTGCCTTCTCGGCATCCCTCGATAAAGAAGCTGATGGTCTGGCTCTCCAGGATGCCCTCGCACGTGTTGCGCAGCTCCGTCCACTTGGCGAGGTACTCGCGGTCGGTCCCGCGGTCGCCCTGGACGCACAAGGCCAGGTTGCGTGGGCGTCCTGGACGCTTGTACGTGCCATTGAAGTTGCGGACGAACACCTTCTCGAAGTCTGGCCAGGCGTTGATGCTGTTGGGCGCAAGGCTGTTGAGCCATGTCCTTGCCGACCTGGTTAGCATAAGGGGGACATAGCGCAGAGCTGTGCGCTTATTCCCATGGGCTATGCCGACTGCCGTAGCATAGTCGGTCAGCCAATGTTCCGGCTTCATGCTGCTATCGTACTTGGGGGTGTCCTTGGGTAGGGTGAACTTATTCGGAAACGGCTCGTTCTGGATGCGAGGTCCGAAACAAACCGGTCCGGTGGAGTCTTCTTCCTCCGTGACGTGCGCTTGAGCAAGGAGCTCGATGCGGTCACGGGCATCCGGACGATCAGGGTCGGGCGCTCCCACCTGGCCCGAGAGACGGGAACCGGCGGGACTTGGTGCTCCGGTTGGTGGAGGGGAAGGCGGTGGTTGCTGTTCACCGTTTGCTCCTAGCGCAAGGGTAGCGGGTAGCGGGACGTAGGAAGTACCCAGGTTCGGAGCCCTCGTGGTGAGGTAAAACTCCTACTCCTGCCAATCTGACTATGAGCGATATACGAACTACAAGTGCTCCTCGAGCTGTATTCTCTAGCTACTGTCTTAAATGCACTGAGACCAACCCTTTCTACTGAGGCCTTGCCTCTCCTTATATAGGAAGAGAGGCAATGGTCTCACTGGACAATCCGACTGGCGGGCCCCACAGGTGGGTCCCAGCCGGCTGGTCATCTACAGTATCCGGTACAACCATGTCCCATCAGAGTACGAGCGGTATGGCTGTCGTGGGCACAGTGAACGCCGTGCGAGCGTGTCGTCAGCATTGGGCCACTATTCCCGCGTCATCCCTGCAAAGTCTTCAGTATGGCCGAGTAGTTGCCAGTCTTGTTGTCGTACAGGGCATACCGTGCACTACTTTGACTGCTCCTCGCCGCTTCGGATACCTCACGGTAGCCGGCCCGACTTGCCCTGTCCGACTGCAATGTTTCTTGCCTGGTTGGGGGTATCCGGAGGTCATCCCCCCGATAGTTTTACACATTTACCACCTAGTGTCATTGCATGTGTTCTTTTCCTAAACCACACTTGTCACCTAATGCCGTTGCATGTGTTCCTTTCCTAAACCACAATGATCAATATGACAACACACACTCTAGTGGATCATGTGATGCAAATTCTGCCACACTGGTGCAACAAGCAATGTGGAAGCTACTTTCCTATGTGTTTTTGGTCTCTGTCACCCTGGTTTGACACATTGATACACTAGTGTCATTTCATGTGTTATTTTCCTAAACCACAATGATCACCTAGTGCCATTGCATGTGTTATTTCCCAAAACCACATGGATCCACATGACAACACTGACTCTATTGGATTATGTGATGCAACTTCTGCCACACTGATCCAACATGCAATGTGGAAGCTGCTTTTGTATGTGTTTTTGATCTCTGTGACCATGGTTTGACACACTGATCCACTAGTGTTGTTGCATGTGTTCTTTTCATAAACCACATTGATCCACCAGTATCATTGCTTGTATTCTTTCTCAAAACCATAGGGATCTAGATGACAACACACACTCCAGTGGATTCTGTGATGCAACTTCTGCCATAGTGGTGCAACAAACAATGTGGAAGTTGCTTTCCTATCTGTTTTTGGACTCTATGACCATGGTTTGACCCACTAATCCACTAGTGTTAATGCATATATTCTTTTCCTAAACCACACTAATCACCTAGTGCCCCATGTGTTCTTTTCCTAAACCAAATTGATACACATGAAAACATGCACTCTAGTGGATTTTGTGATGCAACTTCTAACACACTGGTGAAATATGCAATGTGGAACCTGCCTTTCTATGTGCTTTTGGTCTCTGTGACCATGGTTTGACACACTTATCCACTAGTGTCATTGCACGTGTTCTGTTCATAAACCACATTGATCCACTAGTGTCACTCCATATGTTCTTTCCCTAAACCACAAGGATCCACATCACAACACGCACTCTAGTGGATTCTGTGATGCAACTTCTGCCACAATAGTTCAACATGCAATGTGGAAGTTGCTTTCCTATGTGTTTTTGGTCTCTGTTGCTATGGTTTGACACATTGATCCACTAGTGCCATTTCATGTGTTCTTTTCATAAACCACACTGTTGTTGTTTCCCAAAACCACATTGATCCACATGACAACACACTCCAGCGGATTCTGTGATGCAATTTCTGCCACAGTGGATCAACATTCAATGTGGAAGTTGATTTCATATGTGCCTTTTGTCCCAGTGACTATGGCTTAACAAATTAATACACCACTGTCATTTCATGTGTTCTTTTCATAAACCACATTGATGTTCTTTCCCAAAACCACATGGATCCACATGACAATACACACTGCAGTGGATTCTATTATGCAACTTCTGCCACACTAGTTCAACACGCAATGTGGAAGCTGCTTCCCATGGTTTGACACATGGATCCACTAGTGTCATTGCATGTGTTCTTTTCCTAGACCAATTTGATCCACATGACAACACACACTCAAGTGGATTCTATGATTTAACTTCTGCCACATTGGTGCAACGTGCAATGTGGAAGCTGCTTTCCTATGAGTTTTGGTCTTTGTGACCAAGGTTTGACACACTGATCCACTGGTGACCTTGCATGTGTTCTTTTCCTAGACCACATTGATCACATATAGTCATTGCATGTGTTCTTTTCCTATACCACATGGATCCACATGGCAACACACACTTTAGTGGATTCTGTGATGCAACGTCTGCCAAACTAGAGCAACATGCAATGTGGAAGCTTCTTTCCTATGTGTTTTTGCTCTTGTGACCAAGGTTTGACACACTAATCCACTAGTGTCATTGCACGTGTTCATTTCCTAAACCACGGTGATCACCTAGTGCCATTCCATGTGGTCTTTTCCTAAACCACATTGATCAACATGACAACACACACTCTAGTGGATTCTGTGATGCAACTTCTACCACACTGGTGTAACATGCAATTTGGAAGCTTGTTTCTACGTGTTTTTGGTCTCTGTGACCATGGTTTGACACACTGATACACTAGTGTCATTTCAAGTGTTCTTTTCCTAATCCACACTACTCACCTAGAGCCATTGCATGTGTTCTTTGCCAAAACCACATGGATCCACATGACAACACACTCTAGTGGATTCTGTAATGCAACGTCTGCCACACTAGTCCAACATGCAATGTGGAAGCTGTTTTCCTATCTATGCTTGGTCTTTGTGACCATGGTTCAACACACTAATCCACTAGTGTCATTGCATGTGTTCATTTCCTAAACCACACTGATCACCTAGTGCCATTGCATGTGTTCTATTCCTAAACCACATTGATCCACATGACAACACACTCTAGTGGATTCTGTGATGCAACTTCTGCCACACTGGTGAAACATGCAATGTGGAAGCTGCTTTCCTATGTGTTTTGGTCTATGTGACCATGGTTTGACACACTGATCCACTAGTGTCATTGCATGTTTTCTTTTCATAAACCACATTGATCAACTAGTGTCATTTAATGTGTTATTTCCCAAAATCACATGGATCCATATGACAACACATACTCTAGCTAGTGGATTCTGTGATGCAACTTTTGTCACAGTGGTGCAACATGCAATGAGGAAGCTGCTTTCCTATCTGATTGTTGGTCTCTGTGACTATGGTTCGACACATTGATCCACTAGTGTCATTGCACGTGTTCTTTTCCTAAACCACACTGATCACCTAGTGCCATTCCATGTGTTCTTTTCCTAAACCACATGGATCCACATGACAACACACACTCCGGTGGATTCTGTGATGCAACTTCTGCAACACGGGTTCAACATGCAATGTGGAAGCTGCTTTCCTTTTTTGTTTTTTGTCTCTGTGACTATGGTTTGACTCATTAATACACTAGTGTCATTTCGTGTGTTCTTTTCATAAACCACATTGATGTTTGAAACATTGCAAATGTATCTATAATTTTTGATGTTCCATGCTTAGTTTTATCCACTTTCTTGTGTTTTGTTCCAACTTTGGAGTACTTTTCATATGATTTCTTGGACTAACCTATTAACAAGAGCCACAGTGCAAGCTCTTTACGAGACTTGAATCCCTGCTTCCTTCTATGAAGGCTTTTCTTCCACCATTATATTGAGTCTCCACCTTCTATCTTTATGCACCTACTTTCAGAGCATAGTGGCCATTCTTAGTTCTATGTGCATTGTCCCAAGACTAGTTGATTGATGCATAACTTGATATTGCTTGTTTTAAACTATTGTATCTAGTCACTCTTATGAACTTTGAAGGTGTCCTATGCATTTATATTTGCTACTCTATTGAGGGACAAGCTGAATACTATTATGCTAAGTTTTCTTTATGTGAAACAAACAAACGTCTTGCAAAACTTTGTTATTCATGAATCATTTGTTTGTGCCTTTTCATGTTGCATCATATTTCCTTTGCTTATTGCTAGAACTTTGTATTTCATGCTATGATTGAAGTATTATGATCCCAGCTTTGAATGTTTTGCAAATACTTTGATCAAGTCTTTGATGGTGTATGTCACCTCAAAAATTATTCTTTCTTTTTATCACTTACCTACTCGAGGATGAGCAGGAGTTAAGCTTGGGGATGTTGATACATTGCAAATGTATCTATAATTTTTGATGTTCCATGCTTAGTTTTATCCACTTTCTTGTGTCTTGTTCCAACTTTGGAGTACTTTTCATATGATTTCTTGGACTAACCTATTAACAAAAGCCACCATGCCAGCTGCCTGTTTTCTGCTGTTTTTTGGTTCTAGGAAAGTCAGAAAATGAATATTCTCGGAATTTGACGGGACAAAAGCCAAAGTGCCTATTTTTCCGAAAGTCATCAAGTGCCAGAATATGAGACAGAGTGGGGCCAGGGGGCCACCACACCACCTGGCCACGCGGACAGGCCTGGCCCGGGCCAGGGGGTGGTGTGGCCACACCTGGCACCCCCTCGGTCTCTCCTTCCGCCTATATATTGCCCTCGAGACGAAAACCCTAAGTACCCGATCAAAAATCCACGAAAGAGTCTGTAGCCGCCGTCATCTCCATCCCTAGATCGGGATGGATCTGAAGCTCTTCCCGGCACGCGGCCGGAGAGGGGAATTCACCCTGGAGGCCTTCTTCATCACCATGCAAGCCTCCGGTGTTATGCGTGAGTAGTTCATCCTTGGACTACGGATCCATGTAGTAGCTAGCTGGCTGGTTCTCCACCTTTGTGCTTTCATGTCTAGATCTTGTGAGCTCCGTTCATGATCAAGATCATCTATTTGTAATTCTGCATGCTGTGTTTGCAGGGATCCGATGGATATTGAGATTCTATTTCAGATTGATTATTGATTCTATCATTTCTTTGTTATTTGTGATCTTGCATGCTTTCCGTTGTTAGTAGTTATCATGGCCAAGTAGATGCTAGCAACTCCAAGAGTTAGTATTTAAGGAAGCTTGGTCTAGAATCTCCGATCTACATGAAAAAACTGAGCCTAAAATGACTCAAAGCTTGTTCCTTAGCAGTTTTTACCTTGGGATTGCTCTTTGCTATAGATATGCTTTAGATGCTGTTGTGGGAGGAGATTTCCTCCAATATAATGAGGATGATGCTATTAATGCTATAAATAAATTGATCCTCACTTACAACATTCCTAGCCAAACTGATATTTCTTTCGCAAAAATATTTGCTAGGTTGAACACTCTTGAGGCTATCACTAGTAGCTTAGAAAATTGCTATAACACGCTTAGGGAGCATCACAATTATGTTCCAATAAACTCTGAACCATCAAAGTGGTTCCCTACAGTAAAGATTGAGATGAACACCGAAACTTTCCAAGCTCGCTGTGATATCATGTCTGAATTTTGTCTTATGCCCAAATATATTTATAAATATCTGAATACTTGGGGGCTCACTGAAGGAGGAAAAGAAATATCTCTTGCTAATAATACTACCATATTACCTCTTGGAATAGCTGAAGGAGTGTCTACAAAGATCCTTGGGAAAACGATTTCTATTGATTATCTTGTTATTGAATGTGCAGGAAAAGGACAAATTACACTTGGAAGGTCCCTATTAGAACTCCTTGGAGCAATAATAGATGTGGGAAAGGGGACCATGCACCTTTATTCTCCACCAAACAATCATATTTTCCCCAAGGTTAAGAATAAAAGTAAGAGATGTAAGGGCAACAAATTTGGTCTTAATGCTTCTTCATTTGAGAATACTTGATTCTTTTTCTTGCTTCTTATGCCTAACTTAAAGGCGTTAAAGAAAACTACTTATTGGGAGATAACCCAAAAGTTTTAGATGAGTCTTGGAAGTTATTACCTCTGTAATAACCTGTCCTTATCCTTTTTATTTGCTTTTTGTGCCAAGAGTAACCTCTAATGAGAGAGAAGTAATGATTGGGAAAGTTGCTGTCCCGAAACAGATTTCTGTGCTTCACTGCAAAAATTCGTGAGACAGATCTGTACGTCGGATTAAGCTGTAATTGTCTGTGCTTCTGCCCCTGGTTGTTATCTAACTTTCGCTAGTTCGGCACTTTTTTATTTGAGCTACAGAAGGTCTTCTAAAAAATTCGTCTTTACCTGCTGGTCTATTTTGACAGATTTCTGCCATTTTCTGCATTTGCTTCTTGTTGGTTCCTTCTTGAGCTCTTTTGGGGAATTGAGCTTTTTGAGGGAAGTGCTACAGTATCTAGTGTTCTAATGGAATTTTATTTTGTGTTAGAACTGAACCTTAAAACTTATTTATCTTGAGTGCACTAATGTTGCTAATAAAGATTGTGTGAAGTTTTTGTATAAAGGAAAAATTTCAGGTGTATGGAAGGAATGAGTAATGAGATGAAGGATGGACTAAAGCTCAATCTTTGGGATGCCACGCGTGTCACCCCAAGAAATATCCAAGAAGTACAAGCGTCAAAGCTTGGGGATGCCCAAGGCATCCCCTTCTTCATCAATAAAAATCTCAGGTTTCTTCCAAACGCTTCATTTTTATTGTTTCATGCATAGTTGTGTTGTTCTTGGAGCGTCTTCTTTTTCATTTTCGTATTGGTTTTCGTTTGCTTTGGTTTTCTTAGTTTTCTGAATAAATTGTTTGAGCCCCTCTTTCTTACATTGGTTTGCAAATAGTTTGGTTTGGTTTGGAAAAGAGTAGTTAAGTTCATGCTTATGTGGTAAAAAGAGCTCGTTTTTTACTGTGGCCTATGCTTTGTCATGCCATGCTTGATATTGTTTTGGGTTTATGCTTAGTATTCATTGCTGTAGCATGACTTGTTATAAACAATTGAGATTGCTTAATGTTCCTTGGATGAATCATGCGTTGTTTTAGCATATTAAAGCATAGTATAGTGGTATTCTCCTTTGATGCTTTATTTGGGTTGACTTGGCGAATGCTCACACCATGTTATGACTATCTCAAGTCACCATAGCCCTTATGATCCTTTAGTTTTCAACTTGTAGTATCACTTTATGCTTTGATCAATTATGTTTTATATCTTTGCATGATTATGGCCATTATTGCTCTCTTAGTTTGTCGCTCCCAGTCTTTGCTAGCCTCCACAACCAAGTATGAGTTCCACTCATGCATCCAACTCCCTAAAACAAGTTATTTCAAAGTTTCCACCATACCTACCTACTAGCTTATGCTATTCCAAGTATATTCATGCTTTAGTTTACCGTCCAAATTAAACTTGTTATGAGAAAACTAGTGATTAAAGGTCTCACGAACTTGATGGCACACTTTATTTTACTTGCCTCTAATAAACTTGAACCATTGGGTCCTTCTTTGTTGCGTATATGCTTGCACTTTATAAGTTGAAATTAGCAGAACCATGTACCATGGGGAATGCTTTCAACATTGCACTTGTACTTTGTACACCATTGATATCATGTTCTTTTGCTTACGGATCCCGGCGGTGTGAAATAAAAGTGGAACTTGTAAGATCATGGAGTTTGTATGTGTGTTAGAGAAATGCCTGGGCCGCTAGCCTAAGCCATGCCTAATCATGGTGGAAACTTGCAGCATCACCATAATGAGCACTCTATGAAACATCCTCAATAAAAACCTATGCACATAGCAAATAAAAAGATCGCTGAGATGCTCATTGTCTGCTTGCCTTGTCATTTTAATTATGGGAAAGCTCCCGTATCATGTGCAAGGGGTACCCCATTGGCGGTTCTTAATGATACACATGTACTTACAATGACAAGAGCTTACCCGTGACTGAAGTTGAGTAGCATGAGGATCGGTCTTCGTAAGTAATGGGCATGAGATTTCGGTTTATAACTTGTCAAGCATATCCTCTTAGTTGTATCACTTTAACCTTAACCACTTCAATATGCTTATGATAGGGGCAATGAGAGCTGAAAGCTATAAGTACCATAATTTTTAGAAGCTCTTTATGAAACTTGAATCCCTGCTTCCTTCTATGAAGGCTTTTCTTCCACCATTATATTGAGTCACCACCTTCTATCTTTATGCACCTACTTTCAGAGCATAGTGGCCATTCTTAGTTCTATGTGCATTGTCCCAAGACTAGTTGATTGATGCATAACTTGATATTGCTTGTTTTAAACTATTGTATCTAGTCACTCTTATGAACTTTGAAGGTGTCCTATGAATTTATATTTGCTACTCTATTGAGGGACAAGCTGAATACTATTATGCGATGTTTTCTTTATGTGAAACAAACAAACGTCTTGCAAAGCATTGTTATTCATGAATCTTTTGTTTGTGCCTTTTCATGTTGCATCATAGTTTCTTTGCTTATTGCTAGAACTTTGTCTTTCATGCTATGATTGAAGTATTATGATCCTAGCTTTGAATGTTTTGCAAATACTTTGATCAAGTCTTTGATGGTGCATGTCACCTCAAAAAATATTCTTTCTTTTTATCACTTACCTACTCGAGGACGAGCAGGAGTTAAGCTTGGAGATGTTGATACATTGCAAATCTATCTATAATTTTTGATGTTCCATGCTTAGGTTTATCCACTTTCTTGTGTTTTGTTCCAACTTTGGAGTAGTTTTCATATGATTTCTTGGACTAATCTATTAACAAGAGCCACAGTGCCAGCTGCTTGTTTCTGCTGTTTTTGGTTCTAGGAAAGTCAGAAAATGAATATTCTTGGAATTGGACGGGACAAAAGCCAAAGTGCCTATTTTTCCGGAAGTCATCAAGTGCCAGAATATGAGACGGAGTGGGGCCAGGGGGCCACGACACCACCTGGCTGCGCGGACAGGCCTGGCCCACGGCAGGGGGTGGTGTGGCCGCTCCTGGCACCCCCTCGGCCTCTCCTTCTGCCTATATATTGCCATCGGGACGAAAACCCTAAGTACCCGATCAAAAATCCATGAAATAGTCTGTAGCCGCCGTCATCTCCATCCCTAGATCGGGAGGGATCTGAAGCTCTTCTCGGCACCCTGCCGAAGCGGGGAATTCACCCTAGAGGCCTTCTTCATCACCATGCAAGCCTCCGGTGTGATGCGTGAGTAGTTCATCCTTGGACTATGGATCCATGTAGTAGCTAGATGGCTGGTTCTCCTCCTTTGTGCTTTCATGTCTAGATCTTGTGAGCTCCGTTCATGATCAAGATCATCTATTTGTAATTCTGCATGTTGTGTTTGCGGGGATCCGATGGATATTGAGATGCTATTTCAGATTGATTATTGATTCTATCATCTCTTTGTTATTTGCGATCTTGCATGCTTTCTATTGCTAGTAGCTATCTTGGCCAAGTAGATGCTAGCAACTCCAAGAATTAGTATTTATGCTCGATAGTGGGTTCATGCCTCTGGTAATCTGGGGATGTGACAGAAATCTCTAAGGTACTAGATGTGCTGTTGCTACTAGTGAGAAAAAATCAATCCTTTTTTCACAGAACAATCATATTGTTTACTTTACACGCAATTCGTAAAGCAATAATTGTTGCTTGCAACTTAATACTGGAGGGGGTTCGGATGATAACCTGAAGGTGGATTATTAGTCATAGATGCAGTTGGATGGCGGTCTATGTATTAGGTTGTAATGCCCAATCAAGTCTCAGAGGAGTCAAGATGATTAGTATATGCATGTATTGCTTTCTCGGTGTTTGTCAATTTCCCCGCTGTAATTTGTTCACCCAGCATGTTATCTATCTTAAGGAGAGCCACCTCTAGTGAACTATGGATTCCAGTCCTTTTTATTTTACATAAAACCTACAACCGTTTACTTCTTTGTGTTTACTTTCTGCAAACTTTTACTTCTTTCCATTCGATACGTTTAATCCTTTGTTTTCCGCAAAACACGGTGAGATTGACAACCTCATCGCAAGTTGGGGACAAAGTTCTGTGGTTGTGTTGTGCAGGTCTCCACGTTGCTACTAGCACCGGTAGTGTGCCCTGCCAAAGCTCAGCTAGTAACACATTTGGGGTGTTTCCTTGCTCCTACTGGTTCGATTAAACTTTGGTTTCATAACTAAGGGAAACTTGTTGTTGTGCTCATCATACCTTCCTCTTGGGGTTCCCAACGATCTCTACATCAACACCGCCATCAAGCATCTTTTTGGGCGCCGTGCATTGAGCCATCAATGTTCTTTCCCAAAACCACATGGATCCACATGACAACACACACTCCAGTGGATTTTGTGATGCAACTTCTGCCACACTAGTTCAACGTGCAATGTGGAAGATGCTTCCCTATCTCTTTTTGGTCTCTGTGACCATGGTTTGACACATTGATCCACTAGTGTCATTACATGTGTTCTTTTCCTAGACCAATTTGATCCACATGACAACACACACTCCAGTGGATTCTGTGATTTAACTTCTACCACATTGGTGCAACATGCAATGTGGAAGCTGCTTTCCTATGTGTTTTTGGTCTCTATGACTATGGTTTAACACATTGATCCACAAGTGTCATTTCATGTGTTATTTTCATAAACCACATTGATCTACTAGTTTCATTGCATGTGTTCCTTCCCTAGACCACATGGATCCACATGACAACACACACTCAAGTGGATTCTATGATGCAACTTCTACCACACGAGTGCAACATGCAATGTGGAAGCTACTTTCCTATGTGTTTTTGGTCTTTGTGACTAAGGTTTGACACACTATCCACAAGTGTCATTTCATATGTTCTTTTCCTAGACCACATTGATCCACATGACAACACACACTCTAGTGGATTCTATGATATGGGGTAACCCCGTGGGTGGCCCGATCTTGACGGATCTTGTGGTCAAATCAATGGGAAAGCGAGGGGAAAGGGAGAAGGTAGCGGAAGAGGACACACACCTCGCGAAGAACACGATGTACACATGCAAAACTCACACGATACAAGGCCAATTGCTCCCACCCGCGGCCACCGGTCCAATAGAATCCTCGCAAGGAAAGATCGGTCAACATGCTCCCGTCAATCCCAAGTAGAGAGGGAAGAACACCTTGGAGAGGGTCTTGACAACTTGGCAAAGGGGTACCGATGCCAAGGCCTTGTACAACAAGGGAGGCCCGATGCAAACTCCAACGAGGTGGTGACGATATTCGATCCCCTTAGGTAGAAGGGGATGAGGCAAAACTAGAGATTCCACAAAGGGGGTTGTCTTTAGTCTATCATCTATGCCTAAGGGATACAATGAGGGGTGGGGACTCTATTTCTAGGCTAGCCACAATTTCAGGGGTAGTTTGGACATAAAACTAGGGTTTGGTGCGAAATAGAGGGGTACATGCGCCAAGGGCCCAGTTGTTGGCTCGCAGGCCCATCACTTAGGCCGGACAGACGGGGTTGGGTGGACCGGACAGTCCGGGGTGGCCGGACACTCCGGGTAGTGCCCGGGTAGAGTCCGATGTAGCATACTGATTGTCCGTGCCAAGAAAGGGCTGGGTAGGCCTGACACTCCGGCTGGATCTGGCCAGACACTCCGTTTGCACGGGGCATTCCGGCTAGCATCGGGCAGACTCTCCGGTTCTGGAGCTGGCTGCTCCTAGTCCATCTTGTTGGTTGACTTGGGGACGATCTTGGGGACTTGGCGTTGTAGATGTAGTAGCGTCCGCAGGATGGGCTGCATTAGCTCCCCCCTTCAAAAAGAGTCGTCCTCGACTCTTCATGCTCATCACTGAGAAGATGATGTCGAGAGACCTTCTTGATCCTAGGGTTCACCATATAGTCGTCCTTGAGAAGATGTATGTGGTAACTCTTCAATGTTCCTTCACCTTCCATGAAGCCTACAAAGCTCACAACAAAAGTGAAGCAACACTCAAAGAGTAGCCAATTCATGAAGATTATATCATGAGTCCTCAAGTAGAGTGAAGTCACCTTATGATGTAGCGATAGCTCGTTGAGGGGTAGCCATAGGTAACTCTCTATGGTTCGTCTTGTCAACTTATGGTCCATAGAGGTTGACGCGTAAACACTTGTACCTTCACATAACAAAGACCAAGCCACATATGTTTGTGTGTGATAGAGGACCATGTCATTGGTGGCATGTCCATTCTTATTCAGAACACAATTAGCACAACTCAAGTATAGAAAATGAAATGCATATGCAAGGTCAAAGTGCATGGAAATCGTTTGAACATCATCCAAATGTGGGAACTCGAAAACTCCATATAATGTCTTAGTGTGGCACTCAAAGCAATGGACTAAAATATTGGTCAACATCTTTGATGCAAGGATAAGAGAATTCGACAAAACCACATGCAGAAGAATATCCAAAACAACAACATTATGTGTGCAAACCAACCATTGGAAAGAACAATTGTTCAATATGTTGGATGCCATACACATATCATCAAAGCCAAAATCATGGGGGTATGAGGATCGCAAGAAGAAGAAAAAACAACATGTTTGCAAACCAACCATATGAAAGAGCAATTGGTCCTTATGTTTGTTGCAACAAAAAATACGAGAGACTTAGAAGCTCTCATGACAATACATGCTAAAAATGGCATTATGGTTGCACACAAAACATCGGAAAGAAAAATTGTTCAACATTTTTGCGGCAACACACAAAGCATCAATATCCAATAGCAACGAAACATGATTGTCACAAGGTGAAAGAATACCATTAACATTCTTGCAAGCAAACCATAGGAAAGAGCAATTTTTCAACATGAAACATGCAAAGCATGAAAAAGGTATCAGAGCTGGGTTCGATCTTGAACTCACTTGGGGGATGCTCTTTAGAGCTCTTTTTGTCAACTCATGCTCAACCGAGGTTGACATTCTCTTGCGGGTACCTACACACATCAAGCACAAAAGGAAGAATGTGTGTGGATGGTAGAGAAACACATCATCCATCATGACGTATCTCTTCTTATGCACATCACCATTAGGGTCAATCAAGTATGAAAAATATGCATGGTGAGTATGCAAGTGGGGAACATGCTTATCATGAGAATCATCAGAATCTCCAAAATTTGAGAAAGCTATGGGGGCCATCTCAATATAAACCATATGGGAATTATTGTTGCAAGAAAAACAAGTGAAAGAGCAATTATTGAACTTATTGCAAGCAACGGGAGAGATTGTAAAACATTCATGACAAAGCATGGTTCAAGGGGTACCATTGGTAACATCATTACAAGCAAAACATTGGAAAGAGCAATTGTTCAACAAAGTGCAAGCAATGATATCATCAACGTAACATTTAGAGCACATCATGTCTATGGAAATATCATGGCAATAAAGGGAATCCACATGGCCATCATGATTCATAGCAAGTTTAACAGATGGGAATAAGAGTGGAACATATGTCATGTCACAAGTATCATCCATAGCATGCAAGTCATCACAAATCATCATGTCCACTAGTGCGATCAAGGCATCATCAACACCCATATTCTTAACTTGTTCATAGCTGTCATATGAAGTGGGTGTTGTGGTAGTGTTGGCCTCCATGTGGGCGACTTCTTCTTCTTGTATGGGGATGGCCTCTTCATCCACCATGTACATCTTCTCGGTCGGAGGCATCATCATGTCCAATCTTGGTGCTTCTTTATCCATGGAACCTAGCACATCATGGGATAACACACTAGAGGTAGAGGGTAAGTCGTTAGAAATCAAAGTGGTCTCACATGACCTATCAACTACCACTGTCAACTCACTCGGTGTATCACTCATGCCCTCCAAGTGGAAGCACTCAATCTCACGTATGGTGGAGTCACTCATCTCACTCTTGTTTTCACTCAAGTGGGCTAAGTGGCTCTCATACTCACATGGGATTGGTACCACATCATCACTCAAGCATATGGGGGTAGGCTCGGTTCTCTGAACTCCATTCTCCTCCTTTGGTGAAGGGAAATTCCCATGCTCACCATTATCGACCTTGTTGTCGCCCTCTTGCACCTTGGCTTGTGTAGTCCTCTTGACGTACTTGTCCAACTTGGCGAAGTAGAGGTCTTCGTCCTCCTCATCCATGAGATTGCATGCGTCATCTAGGACGTCAAGTCGTGGCATTGAAGCTTAACGGCGTGGAGGGAATCTTGCTCTTGTTGTCATTTCTGTGGTGGCACGAGTAGTTGAAGGTGCCTTATGATGGTGTCAACGGAGGTCATTGGAATGCCTTGCCAAAGGTTGATGTAGATGGTGCACATGGTCATCCACATGATGCTCGCGACAATGCTTCTTGTCCTTGGCGCTCTTCTTTGTGAGGCGTTGTAATGAGCGCAAAGCATCATTAGTCTTGGCCATCATGCTCATGGTTTTGGTGAAGTCATTGTCCATGTCGCGCTTGAAGTTGTCCATATGATGGTGGACCTTGGTCCTCTCGAGGTGGAGGCTCTGTCTTGGTCGACGCGACTTGAGGAGCTTGTCGTTGTCGTTCTTGAAGTCATCCATGCTTGGGGAGTTATTGTTGTTGTGGAACTCCATATCACCCAAGCATGTGGAGCCATTGTCGGTGTAGTGCTCCATCATGTCATCCATGCTTGTGGAGGCATATGCATGGTGGCTCATCATGGATTCTTCATAGAAATCATCCTCGGCTCCGGAGTCCCTAGACATGTTTCACAAGGCCAAGTGGTGTATATGGAAGTGGTAGGGGGTTAGGAATGCAATGTCAAAACTTACTTTACCTTGGAAGATAGTATCGTGCAAGTGGCAACACTTGAGATCAATCAAAACCAAGCAAAGTGAAGTTCACGCGGAACACTAAAACCAACTGACCACTAAAAAACACACACAAAGCTTATGGTGGATGGGTATGGAAGGTGGCGTGTCCAAGAACAATCCGAAATGAACATATTATAATGGTAAGTAAAGAACCACGATGATCACAAAGCAAAACAAGTCAATCCACAAGATAGGAATTATATACAAGGAAACACACACGGTGGGATAAATGGGACTTGTGCGACGGAGAAAGTGAGCTAAGAACCAAATGATGACCTAGCGAAGACTATAAGCTCGTGTCGCACAAGTGTAAGGAGAGACGCTAGTTCGATTGCAATAAATTGGTGGGCTACAAGATATGTACAATAAGTACCACCTATTTGATGTTCACTGAGCTTGCGCTTCCTATTCTATGAGGCACTTGTTTCTTTCTTTCTTTTTATTTTTTTCTCTTTTTCTTTTCTTTTTCACTTGCCCCTTCCTTGTGCCAACAACTATACAAGATAACTATATGAGATAGCGCGCTCACAACTTTTGCTCGGAATTCTACAAGGTATCAAATGTGCATAGCCCAAGCAATCATAGGTGGAACTAGTCTCAATAGGTGTTTGTTGAATGCAAAGATAGTGTAGCTCACAAAGCGAAGCAAGTGGGGAGAAGACACGGAATTTTTATACCTTTCATCGACGATCTTCACCCTTTATTGGTGGATTCCATCTTTCTCACAGAATTTCGATGGAGTAATTAGCATGAACCACGGAGATGATGATGTAGAGCTCTTTCTCCTCTTCAAAACGAGCTAAAGAACACCAAAATCCGAGCTCGCATACAAAAGTTATGCTCAAAACCGTGAATCAGATTTTTCTGTCAGCAAGGAGGTGCACATTCCAGGGCGCACAGGCCGGACAGTCCAACCGGGACGGATATTCCAGTCCGTTTAGGGCAGGATCTCCGGTCGGGCGGATATTCCGGTCTGTTTTGGCGAACAGTCCGGTCCGGTCGAACCAGAACTTCCAGAACACGAATAAGACGAGTTTTGGCGAAAAACTTGAACCAAAACCTCAAATTGATGGGGGAAATCAAGGAATTAGGCTATGGAAACGCATGGGAAGGTAGATCAACAACTTTAGCAAGTAATCCATGGATCAAAACCTACCAAAACACACTGAAATCACAGATCGATCCAAAACACGAAATGGTAGCTATTTTTGGGGGATTTTCGAATTTATGGGAGAAAAGACCAAATCGATGAGAAATCCGTGGCAACCAAAACCTGATGATACCATATGTTATAGGGTAACCCTGTGGGTGGCCCGATCTTCACGGATCTCGTGGTCAAATCGGTGGGAAAGCGAGGCGAAAGGGAGAAGGTAGCGGAGGCGGACGCACACCTCGCGAAGAACACGATGAACACACGCAAAACTCACACGATAGAAGGCCGATTTCCCACCAGCAGCCACCTGTCTGATAGAATCCTCGCAAGGAAATATCAGTCAACATGCTCCCGTCAATCCCAAGTGGAGAGGGAAGAACAGCTTGGAGAGGGTCTTGATAACTTGGCAAAGGGACACCGATGCCAAGGCCTTGTACAATGAGGGAGGTGCGATGCAAAGTCCAACGAGGTGGTGACGATAGTCGATCCCCTTTGGTAGAAGGGGATGAGGCAAAACTAGAGATTTCACAAAGGGGGTTGTCTTTAGTCTATCATCTATGCCTAAGGGATACAATGAGGGGTGGGGGCTCTATTTATAGGCCATCCACAAGTTTCGGGTAGTTTGGGCATAAAACTAGGGTTTGGTGCGAAATAGAGGGGTACATGGGCCAAGGGCCCAGTTGTTGGCTTGCAGGCCCATCACTTAGGCCAGACAGTCCGGGTCAGGTGGACCGAAAAGTCTGGGGTGGCCGGACACTCCGGGTAGTGTCCGGGTAGAGTCTGATGTAGCATACTGATTGTCCTCGCTAGGACGGGGAAGGGGTAGGCCGGACACTCCGGCAAGATCTGGCCGGACACTCTGGTTGCACCGGACATTCTGGCTAGCATCAAGCGGACTATCCGGTTCTAGAGCTGGCTGCTCCTGGTCCATCTTCTTGGTTAACTTGGGGACGATCTTGGGCACTTGGCGTTGTAGATGTAGTAGCTTCCGCAGGACAGGGTGCATCACTCTATGATGCAACTTCTTCTATACTGGTGCAACATGCAATGTAGAAGCTGCTACATATAAGTTTTTGCTCTCTGTGACCAAGGTTTGACACACTGATCCACTGATCCACTAGTGACCTTGCATGTGTTATTTTCCTAGACCACATTGATCACCTAGAGTCATTGCATGTGTTGTTTTCCTAAACCACATGGATCCACATGACAACACATACTCCAGTGGATTCTATGATGCAAATTCTGCCACACCGGTGCAACATGCAATGTGGAAGCTACGTTCCTATGTGTTTTTGGTCTCTGTCACCATGGTTAAACACATTGATATACTAGTGTCATTGCATGTATTCTTTTCCTAAGCCACATTGATCACCTAGTTTCATTGCATGTGTTCTTTTTCTAAGCCACATTGATCCACATGACAACACACACTCCATTGGATTCTGTGATGCAACTTCTGCAACACTGGTGCAACATGCAATGTGGAAGCTGCTTTCCTATGTGTTTTTGGTCTCTATCACCATGGTTTGATACATTGACCACCTAGTGTCATTGCATGTGTTCTTTTCCTAAACCACACTAATCACCTAATGTCGTTGCATGTGTTTTTGGTCTCTGTGACCAAGGTTTGACACACTGATCCACTAGTGATCTTGCATCTATTCTTTTCCTAGACCACATTGATCACCTAGAGTCATTGCATGTGTTCTTTTCCTAAACCACATTGATCCACATGACAACACACACTCCATTGGATTCTGTGATGCAACTTCTGCCACACTAGTGCGACATGCAATGTGGAAGCTGCTTTCCTATGTGTTTTTGGTCTTTGTCACCATGGTTTAACACACAGATCCACTAGTGTCATTGCATGTGTCCTTTTCCTAAGCCACACTGATCACCTAGTTTCATTGCATGTGTTCTTTTTCCAAACCACATTGATCCACATGACAACACACACTCCATTGGATTCTGTGATGCAACTTCTGCTACACAGGTGCAACATGCAATGTGGAAGCTTCTTTCCTATGTGTTTTTGGTCTCTGTCACAATGGTTTGATACATTGACCACCTAGTGTCATTGCATGTTAAACCACACTGGTCACCTAATGTCGTTGCATGTTTTTTTGGTCTCTCTGACCAAGGTTGGACACACTGATCCACTAGTGACCTTGCATGTGTTCTTTTCCTAGATCACATTGGTCACCTAGAGTCATTGCATGTGTCCTTTTCCTAAACCACATTGATCCACATGACAACACACACTCCATTGGATTATGTGATGCAATTCTGCCACACTAGTGTAACATGCAATCTGGAAGCTGCTTTCCTATGTGTTTTTGGTCTCTGTCACCATGGTTTGATACATTGACCACCTTGTATCATTGCATGTGTTCTTTTCCTAAACCACATTGATCCACATGACAACACACACTCCATTGGATTATGTGATGCAATTCTGCCACACTAGTGCAACATGCAATCTGGAAGCTGCTTTCCTATGTGTTTTTGGTCTCTGTCACCATGGTTTGATAAATTGACCACCTTGTATCATTGCATGTGTTCTTTTCCTAAACCACACTGATCACCTAATGCCGTTCCATGTGTTTTTGGTCTCTGTGACCAAGGTTTGACACACTAATCCACTAGTGACCTTGCATGTGTTCTTTTCCTAGACCACATTGATCACCTAGTGTCATGGCATGTGTCATTTTCCTAAACCACATTGATCCACATGACAACACACACTCCATTGGATTCTATGATGCAAGTTATGCCACACTGGTGCAACATGCAATGTGGAAGCTGCTTTCCTATGTGTTTTTGGTCTCTGTCACCATGGTTTGACACACTGATCCACTAGTGTCATTGCATGTGTTATTTTCCTAAACAACACAGATCACCCAGTTTCATTGCATGTGTTCTTTTCGTAAACCACATTTATCCACATGACAACACACACTCCATTAGATTCTATGATGCCACTTCTGCCACATTGGTGCAACATACAATGTGGAAGCTGCGTTCCTGTGTATTTTTGGTCTCTATCACCATAGGTTTACACATTGACCACCTAGTGTCATTGCATGTGTTCTTTTCCTAATCCACACTGGTCACCTAATGTCGTTGCATGTGTTCATTTCCTAAACCAGACTGATCAACATGACAACATACACTCTAGTGGATCCTGTGATGCAACTTCTGCCACACTAGAGCAACATGCAATGTGGAGCTGCTTTCATATGTGTTCTATGATGAAACTGCATCCACACTGGTGCAACATGCAATGTGGAAAGCTTTCATATGTGTTTTCTAGTGGATTCTATGATGAAACTGCTTCCACACTGGTGCAACATGCAATGTGGAAAGCTTTCATATGTGTTTTTGGTCTCTGTGAACATGGTTTGCCACACTGATCCACCGGTGTCATGGCATGTGTTCTTTTCCTAAACCACATGGATTCACTTGACAACACACACTCTAGTGGATTCTATGATACAACTTGTGCCACACTAGTGCAACATGCACTGTGAAAGCTGCTTTCCTATTTGTTTTTGGTCTCTGTGACCAAGGTTTGACGCACTGATCCACTAGTGTCATTGCATGTGTTATTTTGCTAGACCACAGTTATTCACATGACAACACACACTCCAGCGGATTCTGTGAAGCAACTTCTTCCACACTGGTGCAACATGCAATGTGGAAGCTGCTTGATTATCTGTTTTTGGTCTCTGTGACCAAGGTTTGACACACTAATCCACTAGTGCCATTGCATGTGTTCTTTTCCTAAACCACATTGATCCACATCACAACACACACTCAAGTGGATTCTGTGATGCAGCTTCTACCACACTGGTGCAACTTGCAATGTGGAAGCTGCTTTCCTATGTGTTCTTGGTCTCTGTGACCAAGGTTTGACATACTGATCCACTAGTGTCATTGCATGTGTGCTTTTCCTATACCACATTGATCCACATGACAACACACACTCCAGTGGATTCTGTGATGCAACTTCTGCCACATTGGAGAAACATGCAATGTTGCGTTCCAATGTGCTTTTGGTCCCTAAGGCCATTGTTTGACACACTTAGCCACTAGTGTCATGTCATGTGATCTTTTCCTAGACCCCTCTGATCACCTTGAGTCATTTCACGTGTTCTTTTCCAAAACCACATGGATCCACATGACAACACACACTCAAGTGGATTATGTGATGCAACTTCTGTCACACTAGTGCAACATGCAATGTGGAAGATGCTTTCCTATGTGTTTTTGGTCTCTATGGACAAGGTTTGATACACTGATCCACTAGTGTAATTGCATGCATTAGACTCCTAGACCACATTGATCCACATGACAACACACACTCCATTGGATTATGTGATGCAACTTCTGCCACACTGGTGCAACATGCAACGTGGAAGCTGCTCTACTATGTGTTTTTGTATCTATGACCAAGGTGTAACATCCCAATTTTGGCAACCCTGATTAGTTTTCTAGACTAAAAAAATCAGGGGAACAAAAACTTTTTCTTGTTCAATGGTGAAGTGTTTGACTGTTGCTGAATATGTTTATGCTTATGGATGTGTATTAGAAGATATACTCCTTACCTCAACACTAGTTGACAAAAGCTACCTCCCAAAACTGTCTTGGCTTATTTTCCATATTCTCAAATGTTCTGGCATTTCAAAACCTGACCCAAGATACCTTTACAACCTCCACCCTTTTTAGTACCTTCTATTTCCCCAAACTATGGAGAGCAACCTATTATAATCTCCTTATGTTTTCAAGACATACCTTCAACTAATCTTATCTCTAGGTTTCCCAAAACCTCTTTTTATAGCATTTGAATTCTACTCTTGGCAGAGATACCAAGGAATCTCACCTGACTCCAACCACAACCTTTTCAAAATACCCATCCTTACCTCGAGCTAGGCTTGATGGTAACCCTAGTAGTAGGTTTGCTTTGTTTGTAAGATGAGTTGCCTTGATCTGTTGCTTGATTTGTCTGCTTAGGAGATAGTATGAGCTACTCTAGGAGCTCATCACTAGGATCAAGATGTTTCCAAATCACCACACCCTAAGCAAGAATACAAAGCTGGATCTAATCTCTAACTACTAGGTATCATCTAAAACCCCTAACAGACCCCTTCTGAAGTGATCCCTTCTAGAAGCTTCCAAGTCAACGAAGACCAGTATCAAGCAAGGATCCTTCCTATTCAATCTACACTTCAAGCAAGGATCCTTCCTACTCAATCTACTCAATCTACACTTCCAAGTTAATGAAGACCAGTATCTGCAACCCATCAAAATCATCACCACCCACATTCTAGTCAAAAACCCTAAGTATGCCAAATTTGGCTAAGTCTAGAAAACTATGTCCAACATCACCTTTTTGAATGCCTCCTTTTTCAACCCTTGTGCATTTTTGAAAATGCATTTGAACCATCTTATTAACCATACTAATTACTACCAAATACCACTCTTTCCCTTGGTTATATCATTCTCCAAACCACTTGTTCTTGATGGTTTTGCAGGCAAGAAAATAACTATTCCTGCAAATCTAGTCAACATGCCTACTTTGACATAAGCTCATCTCCTCATCCAACCTTCTATGGACCAACTCTTTGCATGGTTGTGTACTACTCATATAGGTCTATCAATATCTACTTCACTTGTTCCAAGTGAATCTTTGTGCTTCTTAAACCCACAAGGTTTTGAAGGCTAGTTGATAATCTGCCTTGGTAGGCTTATTTTATTCAAAGTTTGAAATCAATTCTTGGTGAGCTCAAGCAGGATGAAGCTCAAACCTCTACACCATTGCAATGTAAATAAATTGGCCTATCCATCCATCTATCTCATTCCCCAAGGGGAGATCTGAGGTCCAAGATCCAACAAGGTTTTGGTGGCATGAAAACAATCTTACCCTAGATCCTTAATCTCTAGTTTTTCACAAAAATCAACTTTGATTCTCAAATCCCAAGGGTGAAAATGCTTGCTACACCTTGTGTACATCATCTACCTTGATCATAAAGATTTATAAAATATGACCCATAATTATTATGGCTCCAAATCTATTTAATTCCTTTAATAGACAAAATCTTCAAAACCCCTTTCCTTGGTTTTTGCCAAAATACTTCCCTAACTTTCAGCACAATTGAGTCTATTATAAATGAAACTCTATCTTCCCACCTCAAAAATAAATATTTTTGAAGACTTTTATTAATTATTTTTGCCTATTTTCTTAAATGGCAGAAGTGTAATAATAATAGTTTTAAATACTTTTAAGCCTTCATAAATCTTGGGAAAATTCCCCTAAGTGTGTATTCACATTTGGGACAATCTCACATCAAAAACTCAACTTTTACAATTCAAAAAAATCAAATAACTTCCTAAAAACCATTTCTGCACTATCTAAATAATTGATATAAAGTGCATCTAGACTTATCTAAAAAATCCCAAATAATTCCTAGGGTTATGCATCAACCCTATCTACACACCAATACCTTTTACCCCACCTTGCTAAATGAAAATTATTCAACTTCCTTCGCAAGAACCATTCTAATCAAATTGTGCAAACTCAAAACATGGTCCAAAGCCTTCTCCAAATCCCTCCAAACCTAAAAAGCAATGCACCACAGCAAACACATCTCTCTCTGGTCAGGCTAATGGCCCCCATACCACCAACACCGCCCTCCTCGACCAATGCCCTTGTCCTGCTCTCCCCCATGCTCCCCATGGAGTTTGTCCATCATGGACCTCCCCCACTCGACCTCTCATTTCTCCCTCCCACTCCCACTCACCTCCCCTGAGCACCACTCCCTCTCCCCCGACCTGTCTAGCCCGAGAAGAATAAAGAAAGGTGCCTCGGCCATGACTCTAGATCTGAGCAAAGCTCCCTCCACTCCGCCTCTCTCTCTCCATGTCACCCTAGGTGATACCCTCCTCCTCCTCTATCTAATCATGTTCTTCTTTTGGCCCAGGACCCCCTCTACCGTTGCCACGGTCAAGCTCCGATGAGCTTGCCTCGAACTCCAGCGCGGGAGCCTCACTCCGTCGCGGAACCAGCAGACGCCGCCCATCTTCGGAGTCCCCTCGATGCGCCGCGTCTCCCTGTCACCTCCTCGTCGCGGCCCAGTGCCCCGATGTAAGCCCCCGCCGCCTCTCTGCGCCGCCGTTAGGGTTTCGCCCTGACGCGACCGGCGCAAGGGAAACGACGACCGGGAGCCATCGATCGGCACTTGATCGAACAACTCTAGCACCTCGAGACCCCTTTGGTCTCCCAGAGAGACTGACCAGCGGGCCCCGCTTCATTCAAGAGTGTCGCCTCCCACGCTCGCGCTGGTGTCGGTTGGGTCGGCCCGTGTGGTCTGCCGTGTTGCGGCCCATTTGCCTCAAATTCTCCGGCCTGGCCTCCCTTTTCAGTTTGGTTCTTTTCCAGATCCACTGGAATATGGCTGCTAGGTTTAAATCAAAATAAAAATGAAAAATCACTAGTTTTCCCATATCTAAATTTACCCATGTAGCCACATGTTCTGTCAATCATGCTGTACCAAATGTTTGGCCAAATACCACTAGTACCTTCCCTATAGATTTATTTACCAAGATGTAACATTTCCAGTAAATAAATTCCTTAGCGAGATACACATCTCCAACAGGGATGAAACCAAGTTCCCCTGATAGCATAACTATAGTCCTACTATCTAGCGTTTATCCAATGCCAAGGTGAACTAAGGTCAACCCTTAGCATAAATAACAAAAACAGGACATATCTGCATTAGGGAATTTCTCTAGGTCAAACCAACAGAGGTATTGACCTAATTCCAACTCCCAGTAGAACTCCATATCAACATATACCAAACCCCAGTAGATCAAATTTTATTGAGCTCTGGTTCAATTTTAATGAATTAAACTATTCTGTGTAGACTCATTTCACTAAATAAACCACTCTTGTAGTTCTTGATATCCAAAAAGGTTGATTCCAATTTATACATAAAGGTATTCTAAATACCTACCATGTGTTCTTGGAATCAAATCAAAATACTCTGCAGATTAAATTTGGTGAAAAAGACAAAACAGCTCCAGAACTGCCTTTGGGAATTTCCTGAGGGCATTCTGGTAATTATTTTGGAGTGATTCCAATTCTTCGCTATTCAGTACATCAAACTGTACCTGACTATCCAAGGAAATAATTTTTGGCACTCCAGAACTTTTATGGTGAATTATTTCCTAAAACTAGAGTACTTTTCATGCTTGGTTTTGTCTACTTTCTTGTGTTTTGACCACACTTTGGAGTACTTTTCATAAACTTTCTCGGACTAACCTATTAACAAGATGCCACAGTAACAGCTGCCTGTTTTTTGCTGTTTTTTGTTCCAGGAAAGTCAGAAAATCAATATTCTCGGAATTGGACAGGACAAAAGCCAAAGTCGATATTTTACTAGAAGACTCACGGAGCCAGAAGATGAAACGGAGAGGGGCCAGGGGTTGGCCACACCACCTGGTGGCGCGGGCTAGGCCAGGCCATGCTAGGGGGTGGTGTGGGCCCCTCCGGCACCCCCTCGGTCTCCGATCTCGCCTATAAGAGCCTCTCGATGCATAAACCCTAGATCGCCAATCAGAAATCCACGAAAAGTTCTGCAGCGCCGCCGCCACCGAAGGGGAGATTTGGGGGACATAAAGTCTCTGTTCTGGCACCCTTCCGGGACGGGGAAGTGCCCCCGGAGCCATCTCCATCGATCTCCACCACCATCTCCATCACCATTGCTAATTCCCATGATGAGGAGGGAGTAGTTCTTCCTCGAGGCTAAGGGTTGTACCGGTAGCTATGTGTTCATCTCTCTCTCTATGCATGATCTTATTGAGATCATGAGCTTGTAATCAATAGATCTATTCTGCTACTCAAGTGCTTTAATGAATCTTTGCTCTCCCCATGTGTGTGAAAGTGACAGCGTGCTCACCATGGTGGCACTTAGGCTAGAGATTTCAAATACTTGTTATGAGTTATATATATTTGGTGTTGGATGTCTTTATGAAATTGTGGTGTTTGTTGGACTCATCTAGTACTCAAGGTGATAGTGTGGAGTTTTCTAGATGGGAAAGTCTTACTTTGAGGTGTGCTGTTATAGCCCTACCATGGATTAGAGTGTCTAACCAGAGAGTAGTTTAGAGTAGTATCATAAAGAAGAATATATTTATATGAGAGTGTTCACTAGTGAAAGTATGATCCCTAGGCCTTGTTTCTAAGCACTGAAACACCGTTTGCTATTAGATCTATTGCATGTTTGCTTGTTTCCATCTTTATTTCAGTTTGCCTTTAGTCTCTTCTACACCATCAAGCTATTTTCTCGCACCATTGTCTTATATCCATACCATTTGTATTTCACAATCTCTTTGTCGTGGTGGTGTCACGAAAGATGCCATGTATAGGCTAAATGTGGGGACTAAATGCACTAGGGGAATCCAGGGAGGGATAGTGTGGTGATTCCACACACAGAAGCTTTGTATTTGATTCTCCTTCAATGATTACAAGTGCTCCTAGACCTGTATTGGGGAGAGGAGGAAGAAAGAACTCTCTTACTCTCGCCACTAGCTAGCCCTCAGAGCAATCTCCCCGAAATATCCACACCTATAGAAGACCTAGTCCTCCTTATATAGGGGTCGCTAGGTCTCCACTTAGGGCACACATGGAGGCATATTCCAGGGAATATGCCTCCTCCCAAAATAGTAAGCCAACCGGGTTACTTTTCCCCCCACGTCACCCATGCAGAGGCTACGTGAGCCTCTACGGCGCCTGCGTCACCCGACATTGGCTTCGTCACCTTTGTCGGCCACGCCTTGGTGGTCCGGCCTATGTCTGCTTCGCTCACGCTCTACGTACAGTAGCCACCTTTTGACCAGCGAGATACCTTCCTTCTCTTGCAAGCTTGATATAACCCGGATCCTGCATAGTTGATCCGGCCATACCTGTTCCTGTATACAGGTTAGATATATCTTACCGACATATGGCTTAAGTCGATTGAGACCAAGTAAGGTGGACATCCCTGGTCCGGGTTACTCCGTGATCCGGCCTGCCATGAGGTGACTCGGCCAGCATTTGCTTTGACCTTGCTGAACCTCGGCTAACTCGGCATTTATACCCCGGCATGACCCTACCCGGGGGTATCCCCCCAACATTAGTCCCCGAAGCTGGTGCGGCCTTAGCTGCCTTAGCCGCTAAGGCCAGAGCAGGTTCAATGTCACTGAGCTCTATGTTCCTTTTCCGAGTTACCTCTTATCTTAGATATCATGGATTTACTTTCCCTTGGCACATTCCAAATTTTTCACTTGCCGACCGGGTTACCATGTTCCCATACGGGTCGTTCTTCCTTCTCTCGTACGCTTCCCCACGTGGAGGCTAATCATTACCTTGCCTCATTTTAAGGGACAGCAATAGTAACCGCCGCAGTTATTGTCAGGAGTTACTATGCGCACGTCACGTCACGCCTGCCTCCTCGTTAACAATATCACTACGTCACGTTATGGGATCTGCTACGCCCTGTGGTCCTCCGTCTGGCTCACAGCTGATTGGTTGAATCGGGTTGTACACGGCTACACCGTCTGGCACACCCACACAACACGATCCCACTACCCACTCGTGGGGGTGGTTAAATAGGGGAGGGGTGCGCCGCTTTGGTATTTTCCCCACTTCCATGCCCCTCTGACTCTACTTCCTCTTCTTCTTCTCCCGCGACAGCGCTGGTGCCACCGCGCTTGAGTAGCAGCGCCACTGCCGCACTGCCTCCACGCTCGCCAGCGTCGCTGCCGCCTCCGCGCATCTCTTCCGCCACGGGTCGCTGCCAGTCTAGGCCACTGCCACCCAGCGCCGCTAGCGCCAGTGAGGGAAGTGAACTTGAGATGACTGAGGAGGAGCTCGACGTCGCCGAGCAAGAGATTCAGGAAGATGCTACGAGCACTGACCGCGGCGCGTGGGAAGGCTCCTGGGTCTACCAGGATGACCTAGACTGGCTCTACCGGACTGATACGTCCAAAACGTATCTACTTTCCCAAACACTTTTGCTGTTGTTTCTCCTCTATACTTGTGTGATTTGGATGCAACTAATTCGAACTAACGCTGTTTTCAGCAGTATTGCCTTGGTGTCTACTTTTTGTGCAGAAAATCAACTATCAGGAAAAATCCCAGAAAATATGCCAAAAATCATATTTCACCTGAAGACTCCAGGAGCCAGAATACGAGACGGAGAGGAGCCCTGGGGTGGCCACACCAACTGGTGGCGCGGGCCTGGCCAGGGCGCCAGGGGGTGGTGTGGGCCCCCCAGACACCCCTTCGGCCTCTCTCTTCGCCTATAAGGAGCCTTCTGACCTAAAAACTTTGGGGGGGGGTTCGATGTTTTTCCAGAAGGAGTTCCGCTCCGCCGCCACCATCAGATTCCACGAAACAGCACCAGAAACTCCGTTCTGGCACCCTGCCGGGACGAGGAATTGGAGGAGATCATCGCCATCATCATCACCATCGCTTCTCCATCGACCATCCATGTTTCCCCCATCTATGAGTGAGTAATCCCCCGCTGTATGCTATGCGGATGGTAGGGATTGGATGAGATCGTTCATGTAATGGCATCAGATTGTTAGGGCATAATGCCTAGTATCTTTTATTAGTGCTTTATGACTTTGTTGCGACTTGTTGTGCTTAATGCTTGTCACTCGGGCCTGAGTGCCATGATATCAGATCTGAACTTATTATTGATTCATTATGATAGTATTGTTTCTGGTCTTATCTACAAGTTGTATACACACGTCGTTGTCCGGAACCTATGGTCCTGAAGTGACAGAAATCGGGGTAGCCGGAAGGGAAAGGCTTTGATGTGAGGATCACATGTGTTCACGGAGTGTTAATGCTTTGCTCCGGTGCTCTATTAAAAGGGGCACCGTAATTGCCAGTAGTTCCCTAGAGGCCTCGCTGCAAACAGGCTGGCAGGACAAAAGATGTTGTGCAAGTTCTCATTGCGAGCGCGTATGACTATATATGGAACACATGCCTAGGATTGTCTAGTACTTGGGTGCTTTATCTTATTTATCTGCAATTGTCCTATGTTCTGATTGCGATGTGAATTGTCTTGTCCATGCAACGCCCGTCCATCCATCCCTATGCCTACCGCACTCGAATCCCACTATTTACTACTTTTGTTACTACTGTCTTTGCTTTGCTACTACTGTTACTTTACTATTCCTTCTACAAAACTATTGCTACTGATAAACTGCTATGAGCAAGATTGTTTCCAGGTGCAGCTGAATTGACAACTCAGTTGTTAAGGCTGATAAGTATTCTTTGGCTCCCCTTGTGTCGAATCAATAAATTAGGTTTCACTTCCCTCGAAAATACTGCGATACACCCCCTATACATGTGGGTCATCGAGACTACTTTCTGGCGCCGTTGCCGGGGAGCATAGCTTTATTTATCAAGTTCACTTGGATTCTCTATTGTTCGCTGCTTTCCATCCATCATGGGTAAGTCTCGTGATGGCAAGGTTCCTATTTTACCATCCACTACAAGAAGAGGTACGGTTCTGAACACCTCTACCGCTCTTGATTCACTGTCTGTTCTGAGTAAGTTCCTTACACCACCACATACACATGCTACACACACTGCTACTACTGCTGAATCTGAAACTTCGGATGCTTATGATGCTACTTCTACTGTGCTTGATAAGAGTGGTTCGTTAGGTCCTTTCCTAGATGCTACGATTGCTAGAACTATAGTTGGAAATACCGAAACTCCTAATGAACACACTGCTACACCTGTTAGCTCACCTGAGTCTAGTGAGAGTTATGATGCTGAAGAAGATTATGTTGAGATGACTGATGAGTTTATTGAAGAATGTAGGAACACCCATGATAGGAGCGCTGCTAAGAATCTCCTTGAGAGGCGTACTATTAGACCCAAATTATCTCCTGCTGCTAAGTTTGCTGCTTCTCCTGTAAACATTATAGATGAAGATTATGATTTCTCTCTCGATCTATCCTACATAGCTATTGTCGAGAAAGAACCTTTTGGCGGGACTAAGAATGAAAGTGTAGTAGCACATATGAATGAACTTTCTACCATGAGTGGTTTGTTTTCTGATGATATTAAAATGCGTACTTACTTTGTTGCTAAGATTTTCCTTTTTTCACTGAAAGGAGAAGCTAAAACTTGGTTCGGTAATTTACCTCCTGGATCTATTGATAGCCCTGAGTGCTTGTTTAATACTTTCCTGCGGAAATATTTTCCTCCTAGTGCTAGACATGCTATTTTGCAGGAACTTTTTGATTTTAAATAGGGAGAAAAAGAGGTATTGCCCAAATCTTGGGCAAGGTTTTGTGCTTTGATTCATGCACAGGCTGGAAGTCCATTACCTAAGAATGAACTACTTGATATATTTTATAATGGACTAACCGAAGAATCTAGGATATACCTAGATAGTTGTGCTGATTGTGTTTTCAGGAATAAGACTCCTAAGGAAGTTGAGGAATTAATGGCTAAAATAAGCAAGAATTATGAAGATTGGACTCCTCCTAAACAAGCTATTCCTGAAGTAATTGTACCTGAACCATCTATTCCGGTGCCTATTTCAACATCAAAGAAGAGGGGAGTTATTGAATTAAATGATGAAGTGATGAAGGAAGCTAAGAAATGTCTTAAAGAGAAGGGAATTAAAGCTGCAGATGTCAAGAATTTACCTCCTATAGAAGAATTATGTAGGCCTATTCCCTATTCACCCACTATTGAGGTACACTCTCTCCAACACTTTGATGAAGGTGATATCCCTTACTTGAAACCTCCTGGTCAATGCTTAGAAGAATTTGATATCTTTATTGTTAAGCAAGATAACTTTAATAAAAGGGTGCAAAATCATCTAATGGAAAACACTAGAGCTATTGTTGAGTTGAAAGATATTGTGGAAAGCACCTCTAATGATGTTAAAATGATTGTTAAACACTTTCAAATGGTTCAAACTCAAATAGACCAACTCGTTAAAGTGCAAAACGACTTGCTAGTTAATGCTTCTAAAGAAAAACACGCTTATGAAATTAGAACTAGAAGTGGAGCTGCTACCCAGGATCCTCTATATACTGAGGGGCATCCAAAAGAATTGAGCAGGATTCTCAACGAGCTGAAAATAGTGGTTCTACTCGTAAGAAAAGGAAAAAGAAACATAAAAGTGTTGTAGAACCCTCTGAACCTGCTATAGATCCTAATAGTATATCTATCTCTGATGCTAAAACTGAAAGTGGTAATGAAGAAAATGAAGTTCCTAATGAACAAAAAGTTGAAGAAGAACCCGAAAACCACACTAAGACTACTAAATACACCAAAGAAGATTTTATTGCTAAGAAACATGGTAGTGAAAGAGAACCTTGGGTCCAAAAACCTATGCCTTTCCCTGATAAGAAACACAAGTCAAAGGAAGATGAACACTATAATAAGTTTTGTGAGTGGATGAAGCCTTTATTCTTGCAAATTCCTTTGACTGATGCTATTAAATTGCCTCCTTACTCAAAGTATATGAAGGTCATTGTCTCAAATAAAAGGAAGATCCCTAATGAAGAAATCTCTACTTTGCTTGCTAATTATTCCTTCAATGGTAAGGTTCCTAAGAAACTTGGAGACCCAGGGATTCCAACTATCCCTTGCTCTATTAAGAACAGTTATGTTAGAACTGCTTTGTGTGATTTGGGAGCTGGAGTTAGTGGTATGCCTTTCTCTCTCTATAAGAGGCTTCAGCTTGAAAAATTGATACCAACTGATATATCTTTGCAAATGGCTGATAAGTCTACCACTATTCATGTGGGTATATGTGAGGATGTACCTGTCCAGGTGGCTCATAATTGCTTGATATTAACTGATTTTGTTGAGCTTGAAATGCCTGAAGATGATAATATGTCTATTATTCTTGGGAGACCTTTTCTTAACACTGCAGCAGCTGTTATTAATTGTAATCAAGGAAAGGTGACCTTCCATGTGAATGACAAGGAACATACTGTCTATTTTCCCCAAGAATATTGAAAGGACTTATGGTTTAAATTCAATTGAACATGTTGAAGGCATTCAAGTTGGAGAAATATATTGTCCCATACCAAAAGAAAAATTTGAAACTATTATGATTGGGACCATTGCTATCAAGGTTGAGGTAACATAATCATTAGTGGAATACAAAGTTTTGTCTCATATGCAATTGTTTTGGTAGCAAGACTTGATCAACCTTGCTAACAAAAGGATTCCATTGAACAAAACAATGTTTTCATTATGATTATCCCCGTTTATTTCTATCCTTTGCATTTTAGTTTTTTCTTTTGTTTAGTTTTCTTTGTGTTGTTAGTTGCTTGCATGCTAGAACTTATGTAGTTCTAGACTTGTTTTTGTCCTTGCATCATGTTTCCAAAAAGAAAAAAATCTGTTTGTCAGAAAAAAAATAACTCTTATATTTCTGAAAAATGCCCAAAAATAAAGTGTCTCAAAAAATTCCAGAAAATTCATATTAAATTTTTACGTGAAAAAAGGGGTAGAGGATAACCTGGTAGGTACTAGGGGGGGCCACCAGGCAGGCACACCACATGGTGGCACGGCCAGACCTGGGTGGCGCCATGCCCTAGTGTGGGCCACCCCTGGCCCCCCACTACCTCTCTCTCCTGCCACTTTCTTCTCTCTCCCAAGTAAGCTCCAGTTCATAGCTCGAAATCGCGTTCTCTCTGTGCTTGCCCTCGATTTCTTCGATCTCTTTGCTCAGCCCATCTTTCTTGCTGAAATTTGGAGCAATTGTTCCTTGGTATGTGACTCCTCCCCTTGTCCAAGTAGATTTGTGTTTAGTGGATTGTATGTTGAGTATTTTGCTGCTATAGGTGACTGGTTTTGAGGGCTTGTAAGCTTGGTTGATGCTTAGAGATATAGTTTTCATGCATGTTTATGCCTCTTGCTAGTCCCTGTGAGTAGAATCCTTCATTATATTTGCTTTGCAATCACTTGTTTAATAGGTGTTTAAATTTCAGAATAGAAGATGAGTGAACACCACCTAAACAAACATGAGCTTTGGGTGCCTGATGTCATGAAGGTCCACCGGGAGGAGGAAGTTTTTCCCTCCATTTATCCATGTTCTGAGTTCATGAGACCTGCAGGAATTCTACAAGATTTCCACACTTTGGTTTCTAATGCGGGGTTAGAGCACTTTTTGGAAGATAAACCTTGTCAATTTGTGAAGCAAACCATGTCTGTGGTGCAGGATTTCAAATTTAGTCACTCTTTGCCTAACCCCATGGTCCATTACAAAATTTACAATATAGATGTCAACCTTTCTCTTGATTATTTTTGTGCAGCTATTAAGGTACCTCAATGGGGATCATGTAAGAAGATGAAAGAGAGACCGGAACCACTCATGGATTTATACGCAGAAATTTGTCAAGGGAGTAGCTTCTCGAAGTAGAATGGAAAAATCCATAACATTCATCTTCCCTCCATTCGCTACTTTCCCTACTTTATTGCCAAGTGTGTTCTTGCTAGGAAAACTGCCAATAAGTTATCTTCGTTTGATTAGCATTTATCTCTGCTGCTCTTAGACAAGATAGGTCCTACAACTTGCGTGCTTTGATAGCTTTTCGTCTTGTTGCTAACTGTGAGAAGGGTGGAATTTGTGGAGGCCTCATTGCTTCTCGTTTGCTAGCATTGCATGGTTTAGTGCCTCATCCTCTAGACCTACAGTTTCCCATAGAAAGGCTTGATTTTAACTCCATGGTACAGCATAAATTTATTTCCTCGTGGGCTAGATTGAGTGAGTTGTCTGATGAAATAACCTTTCTCAAAGCTGGCTGGAGAAAGAGCAAGTCCGAGCATGTTGTTCTTTTGCCTGCACCTATTTTGTTTAACCTTGATAACAGGGAAGGATGGTCCCTCACTGAGGAGAAGCTTGACACGTACTTGGGAGAGCTCTCCCAACAGGAGCAGGACACTAGAAGGGAGGTCACGGATGATTCGGTCCAGCCCTCGAACGAGGGAGAGTCTTCATATCAGCAGCCCGCTTATGATTGGGGAGCTTCTTCTTCCTCTCATGGGCCCGGTTACGACCATTCTTACCAAGATCCGCCCGCCTGGAACCTCTATTCTTGCATGGATTGATACCCACTTAGGCCAAAAGCCTAAGCTTGGGGGGAGGTACGCCGACACCGCACTCATCTCCATATCAAGTTGCGTCGGTTCTTTGTATATTCATGTTTTCGTTCTCTTTCTAGTTTTCGTTCTTCTTTTCTTTTGCTTTCTAAAAACACAAAAAGACCAAAAATATTTTTGTTGTTTCTCTTCGGTTTGCTTCTTCTTTTTGCTTTGGTTTTCTTTTTCCTTTTTGCTTTGTTTGAACTATTTGAAAAACCCAAAAAGATTTTTCTTTGCTTGTTTTTCTCTTTTGGTTCTTGTTGAAAAATCGAAAACACCAAAAATATTTGTTGTTCTTCTTTGGTTTTTACGAGTTGGCTACAGGGTTCGACAGTTCTCAGTGGATTATTGTTTTCATATTATTATTCAAGCCACACAAGTGAAGAGCAATAATGAGGATCAATGACAACTTGAGGCGTGGTAAGAGGCTGGTAACGAACCCTATTTGTCTTCATTTTTGTACATATGCTCATCATTGTGAGCTTGCTTAGTCCGTTCATGTAGAGTGTATGTTTTCTTTGGATGCTTAGTAGTTCTTGCTTTCTTGTGATTAGCTCCAGCTCTCTAATAGTTTGTAGCATGTCTCATGAATGTTTGCTTGCATTACTCTATTCATAAATTGGTATGACACTATGGTATCCTCCTCTAAATGTTTCATTTGATCGACTTGGCACATGCTCACGCATGCACATGACTGTAATAATCAGTTAAGCCTTGACGAATTATTTTGCCTTGAGGATCGTGAATCATTTTCATGTCATGAGTAGTCTTGTTTTGTTGTAAGCATGATAATGACAGCTATTGCTCTCTCGTTTGTCGCTCCCTTACTATTGCTAGCCTTCATTTCCACTGAGTGTTTTACTCATGTTTCCAACTCCCTAAACCAAATATTTCCAAAGAGTCCACCATACCTACCCATTAGCATCACTTGCTACTTCCGTGCATATTCAATATGCCTTTTTTCTTCCGAATAAAATGTTTGCTTGTTATGAAAAAGTTAGTTAGTAAAGCTCTCACGAACTTGATGGCACACTTTATTTTCTGCATTTAATAAACCCGAACCATTGCGTCCTTCTTTGTTGTGCATATGCTTGCGCTTTATGAGTTGAAGTTAGTAGAACCATGTATCATGGGGAGCGCTTTCAGCGCTTCATAGGTACTTTGTACTTAGTTGGTATCATGTTCTTTTGCTTATGGATCCCGGCGGTGTGAAATAAAAGTGGAACTTGTAAGATCATGGAGTTTGTATGTATGTTAGAGAAACGCCTGGGCCGCTAGCCTAAGCCATTCCTAATCATGGTGGAAACTTGCAGCATAACCATAATGAGCATTCTATGAAGCATCCTCAATAAAAATCTATGCACATAGTAAATAAAAAGATCACTGAGATTCTCATTGTCTGCTTGCCTTGTATTTTGATTATGGGATAGCTCCCATGTCATGTGCAAGGGTACCCGTTGGCGGTTCTCTATGATACGTATATACTTACAATGACAAGAGCTTACTTGTGACTGAAGTTGAGTAGCATGAGGATCGGTCTTCGTAAGTAAGGGACATGAGACTTCAATTTATAACTTGTCAAGCATATCCTCTTAGTTGTATCACTTTCACCTTAACCACATTAAATATGCTTATGATAGGGGCAATGAGAGCTCAAAGCTAACGAGTACCATACTTTCAGCATTTGGAAGCCTTTCAAAATTATTCAAAACCTTTTTTTCTTCTACTTGTTGAGTCTCCACATATTCTTTGAGCACCTTCTTGAGAGCATTAGTTGTCATTTTTTGTGTTTGTTCCATTACTTGATTATTTGTGTTATGACTTTGATGCTTGTATCTTTGATATCTTTACTTCTAGTCATCACTTGAACTTTAGAGGTGCCTTGACATTCATAATCCAAGGCAAGCGAGATACCACTCTATCATACCTTTCTATGAGCATTGTAATGTTGCTTATGCTTGTGCTTCGTGCTACTTATTATTCTTGAGTTGGAATCTCTTCATAGCTTGCAATGACTATTAAGTAGACTCAGTTGCATACTCTTTATTATGAATTGTCTAAGTAGTTGATCACATTGCTGAGATTATCTACATCATATGAAGCAAATGTGTTCGTGAAAGTTCTTTTATCGCACTCAGTTTTCAACTGAATTGCTTGAGGACAAGCAATAAGCTAAGCTTGGGGGGAGTTGATACGTCCAAAACGTATCTACTTTCCCGAACACTTTTTCTGTTGTTTCTCCTCTATACTTGTGTGATTTGGATGCAACTAATTCGAACTAACGTTGTTTTTAGCAGAATTGCCTTGGTGTCTACTTTTTGTGTAGAAAATCAACTATCAGGAAAGGAGAGGAGCCCTGGGGTGGCCACACCACCTGGTGGCGCGGGCCAGGCCAGGCCGCGCCAGGGGGTCGTGTGGGCCCCCAAGGAACCCCCTCGGCCTCTCTCTTCGCCTATAAGGAGCCTTCTGACCTAAAAACTTCGGGGGGTTCGACGTTTTTCCAGAAGGAGTTCCGCTCCGCCGCCACCATCAGATTCCACGAAACAGCACCAGAAACTCCGTTCTAGCACCCTGCCGGGACAGGGAATTGGAGGAGATCATCGGCATCATCATCACCATCGCTTCTCCATCGACCATCCATGTTTCCCCCATCTATGAGTGAGTAATCCCTGCTATAGGCTATGGGGATGGTAGGGATTGGATGAGATCGTTCATGTAATGGCATCAGATTGTTAGGGCATAGTGCCTAATATCTTTTATTAGTGCTTTATGACTTTGTTGCGACTTGTTGTACTTAATGCTTGTCACTAAGGTCCGAGTGCCATGATTTCAGATCTGAACTTATTATTGATTCATTATGAAAGTATTGTTTTGGGTCTTATCTACAAGTTGTATACACACGTCGTTGTCCGGAACCTATGGTCCTGAAGTGACAGAAATCGGGGTAGCCGGAAGGGAAAGGCTTTGATGTAAGGATCACATGTGTTCACGGAGTGTTAATGCTTTGCTCCGGTGCTCTATTAAAAGGAGCACCTTAATTGCCAGTAGTTCCCTAGAGGCCCCGCTGCAAACGGGCTATCAGGACAAAAGATGTTGTGCAAGTTCTCATTGCGAGCCTGTATGACTATATATGGAACACATGCCTAGGATTGTCTAGTACTTGGGTGCTTTATCTTATTTATCTGCAATTGCCCTATGTTCTGATTGCTATGTGAATTGTCTTGTCCATGCAATGCCCGTCCATCCATCCCTATGCCTACCGCATTCGAATCCCACTATTTACTGCTTTTGTTACTACTGTTACTTTACTATTCCTACTACAAAACTGGTGCTACTGATAAAATGCTGTGAGCAAGATTGTTTCCAGGTGCAGCTAAATTGACAACTCAGTTCTTAAGGCTGATAAGTATTCTTTGGCTCCCCTTGTGTCGAATCAATAAATTGGGTTTCACTTCCCTCGAAAATACTGCGATACACCCCCTATACTTGTGGGTCATCACGGACCTGGCGCATCCCGGAGGGGTCGCCGCGCGCCTCGCCTCCTCCGAGCTTGCCCCCTCACCCAATCCGGGTGAGTACGTTGTGTTCCTATCACACTTCTAGCGGGGGTTCGGTTTGCCAGTTAGCAATTTTTTCCATGACTGGTTGAACACATACGAGCTCCAACCGCATCACCTTCTAGCCAACGCCATCACATCTCTGTCCGCCTTCGCCTCCACCATCGAGGGCTATGCCGGATTATGGCCCACAAAGGAGCTATGGATCAGATTCTTTGGCCTCCACCGGAATGTAATTCCGAATGTAGAACTAGATTCGGAGGACAAACAACTCACGTAGTTCGGTGCTGCGTCAATTTCTCCCCGGAGGCTGTCCGTCTTCCCCCGAGTTACTGAGCTGGACTCCTGCAAGGGATGGGCCCGGGCCTTCTTCTATGTCCAGAACAACACCACCGCAGATCTGATCCGGCTGCACCCCTATACTCCGGTTCCTCCTAACCCGGAGTTGTGGGACGTTATCCCCAAGAAGCCCACTGTGTTGGCCAACCAAGTTAACAAGAGGTTCAAGGAGCTGAAGGACCTCGGATTGCGCAACGAGGATGCCATGATCACATTCGTCTGCAACCAGATCTCCCCCTCCGGAAACGCACACATAAAGTGTGCCACATGAGCTGGGGCCACGACCCCAACCGGACCTCGTCTTTTGAGTTAAGCAATATAGAGACCTACCGCCGGGTCAAGGCCCTTTTCACCACCCACAAGGACTTCTCCTCTGAGTGGACGTGGGGGATTGAACACTTTTGCCGGGATAGGCTTCCTCCTTCGGTCAGTCTTGCACCCCAAACTCTATTCCAAATTGAATCATATGTCGGTATTTTTGTTGTAGATTTTAATCCTATTTCCTTTCCTTTTCCTTAGATGTTTCTTCAGCAAACTATCGAGGATGGCACCGACCCTACCCTCAAATGGGCGCCTGACCGGGACAGCTCGGACGAGGAACAACCTGATCAGGAGATGTTCCTTCCGATGTTGGACGCGACCAAGTGACCCACCAGTAAACTCTCTTCTATTATAGATTGGTCCGACGATGAGGATGATTCGGATGTTGAGGTGATGGAAGCATTTGACACTGTCCCCCTTTCTTATGCTTTTCCGGCAATAGCTAACCCCGGTGGGCTGATCCATGAAGATCCTCCCCTTGCCATGGGTGATCCTGTTCCAGTTGCGCCGAAGAAGAAAAGGGGAGCCGCATCAACCTCTTCCTCCGGACCTTCTCAGCCCGCCAAAAGGGGAAAGAAGTCCGGAGACAAAACTGCCACCAAGCCTGCAACCAAAGCCACAGCTCGGAGGGCTCGGAAGCCCAAGGAGCCCCTGACGTCGGATGAGTAAACCTCTTCTCCCTTTACTATTTACTTGTCCTTCTTGTATTACATCTTCTTATTCAACAATGTTTGATTTGGCAAGTCCGCGGTGGAGGTCCCACAAAGTGGATCCGGCATTGCCTCCCCACTTCGACACAGCCCTTCTCCCCCTCGCGGCGAGGATTCACGCCCGCAGAGCCCAATCCCGGAGGGTTCAGCGGCTGCTCCGGGTTCCAGCCCACCTCGTCAAGAAGAGGGCAACCTTGGAGCGGGGGAGACCGGCTCTGCCGAGACAATGGCCACCACTACTTCGGCTCCGCCACAACCAGCTACCACCGAGGTTCCCTCAGTACCTCCACCGAAGAAGAAACCAGCACCAGTATCAGCACCAACTCTGGCACCAGCAGCAAAAGCAACAGCAGCAGCACCAAGCCCCTCCGCCTCGTCCGAGTCTTCTCAGTCTCGGCGAGAAAGCACCAAGGTCGCTCCCAAGGGTAAATCTGTTGCAACAACTTTCATTTCTCAGCAGCAGCCTAAGGGCAAAAAGACCCCTGACGCCACTAGGGCAGCGTCCATCGAGGTTGGACAGCGCACGCTCGCGTCCATGCTCCCGAAGAAGACTCCGCCACCGAAGGACGCCCCTGTCGAGCCAGCTGATGTGCAACAACTTGTTTTGCACACCAGCCCGACCCTTGCTCAAGTTGAGAGGAGGGAGGCGCATGCTAAGGGTTTAGTGGCGCCGCACATGCTCAGCGGCGAGCAATACCCTCCGACCTTGATCGAGTTTGTAAACAACTGGAACAAGGCGGAGTTCGTCCACAACGACGATCTCCCGGAGAAGTTCGGTCCCGCCGAGTTTTCTGCGCAGATGAATACCGCCGCCAAGGCCATCAACCTTGCGGGTCGAATGATGGAGGTACGTTACTTCGTATTTTCTTTTAACAAGTTGCAGATATAATTGATATAGCCATTAGTCCCCGAGCCTCCGAGGGAGTAACTTGTTACTCGGCCGGATGCTCCTTAGAGAACTAACGTAGCTCCTTGATAACTTCGAATATGCACACACCTAGAGCCGGGTTAAGTTCCACTTGGCCCGGATTTTGTACACTTCGAATATGCACACACCTAGAGGCGGGTTAAGTTCCACTTGGCCCGGATTTTGTACACTTCGAATATGCACACACTAGAGCCGGGTTAAGTTCCAATTGGCCCGGATTTTGTACACTTTGAATATGCACACACCTAGAGCCGGGTTAAGTTGCACTTGGCCCGGATTTTGTACACTTCGAATATGCACACACCTAGAGCCGGGGTAAGTTCCACTTGGCCCGGATCTTTATACACTTCGAATATGCACACACCTAGAGCCGGGTTAAGTTCCACTTGGCCCGGATTTTGTACACTTCGAATATGCACACACCTTGAGCCGGGTTAAGTTCCACTTGGTCCGGATTTTGTATACTTCGAATATGCACACACCTAGAACCGGGGTAAGTTCCACTTGGCCCGGATCTTTGTACACTTCGAATATGCACAAACCTAGAGCCGGGTTAAGTTCCACTTGGCCCGGATTTTGTACACTTCGAATATGCACAAGACTAAGCTACCTTTTTGTACTCCTTTTAGGTGACCACCAACCGCCGGAGCGCTGAGTTTCAGCGTCTGCTGGACACTCACAAGATGCTGCGGGCAAAACATAGTGCACTTCTCGCTGAACACGAGAAAAGGGGTAAGTTTCTTCCTCGGAATTTCTCCATTTTCCTTCATGTTTTTCTGCCGCACTAACCCATCATTCGGTTTTCGCAGCTGGGGTGGAGGCTGACAATATCCTCATGAGGAAGAGTTTGGACCAGATCAAGGGTAAGTTATTTTTTCTCATCTTTGCTATGCTTTCTATCTCTTTTTCCCCGTGGCTCGGCAAAGATTCATACCTCGGCTCTACCGGGTCAACAAACCATTTCAGCATCTCTTCAAGATAGTGTGCCCGTGCTTGATATGATGCTGCATTTTCTCGAACAAGCAGGGCAGTATCAGGCCGAACTTAAGAAGAAAGACAACGAGCTTGCCCTCCTCCGAGCCAAAGATGATGAGATTGCCAAGCTCAAGGCAGATATGAAGAAGCTAAAAGCACAATACCAAGCCGAACATCAAAAGGCTGGCCAGGACTATACTGAAGAGCAGGAGCGCCTCACCCTCCAGATTTGCAAGGACCAAGAGCTTCTCTAGGAGGCCGACGTCAAACTCGAGTCGGCGAACAGTGAACTTGTGCAGCTTCACAAAAGGCGCGATGATTGTACCAAGGAGTTAACCCGGATCCACAGCCATATTTCCTATAAGTTATTTTCCTTTGTCCGGCATACTTCTCCGGGTTGCTTCTCATGTCTTTTCCTTACTTGTTTCTCCTGTCTTGTTTTCAGCCAAATTTCCAGAGGGCAACGCCATTGCGAGCACCGATGTTGCTAAGTTCCACCGAGAGAGGGGTACCCCCATTGCTCCTGACGCTGAAGAAATTCCCTATGACATGGAGGACCTGTTGGTCAGCTTGTCTTCTCGCGTGGAAATCGTGAAGAACTATGGCAAAGATATCCTTGACGTGGCAGTTCGGATCTTCAACAACTTTTGGCCTGAGGAAGATACTCCGGAGGGGACCGCAGTTCTCGTCGACAAATTGATGGAATGCGAGACCCAGCTCGACCTTTGGAGGGAATCCGCTGGCCGTGCCGGAGCTGATACCGTTCTCCACTACGTGCTTACGTGGTACGAGAAGATCGACCTCAACCTCCTAGCCCACATGCGCACCAGATCCAAATGGTCTGGTGACCCGGAGTGGATTTCTCGGCGCAAGGCTTGCGCCCATAGCCTCATCCAATATGCCCCCATTCATGAATGGAATGAGGGTCCGAGCTTCCTTGGTGCCGCTAATGCCGAAAATGCTGAAAACGCAGAAAATGGTTTGGATGAAGACGAAGAGGACGATGCCTCGGACGTCGAAGATAGCGAAGATGACGCCGAACTTCCTCCTCCTGCTGGTCCTTGAGAGAAAAACTTTAAAGTTTATCAGATCCCCGGTATGTCGGGTGCAGTTGTATCAAGTGCACAAGTAATATTTTGCTACTAACTTTTTATGCTGAATTGACTTGGGCGTAGTCCCCGAGTTTCATTTTCTCGTTCTTCCAATCTTTTGGCTCGGCTCGCGTCTACCTTGGTTCAGTTTTATGACTTACGAGTCCGAGCTTCAAAAATTGTCTTAACAATACTTGGAAACTTTGGGATTAGCTCAAAATAATTCAGCATGATAAATTTAAAGTATACATATGGTTATTTTGAAAAACTAATGTCGGCTCGATTAAGTTTTTCCCTTAGTTGTTTTTCATGTGCTACGCAATTCCAAACTTGTTCTCTTGCTTGCCATGAAGCCAAATCTTGTCGGACAGTAGCAAGTCGAAGAGTTAGGTTCTTGGTGCTCACACATTACTAATCCGACCTAAGCAGAAGCGACTTATGCCAGCCGACGTAAAAATAATAAACGCAGAAGAAAACTAAAATTATTAAGGCAGTCCCCGAGTTACTGCTCGAGGTGCCAAGATTTCATTGATAGGCTCATTACCGGCATACATACCGACATATGAGGAACTCGGATACATACACTTCTCTGCTAAGTGTAGAAAGGACGAAGTAGTGCTACATTCCATGGACGCTTAGATTCCTCGCCGGACCTGTCCGCCTTGTTCTTTTCCTGTGGCTTTGCATTGATAAGATAATAAGAATCATTGTGCAATGCTTTGCTCACAATGAATGGCCCTCCCATGGGGGGATAACTTGTGCATGCCAGCAGTACATTGTACCAACCAGAGTACCAGATCGCCTTCCCAGAAAACTTGGGGGATTACTTTCCGGCTATGATAGCGTTGGAGATTTTGCTGATATATGGCGGATCTGGACAATGCCAATTCTCTCGGTTCTTCCAGCAGATCAACATCATTTTGCCGGGCTTCTTGCACTTCGGCTTCTATGTATTGGGTGACCCTAGGCGAATCATGCTCTATGTCAGCTGGTAATACAGCTTCTGCCCCATATACCAGAAAGAATGGCGTATAGCCTGTTGATCGATTCGGAGTTGTTCTTAAACTCCATAGTACCGTTGGTAGTTCTTCTATCCAGTACCCCGCTGATCTTTGCAGCGGCTCAATGAGCCGGGGTTTTATCCCGGATAATACTAATCCGTTGGATCTTTCCACTTGTCCATTCGATGCGGGGTGGGCTACCGAGGCAACGTCCAACCGGATCTTCTTATCTCGGCAGAAACGTGCAAATGCTCCTTCAGCAAAGTTTGTGCCATTATCTGTTATGATACTGTGAGCAAAACTGTATCTCAAGATGATGTCTTTGAGAAATGTTAAGGCCGTAGCTCCATCACATTTTCTTATTGGCTTTACTTCAATCCACTTCGTAAATTTATCCACCATGACCAAAATGTGAGTCATATTCCCTTTTGCTGGTTTAAACAGGCCAACCATATCCAAGCACCATACGTCAAATGGCCATGTAATTGGTATGGTTTTGAGCTCCGACATTGGCATATGTGTTTTTGTTGCATATCTATGATAGCCATTGCATTTCCTCACCAGATGTTCTGCTTGTTCTAAGGCACTTGGCCAGTAAAACCCATGGCGGAAAGCTTTTGCTACCAAAGCTCTGGATGAGGCATGATGCCCACATTCCCCTTGATGTATATCTCGGAGGATTTCAAGTCCTTCCTCTAGGTCAACACATCGCTGGAGGACATTGGTCACACTCCTTTTGTATAGCTCGGAATTGATGATCGTGTATGCTTTTGTTCTCCTCTGAGTTTGCCTGGAAAGTACCTCCTCAGTGGGTAAGGTTCCATCCTTTATTAATTGGAATATTGGCAATGCCCAAGCTGGTACATCTCTCACTGGGAATATTTCCTCATCAATTTCCATCAGATCCACTGGCATAACTTCTACCGGATCATGTTGTGTAGTCCCCGGGTTTGTCGTGACAGTCCCCGGGTTTGCCAAGGCAGTCCCCGGGTTTCGCGAACCACTTCCTTCATCAATGTCCATGGGCACAGCCTCTGATTCCGGGATAAAAATTGAGTCAGACTACGGGGATGGCCTGATGGATGGTTTCCTGAGGTGCTCCAATGCTACGCCTGGTGGAATTGCTTGTCGGGTTAAACCGAGCTTCCACAATACGTCGGCAGCCTCATTCTCCACCCGAGGTATATGGTGAAATTCACATCCCTCAAAGTAACTAGATATTTTATGCACATGAAATCTGTATAACGCCATGTTTGCGTCCAAAGCATCCCATTGCCCGGAGGCCTGCTGGACTACTAGATCCGAGTCACCAAAGCATTGGATCCGACGTATACCAACCTCATTTGCCACTTTGAGCCCATGTATGAGTGCTTCGTATTCTGCAACATTGTTTGATGAAGTGAAGTGGATCTGTAGCACATATTTCAGCTGGTCCTTCTTTGGCGAGGTTAGCACAACTCCGGCACCTAACCCGGTTTTTGTTTTTGATCCGTCAAAGTGTATTCTCCAGTAGTTCGGATCTGGCAATGGTGGCTCGTATTGCACCTCGGCCCAATCCACAAAAAAGTCCGCCACAGCTTGAGATTTAATCGCTTCTCTTCTGTCATATTGTGGCGCATAAGGTGCTAGCTCAATTGCCCATTTTGCAATCCTGCCACTCGCATCCTTGTTGCTCATTATCTCGGATATGGGAGCTTCACATATTACCTTGATTGGGTGTTCCTCGAAATAATGTTTCAGCTGCTTAGCTGCCATGTACACACCATACGCTACTTTCTAATAGTGCGGATAATTTTGCTTTGAGGCTGATAACACCTCGCTCAGGTAATACACTGGCCTTTGCACCGACTTACCCTCTTCGTCACGTTCTACCATATTACTGCACTTACAACTCGGTTGGTTGCATCTATATACAGCAACATTGGCTCCTTTGATAGTGGAGAGGCTAAAACTGGTGAAGTGGCTAACATTTTCTTTTAGTGAGCAAAGGCTTCATTGGCCTGCGGCGTCCAAATGAACTTATCTGACTTTTTCATGAGTTGATAGAGAGGCAGTGCCTTTTCTGCCAACCGACATACAAACCGACTCAACGATGCCAGGCAACCAGTGAACTTATGGACATCGTTAAGACACTTCGGCAGCTCCATTCAATCTATGGCTCGGATCTTAGTTGGATTGACCTCGATACCTCGGCTGGAGACGAGGAATCCTAGTAATTTTCCAACCGGGACACCGAAGGTACATTTTTCTGGGTTAAGCTTCATCCGTAACCTCCTCAGGTTCGCGAACGTTTGCCAGATATCGTCAAGGAGCGTTTTTCTTTCGTTGGTCTTTATCACAACATCATCTACATACACCTGCACATTTTGACCAATTTGGTCATGCAAACATTTTTGCATTCATCTCTGGTACGTTGCCCATGCATTACGTAAGCTAAAAGGCATGGTGCGATAGCAATAAGCCCCATACGGGGTGATAAACGCAGTATTTATTTGATCATTTGGGTTTAGAGGTATCTGGTGGAAAACAGAATATGCATCAATGAACGACAACAACTCACACCCAGCAGTGGAATCTATGACCTGGTCTATCCTTGGCAGTGGGAACGGATCTTTTCGACATGCCTTATTCAGGTTGGTGTAATCGATACACATACGCCACACCACAGCCACGTTCGGATCATCTTTCTTCTTCTCCACCAGCACTGGATTAGACAGCCAATTCGGGTAAAGCACTTCCATGATAAATCCTACAGCCAACAACCGAGCTATCTCATCTCCTATGACTTTTCTCCTGTCTTCGGCGAAGCAGCGGAGAGGTTACTTCACCGGCTTAGCTCCGGGTCTCACATTCAAAGAGTGCTTGGCCAACTGCCTCGGAACACCTTGCAAGTCCTTTGTGGACCAAGCAAAAATATCCCGATTCTCACGGAGGAAGTTGACGAGCTCGCTTTCCTATTTGTCATTTAACCCGGCACCAATTGTTACAATACGCTCAGGGAACATATCATCAACAAGCACCTTCTTGGTATCTTTTGTCGCTTGGAATGAGACAATTCCATGCGGGTTACTCAATGCCGGCATATACTGCTGCGTGGACTGAGCTAATGCCGCCACTTCTTGGATCTTTATCTTTTCTTGCGCAATCACGAGTGACTCGACCAGGTTAGATCCGGCAGATGCACACTCAATTGAACGTCGAAAATCCCCAGCTATGGTTATTACACCATTTGGCTCGGGCAGCTTCATCTTCAAGTAACGCGTGATACGCCCTTTCTAAGTTCACCACTTCAAATTCCAAATTCTCCATTTGGCAGTTATCTCTTGTGCCAAACAAAACGTCAACTCGGACCTTGCCTATGGGCTCACAAGAAATGCCTGGCACAATGCCATGGAAAGTTGTCCTTGTAGCTTGAAGCATGTTTTCCGAGATGCCCAATTTTCGCATCGTGTCCACATACATGATGTTGATGCTACTACCATTATCAATCAGCACCTTCGAGAATCTCACGTTGATGTTAGGCCCAAGGAATGTAGGATCCAGCACTAGTGCGTACGAACCAGGGCTTGGCATAAGCTTGGGATGATCATTGATGCTCCAGGTAATTTCCTGGTCCGACCAAGGCATGTACCTCGTCACAGCTGGCATTACCGTGTTCACTTCCATATGTTGGCGTTTCAAGCTCTTCCTGTCTGTCTCTTCTGTAGTGAACACACAGTAACTCTGATGGTGTTCTCTGTACTCATTTCTCCCCTCGTTTCCGGGGTACCTCTGATCCTGCTAGTTTTGGTTTTCCACCTGATGCACTGCATCCCTTCTCTCATGGTTGTCATACCTCGGCGGAGGGGGAGGCAACATTAACTGTTGCATGTTCGCTCCAGAGAGCAATTGCTGCCGGGGTAACTCCTGCCGAGGTTGATCATTCCGAGGTGCCTGAGCATTCCCCGAACCACTTTGTTCTATTTTCACATCCACTCACACTGCCTAGTTGTGTGACCCACCGGGTTACTTGGATTAGGCGTGTGAAATTTACACGGCTGATCCTGCATTGCTTCATAGGTATACCTCGGACGATCCTTCTTATCTTGCCACTATTTTTTCTGCTCTGGCGTCCAAGTTTTCTTCCCATCGTTCCTTGGCGTCCATTGCTGCCCTCTAGTTTTCTGACGTTGACTGCTTCCTGCTTCGGGTTGGTCCTAATTCACAGCTGTTGTTGCGAACTATAGAGATAATCTGGTCTGTCATCCCTTCTTTTACCGCGGTAATCGTTTCTTCGGGATGATCCGGCCCCATCTCACTGGTAGTACTCCTCGCCTGACTCGTTCGAGGTGAGCTTAGGTTGCGTTGGATCACCCAAAGCATATGAATCAGCAATCCGAATCGTTTCTGCCAATGTAGTTGGCATATCTCTTTGCAACCTTTGCCATAGCATTCTTGCATATATGCATCCTTGCGCAAACCAAGCTATGGCCTCGATTCAATCACGCCCTCACACGAGTTTCACACATTGCACCAACGGGTTAAGAACTCCCGGTCTGTCTCATTTGGTCTCTGCCTGCACATTGCTAGGGTTTGTGGCCTGTTGGGCCTCTGGTACGTACTTGAGAAGTTTCTAACCAACATTTCCTCGAAATCAATCCAACAGTTAATACTTTCGGGTGGCAAATTGTTTAGACACACCCTTGCTGGCCCTTCCAACATCTGGGGTACATATCTCACAGCCCACCTCAAGTTGCCTGTGGAATTTTTTACAGCAGTAGCATAGTTAATCAACCAATCCTCCGGCTTAGTGCTGTCGTCGTATGTCTTTGTGCCTCTAGGTAACTGAAAGTTAGGTACCGGAGGTTCCTTCATGATCCGGGGCGCAAAACATGCTGGACCCAGAGGACCTTGACACTCAATTTGCTCCGACCTATACAACTGATCTAGTTTTAACCTGGCGTCATCAGGCATCAAGTCTCTGCTTCCCAACCTTGATCCTATCACATGATAGTCCGGCCTGGGATAGCCAGCATTCACCATCTCCGAATTACCATCATTGTATCTATCTTGCTCCAGTGGAGCTGCCCATTGTTGCATACCTTGGCCGGCACTGCGCTCTTGCCGTGGCATATTCCGCTGCTGCAGTTGACCTGCACCTTCCGCATTACGCTGGTCGGCATTGCCGTTTACAGCATTCCTTTGACTGGCATTGCCTTGGTCGTGGTTACCTCAGCTCACACTCCTTCGATCCTCATCTCTCTGCACTTCCTTTCCTTTCCCTGCCTTTGCCGGGTCATATGGGACTATCTGCTTATTCCTCCTGGCCGAGGTTACCACCTCTTCTCTCCTAGGACCACCATGAGGAGACGATGCGGCTCCAGCGGATTTCTCTGGGTTACCCACCGCCGAATGAACGATCTTGGAAGCCCCAGCTCTCTCCGGGTTAGCCCTAAGAAATTCCTCGTTCTGCCTGTTCGTGATCCGAACCAACTCGTTAACCCTATCTTGATGTCTTTGGCGGGCTTCACAAGTCAGACCTTCTAACTCGGATGCAGCTGCATCTGCTGCCCTGAGGTTCTTTGCTGGGGTATTGTACTTCGGTAGCCCCACGGACAGACAGTTCTCTGATTCCTCAATCCTAGTATCACCCTCTCTATTCATTTCACTCATGAGATTTCTCCCCTTTACTTTTACAGCATCTACTTTATTTGCCTTTGCATACTCACGCAGTGTCATGTTCAATGACTGCTGAGCCACGGCTATCTTTTTCGCACCCTCTAGTATTTTCTTCCTAGTTTCCTCTAGTTCGGCTTGTGCCTGGACCGGATCTACTGCTGCTGCTACTGGTTTTGCCAAGCTATCCATCGCCTGCTGTAGTACATTCTCAGGCCTCTCTATTGGAGGACCTCTACTTTTCCTCGGTGCCTTGGGCATTACCTCCAGATCTGGTGCCGGATCCTTGCTTGCACCTGCATTTGGCGTAGTCATCATCACCTCTGCACGGTCCGGGGAGCGAGCGATACGTGCCTCATGAACGACGCTAAGGGATGGCTCGCCTCCTCCGACGACATGCCGCGGATGAACGCACGACACATCGATAGCAACATAGACCTTGTGCACGCCGAGCTTGACGAAGAGGCCGTTGCGCGGAAGAGGGCACGTTCCGAAGCAGCCAGCGTTGTCACTGACAAAGTCCAGCGCTCCAAAGCACTGAACAATCCCAGAAACGATGCGTTCGCCGGTGCTGATGAGGTTTCCTGTCCGGATCTTCACCCCTGCTAGCCCCACGGTGGGCGCCAACTGTCGTGGTGGTGTCACGGCAGATGCCATGTATAGGCTAAATGTGGGGACTAAATGCACTAGGGGAATCCAGGAAGGGATAGTGTGGTGATTCCACACACTGAAGCTTTGTATTTGATTCTCCTTCACAGATTACAAATGCTCCTAGAGCTGTATTGGGGAGAGGAGGAAGAAAGAACTCTCTTACTCTCGCCAGTAGCTAGCCCTCAGAGCAATCTCCCCGAAATATCCACACCTACAAAAGCCCTAGCCCTCCTTATATAGGGGTGGCTAGGTCTCCACTTAGGGCACACATGGAGGCATATTCCAGGATAGTAAGCCGACCGAGTTACTTTTCCCCCGCGTCACCCATGTAGAGGCTACGTGAGCCTCTACGGCGCCTGCGTCACCCGACATTGGCTTTGTCACCTTTGTCGGCCACGCCTCGGTGGTCCGGCCTCTTTCTGCTTAGCTCACGCTCCGCGTACAGTAGCCACCTTTTGACCAACGAGATACCTTCCTTGTCTTGCAAGCTTGATAAAACCCGGATCATGCATAGTTGATCCGGCCATACCTGTTCCTGCATACAGGTTAGATATATCTTACCGACATACGGATTAAGTCGGTTGAGACCAAGTAAGGTGGACGTCCTTGGTCCGGGTTACTCCGTGATCCAGCCTGCCTTGAGATGACTCGGCCAACATTTGCTTTGACCTTGCCGAACCTCGGCTAACTCGGCATTTATACCCCGGCGTGACCCTGCCAGGGGGTATCCCCCCAACACTCTTCGCCGAACTAGTGCACCTATACACCTGACAAGTGTATTGGGTGTGTTGGGGACACAAGAGACTTCTTGTATCTTGATTGCAGGATTGCTTGATAGGGAATACCTTTGACCACTTCCTCCCTGAGTTCGATAAACCTTGGGTGATCCACTTAAGGTAAAACTTGCTGCTGTTCTACATACTTCTGAACTTGGAGGCCCAACAACTGTCTACAAGAATAGAAGTGCGTAGACATCAAGCTATTTTTTGGCGCCGTTCTCGGGGAGGTAAGGTAAAAGGTATTCACACCGAAGGATTAAAGAAGAAGAACCTCCCATGGCAAACGCCTATTTTCTGGTCCCGTTGCCGGGGAGGTAAGGTAAAAGGTACTCACATCCTCCGGTGTGAGTGCTCGAAGTTATTTCCTTTACATTCTGCAATTTTGTCTTTTTGTTTCTTGTTTTCACTAGTTAGTCTTAATGGAAAACAACAACAAAATTAGAGAGCTTTATAGTATTTATCTTGAGTTAGGACATGAAGTGTTTAAAGAGAAAATTAAAAAACCTATGGAACTTTATTTGCATGATAATAGCAATGTTATTAGTATAAATTCTTTGAACACCATTATTGCTAATGCTAGGGAAAAGTCTAAGCTTGGGGAAGCTAGTTTTTTATGAAAATGATGTTTTTAGTTCCCCAGCTTTGGAAGATAGCTATTCTATTGCTTATGATGATACCAAACCTCCAATATATGATGATTACAATGATTAATATGATATTTTCAGTCCACCTACTATTTAGAAAAAAATTAATGATTACAATATGCCTCCTATATTTGATGATTATGGTGATGAGAATAATAATGATAGCTATTTTGTTGAATTTTCTCCCACTATGATTAATAAGAATGACTATTCTTATAGGGAGAGTATTAATTCTTTTATGCATGTGGCTCATGATAAGAATGTTTCATGTGATAGTTATATTGTTAATTTTATTCATGATGCTACTAAAAGTTATTATGAGAGAGGGAAACATGGTTTTATGTGTCTCAACAATATTAAGTTTCCCCTCTTTATGTTGAAATTTTTGAAGTTGCACTTGTTTTGTTTTTCTATGATTTTTGCTTTGTGATATCATGACTTGTTTCATTACAAGATTCCTATGCATAGGAAGTGGGTTAGACTTAAATGTGCTTTGAATTTTCTTCTTGATGCTCTCTTTTACTTCAATTCATATTTCTGATGTGAGCATCTTCTCAAACTATCATGCCTAACTTAAAGGCGTTAAAGGAAGGTACTTATTGGGAGATAACCCAAAAGTTTTATATGACTCATGGAAGTTATTACCTCTGTAATAACCGCTCCTTATCCTTTTTATTTGCTTACCTGTTCCTGCATACAGGTTAGATATCTTACCGACATACGGATTAAGTCGGTTGAGACCAAGTAAGGTGGACGTCCTTGGTCCGGGTTACTCCGTGATCCGGCCTGCCTTGAGATGACTCGGCCAGCATTTGCTTTGACCTTGCCGAACCTCGGCTAACTCGGCATTTATACCCCGGCGTGACCCTACGAGGGGGTATCCCCCCAACACCCTTCGCCGAACTAGTGCACCTATACACCTGACAAGTGTATTGGGTGTGTTGGGGACACAAGAGACTTCTTGTATCTTGATTGCAGGATTGCTTGATAGGGAATACCTTTGACCACTTCCTCCCTGAGTTCGATAAACCTTGGGTGATCCACTTAAGGTAAAACTTGCTGCTGTTCTACATACTTCTGAACTTGGAGGCCCAACAACTGTCTACAAGAATAGAAGTGCGTAGACATCAAGCTATTTTTTGGCGCCGTTCTCGGGGAGGTAAGGTAAAAGGTATTCACACCGGAGGATTAAAGAAGAAGAACCTCCCATGGCAAACGCCTATTTTCTGGTCCCGTTGCCGGGGAGGTAAGGTAAAAGGTACTCACATCCTCCGGTGTGAGTGCTCGAAGTTATTTCCTTTACATTCTGCAATTTTGTCTTTTTGTTTCTTGTTTTCACTAGTTAGTCTTAATGGAAAACAACAACAAAATTAGAGAGCTTTATAGTATTTATCTTGAGTTAGGACATGAAGTGTTTAAAGAGAAAATTAAAAAACCTATGGAACTTTATTTGCATGATAATAGCAATGTTATTAGTATAAATTCTTTGACACCATTATTGCTAATGCTAGGGAAAAGTCTAAGCTTGGGGAAGCTAGTTTTTTATGAAAATGATGTTTTTAGTTCCCTAGCTTTGGAAGATAGCTATTCTATTGCTTATGATGATACCAAACCTCCAATATATGATGATTACAATGATGAATATGATATTTTAAGTCCACCTACTATTTAGAAAAAAATTAATGATTACAATATGCCTCCTATATTTGATGATTATGGTGATGAGAATAATAATGATAGCTATTTTGTTGAATTTGCTCCCACTATGATTAATAAGAATGACTATTCTTATAGGGAGAGTATTAATTCTTTTATGCATGTGGCTCATGATAAGAATGTTTCATGTGGCAGTTATATTGTTAATTTTATTCATGATGCTACTAAAAGTTATTATGAGAGAGGGAAACATGGTTTTATGTGTCTCAACAATATTAAGTTTCCCCTCTTTATGTTGAAATTTTTGAAGTTGCACTTGTTTTGTTTTGCTATGATTTTTGCTTTGTGATTTCATGACTTGTTTCATTACAAGATTCCTATGCATAGGAAGTGGGTTAGACTTAAATGTGCTTTGAATTTTCTTCTTGATGCTCTCTTTTACTTTAATTCATATTTCTGATGTGAGCATCTTCTCAAACTATCATGCCTAACTTAAAGGCGTTAAAGGAAGGTACTTATTGGGAGATAACCCAAAAGTTTTATATGAGTCATGGAAGTTATTACTTCTGTAATAACCGCTCCTTATCCTTTTTATTTGCTTTTTGTGCCAAGAGTAACCTCTAATGAGAGAGAAGTAATGATTGGAAAAGTTGTTGTCCCGAAACAGATTTGTGTGCTTCACCGTAAAAAATCGTGTAAATTCTCTGCACATCCATTTGAGGCGTGAGTTTTTGTGCTTCTGCCCCAGGTTGTTATCTAACTTTCGTTAGTTCAACTATTTTTGATTTGAGCAACAGAAGGTCTTCGAAAAAATTCGTCTTTACCTGCTGGTCTGTATTGACAGATTTCTGCCATTTTCTGCATTTGCTTCTTGTTGGTTCCTTTTTGAGTTCTTTTGGGGAATTAAGCTTTTTGAGGGAAGTGCTACAGTATCTAGTGTTCTGATAGAAGTGTATTTGGTGTTAGAACTGAACCTTAAGACTTATTTGTCTTGAGTGCACTAATGTTGCTAATAAAGATTATGTGAAGTTTTGTATGAAGGAAAAATTCCAGGTGTATGGAAGGAATGATTAATGAGATGAAGGATGGACTAAAGCTTAAGCTTGGGGATGCCACGCGTGTCACCCCAAGAAATATCCAAGAAGTACAAGCGTCAAAGCTTGGGGATGGCCAAGGCATCCCCTTCTTCATCAATAAAAATCCCAGTTTTCTTCCAAATGCTTCATTTTTATTGTTTCATGCACAGTTGTGTTGTTCTTGGAGCTTCTTCTTCTTCGTTTTCGTTTTTCGTTTGCTTGGTTTGCTTAGTTTTCTGAATAAATTGGTTGGACCCTCTCTTTAATACATTGGTTTGCAAATGGTTGATTTGGTTTGGAAAAGAGTAGGAAAGTTCATACTTATGTGGTAAAAAGAGCTCGTTTTTGACTGCGGCCTATGCTTTGGCATGCCATGCTTGATATTGTTTTAGCTTTATGATTAGTATTCTTTGCTGTAGCATGACTTGCTATAAACAATTGAGATTGCTTAATGTGCCTTGGATGAATCATGCATTGTTTTAGCATATTAAAGCATAGTATAGTGGTATTCTCCTTTGATGCTTTATTTGGGTTGACTTGGCGCATGCTCACACCATGTTATGCCTATCTCAAGTCACCATAGCCTTTATGATCCTTTAGTTTTCAACTTGTAGTATCACTTTATGCTTTGATCAATGATGTTTTGTCGCTCTGCATGATTATGGCCATTATTGCTCTCTTAGTTTGTCGCTCCCAGTCTTTTGCTAGCCTCCACCACCAAGTATGAGTTCCACTCATGCATCCAACTCCCTAAACCAAGTTATTCCAAAGATTACACCATACCTACCTACTAGCTTATGCTATTCCAAGTATATTCATGCTTTTGCTTACCTTCCAAATTAAACTTGTTTTGAGAAAACTAGTGATTAAAGTTCTCACGAACTTGATGGCACACTTTACTTTTTGCATCTAATAAACTTGAACCATTGGGTCCTTCTTTGTTGCGTATATGCTTGCGCTTTATAAGTTGAAATTAGCAGAACCATGTTTCATGGGGAATGCTTTTAACATTGCACTTGTACTTTGTACCCCGTTGATATCATGTTCTTTTACTTACGGATCCCGGCGGTGTGAAATAAAAGTGGAACTTGTAAGATCATGGAGTTTGTATGTGTGTTAGAGAAATGCCTGGGCCGCTAGCCTAAGCCATGCCTAATCATGGTGGAAACTTGCAGTATCACCATAATGAGCACTCTATGAAACATCCTCAATAAAAACCTATGCAAATAGCAAATAAAAAGATCGCTGAGATGCTCATTGTCTTCTTGCCTTGTCATTTTAATTATGGGAAAGCTCCCGTATCATGTGCAAGGGGTACCCCGTTGGCGGTTCTTAATGATACACATGTACTTACAATGGCAAGAGCTTACTCGTGACTGAAGTTGAGTAGCATGAGGATCGGTCTTCGTAAGTAAGGGGCATGAGATTTCAGTTTATAACTTGTCAAGCATATCCTCTTAGTTGTGTCACTTTAACCTTAATCACCTTAAAGATGCTTATGATAGGGGCAATGAGAGCTGAAAGCTATAAGTACCATAATTTTTGGAAGCTCTTTATGAGACTTGAATCCCTACTTCCTTTTACAAGGCCTTTATTCCACCATTACATTGAGTCTCCACCTTCTTTCTTTATGCACCTACTTTGAGAGCATAGTGGCCATTCTTAGTTCTATGTGCATTGTCCCAAGACTAGTTGATTGATCCATAACTTGTTATTGCTTGTTTGAAACTTTTGTATCAAGTCACTCTTATGAACTTTGAAGGTGTCCTATGCAATTTATATTTGCTACTCTATTGAGGGACAAGCTGAATACTTCTATGCTATATTTTCTTTATGTGAAACAAACAAACGTCTTGCAAAGCATTGTTATTCATGAATGTTTTGTTTGTGCCTTTTCATGTTGCAACATAGTTTCTTTGTCTTATTGCTAGAACTTTGTCTTTCATGTGATGATTGAAGTACTATGGTCCCAGCTTCGAATGTTTTACAAATACTTTAATCAAGTCTTTGATGGTGCATGTCACCTCAAAAATTATTCTTTCTTTTTATCACTTACCTACTCGAGGATGAGCAGGAGTTAAGCTTGGGGATGTTGATATATTGCAAATGTATCTATAATTTTTGATGTTCCATGCTTGGTTTTATCTACTTTCTTGTGTTTTGTCCACACTTTGGAGTACTTTTCATAAACTTTCTTGGAATAACCTATTAACAAGATGCCACAGTGCCAGTTGCCTGTTTTCTGCTGTTTTTGGTTCCAGAAAAGTCAAAAAATCAATATTCTTGGAATTGGACCGGACAAAAGCCAAAGTCGATATTTTACCGGAAGACTCACGGAGCCAGAAGACGAGACGGAGAGGGGCCAGGGGCTGGCCACACCACCTGGTGGCGCAGGCCAGGCCGTGCTAGGGGGTGGTGTGGGCCCCTCCAGAACCCCCTCGGTCTCCCCTCTCGCCTATAAGAGCCTCCCGATGCATAAACCCTAGATCGCCAATCAGAAATCCATGAAAAGTTCCACAGCACCGCCGCCACCGAATTAGAGATTCGAGGGATAGAAAGTCTCTGTTCCGGCACCCTGCCGGGACGGGGAAGTGCCCCCGGAGCCATCTCCATCGATCTCCACCACCATCTCCATCACCATTGCTGATTCCCATGATGAGGAGGGAGTAGTTCTTCCTCGAGGCTAAGGGTTCTACCGGTAGCTATGTGTTCATCTCTCTCTCTCTATGCATGATCTTATTAAGATCATGAGCTTGTAATCTATAGATCTATTCTGCTACTCAAGTGCTTTAATGAATCTCTACTCTCCCCATGTGTGTGAAAGTGACAGCGTGCTCACCATTGTGGCACTTAGGCTAGAGATTACAAATACTTGTTATGAGTTATATTTGGATTTGAATGTCTTTATGAAATTGTGGTGATTGTTGGACTCATCTAGTACTCAAGGTGATAGTGTGGGGTTTTCTAGATGGGAAAGGCTTACTTTGAGGTGTGCTACCATGGATTAGAGTGTCCAACCGGAGAGTAGTTTAGAGTAGTATCATAAAGAAGAATATATTTATATGAGAGTGTTCACTAGTGAAAGTATGATCCCTAGGCCTTGTTTCTAAGCACTGAAATACCGTTTGCTATTAGATATGTTACATCTTTGCTTGTTTCAGTCTTTATTTCAGTTTGCCTTTAGTCTCTTCTACGCCATCAAGCTATTTTCTCGCACCATTGTCTTATATCCATACCATTTGTATTTCACAATCTCTTCGCCGAACTAGTGCACCTATACACCTGACAAGTGTATTGGGTGTGTTGGGGACACAAGAGACTTCTTGTATCTTGATTGCAGGATTCCTTGAGAGGGAATACCTTTGACCACATCCTCCCTGAGTTCGATAAACCTTGGGTGATCCACTTAAGGGAAAACTTGTTGCTGTTCTACAAACCTCTGCACTTGGAGGCCCAACAACTGTCTACAAGAATAGAAGTGCGTAGACATCAGTAGCCATAGTGGCAAGTAAGGTATGACATGTATTCGCTATGTATTGGATGTTTACTTTCATACTTGTTTATTATATGCCACGACTAACTGATCATGGGATCGTGGTTGTATGCATAACAGGGATTCTCGCAGGATTAATCTGGGGGCCCCACACAAGGTTTCACACACTGATCCACTAGTTTAATTGCATGTGTTCTTTTCCTAAACCACATGGATCCACATGACAACACACACACTAGTGGATTCTGTGATACAACTTATGCCACATTGTTGCAACATGCAATGTGTAAGCTGCTTTACTATGTGTTTTTGGTCTCCGCCACCATGGTTTGACACACTGATCAACTAGTGTCATTGCATGTGTTGTTTTACTAAACCACATTGATCCATATGACAACACACACTCCAGTGGATTCTGTGACGGAACTTCTACCATGCTAGTGCAACATTTAATGTGGAAGATGCTTTCCTATATGTTTTTGGTCTCTGTGACCATGGTTTGACACATTGATCCACTAGTGTCATGGCATGTGTTCTTTTCCTAGACCACTCTAATCACCTAGAGTCATTAGATGTGTTCTTTTCCTAAACCACATGGATCCACATGACCACACGGACTCCAGTGGATTCTGTGATGCAACTTCTACCACACTGGTGCAAAATGCAATGTGGAAGCCATTTTCCTATGTGTTTTTGGTCTCTGTGACCAAAGTTTGACACACCGATCCACTAGTATCATTGCTTGTGTTATTTTTCTAGACCACATGGATCCACATGACAACACACACTCTAGTCGATTCGGTGATGCAACTTCAGCCACACTAGTGCAACATGCAATGTGGAAGCTGCTTTCCTGTGTGTTTTTGGTCTCTATGACCAAGGTTTGACACACGGATACACTAGTGTCTTTGCATGTGTGCTTTTCCTAGACCACATTGATCCACATGATAACAAACAGTCTTGTGGATTCTGTGACGCAACTTCTACCACACAGGGGCAACATGCAATGTGGCATTCCTATGTGTTTTTGGTCTATGTGGCCATGGTTTTCCAAAACCACATGGATCCAAATGACAACACACACTCCAATGGATTCTATGATACAACTTCTGCCACATTGTTAGAACATGCAACGTGGAAGCTGCTTTCCTTTGTCTTTTTGGTCTCTACCACCCTGGTTTGACACACTGATCCACTAGTGTCATTGCATGTGTTGTTTTAATAGACCACCTTGATCCATATGACAACACACACTCTAGTGGATTCTGTGATGCAACTTCTGCCACACTCGTGCAACATGCAATGTGGAAGCTGCTTTCCTATGTGTTTTTCGTCTCTGTGACTATGGTTTGACAAAGTGATCAGCTAGTGCCATGTCATGTGTTCTTTTCATAAACCACATTGATCCATAATCTTTGTTGAATGTTTTCTTTCCCTAAACCACATGGATCCACATGAAAACACACACTCAAGTGGATTCTGTGATGCAGCTTCTTCCACACTGGTGCAACATGTAATGTGGAAGCTACTTTCCAATGTGTTCTTGGTCTCTGTGACCAAGATTTGACACACTGTTCCACTAGTGTCATTGCATGCGTTATTTTCCTAGACCATATTGATCCACATGAGAACACACACTCTAGTGAATTCTATGATGCAACTTCTGACACACTGGTGCAATATGCAATGTGGAACCTGCTTTTCATATGTGTTTTTGGTCTCTGTGACCATCGTTCAACACAATGATCCACTGGTGTCATGGCATGTGTTCTTTTCCTAAACCACACTGATCACCTAGATTCATTGCATGTGTTCTTTTCCTAAACCACATTGATCCACATGACAACACACACTCAAGTGGAGTCTGTGATGCAACTTCTGCCACACCGGTGCAACATGCAAGGTGGAAGCTTCTTTCCTATGTGTGTTCTGGTCTCTGTCTCCAAGGTTAGACACACTGATCCAATAGTGTCATTGCATGTGCTCTTTTGCTAGACCACAATTATCCACATGACAACACATACTCCAGTGGATTCTATGATGCAACTTCTGCCACAGTGGGGCAACGTGCAATGTGGCGTTCCTATGTGTTTTCTGTCTCTGTGTCCATGGTTTGACACACTTATCCACCAGTGTCATGGCATGTGATCTTTTCCTAGACCACTCTGATCACCTAGAGTCATTTCACGTGTTCTTTTCCAATGGATCCACATTACAACACACACTCAAGTGGACTTTGTGATGCAACTTCTGCCACACTGGTGCAACATGCAATGTGGAAGATGATTTCCTATGTGTTTTTGGTCTCTGTGGCCAAGGCTTGACACACTAATGCACTAGTGTTATTGCATGCGTTAGCCTCCTAGACCACATTGATCCACATGACAACACACACTCCATTGGATTCTGGGATGCATCTTTTGCCACACTGGTGCAAAATGCAATGTGGAAGCTGCTTTGCTATGTGTTATTTTGTATCAGTGACCAAGGTTTGACACACGGATCCACTAGTTTCATTGCATGTGTTCTTTTCCCAAACCACATGGATCCACATGACAACACACACTCGAGTAGATTCTGTGATACAACTTTTGCCACATTGTTACAACATGCAATGTGGAAGCTGCTTTCCTATGTGGTTTTTGTCTCTGCCACCATGGTTTGACACTCTGATCCACTAGTGTCTTTGTATGTGTTCTTTTACTACACCACATTGATCCATATGACAACACACACTCAAGTGGATTATGTGATGCAACTTCTGCCACACTAGTGCAACATGCAATGTGGGAGCTGCTTTCCTATGTGTTTTTGGTCTCTATGACCATGGTTTGACAGACGGATCCACTAGTGTCATGGCATGTGTTCATTTCCTAGACAACTATAATCATCTAGAGTCATTGCATGTGTTCTTTTCCTAAACCACATAGATCCACATGACAACACACACTCAAGTGGATTCTGTGATGCAACTTCTGCCACACTGGTGCAACATGCAATGTGGAGAATCTATTTTCCTATGTGTTTTTCGTCTCTATGACAAAAGTTTTACACACTGATCCACTAGTGTCATTGCATGTGTTATTTTTCTAGACCACATGGATCCACATGACAACACACACTCAAGTGGATTCTATGATGCAACTTCTGCCACACTGGTGCAACATGCAATGTGGAAGATGATTTCCAATCTGTTTTTGGTCTTAGTGACCATGGTTTTTGACCCACGTATCCACTAGTGTTATGGCATGTGTTGGTTTCCTAGACCACTCTGATCCCCTAGAGTCATCACATGTGTTATTTTCCTAAAGCAGATGGATCCACATGACAACACACACTCAAGTTGATTCTGTGATGCAACGTCTGCCACACTGGTGCAACATGCAATGTGGAAGCTGCTTTCCTATGTGTTTTCGGTCTTTGCGACCAAGGTTTGCCACACTGATCCACCAGTTCCATTGCATGTGTTCTTTTCCTAAACCACATGGATCCACACGAGAACACACACTCTAGTCGATTATGTGATGCAACGTCTACCACACTAGTGCAACATGCAATGTGGAAGTTGCGTTCCTATGTGTTTTTGGTCTCTGTGCTCATGGTTTGACACACTTATCCACTAGTGTCATGGCATGTGTTCTTTTCCTAGACCACTCTGATCACCTAGAGTCATTTTACGTGTTCTTTTCAAAAACCACATGGATCCACATGACAACACACACTCAAGTGGAGTCTGTGATGCAACTTCTGCCACACCAGTGCAACATGCAATGTGGAAGCTTCATTCCTATGTGTGTTCTGGTCTCTGTGTCCAAGGTTTGACACACTGATCCAATAGCGTCATTGCATGCGTTATTCTCCAAGAGCACATTGATCCACATTACAACACACACTCCATTGGATTTTGTGATGCAACTTCTACCACACTGGTGCAGCATGCAATGTGGAAGCTGCTTTCCTATGTCTTTTTGGTCTCTATGACTAAGGTTTTACACACTGATCCACTAGTTTCATTGCATGTGTTCTTTTCCTAAACCACCAGGATCCACATGACAACACACACTCCAGTGGATTCTGTGATACAACTTGTGCAACACTAGGCCAACATGCATTGTGGAAGCTGCTTTCCTATGCTTTTTTGGTCTCAACCATCATGGTTTGACACACTGATCGACTAGTGTCATTGCATGTGTTATTTTACGAGAACACATTGATCCACATGACAACACACACTCCAGTGGATTCTGTGATGGAACTTCTGACACACTAGTGCAACATGCAACGTGGAAGCTGCTTTCTGATGTGTTTTTTGTCTTGGTGACCATGGTTTGACACACTGATCAACCAGTGTCATGGTATGTGTTCTTTTCCTAGACCACTCTAATCCACTAGTGTCATTGCATGTGTTCTTTTACTAGACCACATTGATCCATATGACAACACACACTATAGTGGATTCTGTGATGCAACTTCTACCACACTAGTGCAACATGCAATGTGGAAGCTGCTTTCCTATGTGTTTTTGGTCTCTCTGACCATGGTTTGACACACTGATCCACTAGTGTCATGGCATGTGTTATTTTCCTAGACCACTCAGTCATTGCCTGTGTTCTTTTCCTAAATCACATGGATCCACATGACAACAAACACTCCAATGGATTCTTTGATGCATCTTCTACCACACTGGTGCAACATGCAATGTGGAAGTTGTTTTCCTATGTGTTTTTGGTCTTTGTGGCCAAAGTTTGACACATTGATCCACTAGTGTCGTTGATGTGTTATTTTTCTAGACCACATGGATCCTCATGACAACACACCCTCTAGTGGATTCTATGATGCAACTTCTGCCACACTGGTGCAACATGCAATGTGGAAGCTGCTTTCCAATGTGTTTTTGGTCTCTCTGACCATGGTTTGACACACTGATCCACTAGTGTCATGGCATGTGTTCTTTTCCTAAAACACATTGATCCACATGACAACACACACTCCAGTGGATTCTGTGATGAAACTTCTACCACACTGGTGCAGCATGCAACGTGGAAGCTGCGTTCCTATGTGTTTCTGGTCTGGGTGACCATGGTTTGACACAGTTATCCACTAGTGTCATGGCATGTGTTGTTTTCCTAGACCACTCTGATCACCTAGAGTCATCACATGTCTTCTTTTCCTAAACCACATGGATCCACATGACAACACACACTCAAGTTGATTCTGTGATGCAACGTCTACCACACTGGTGCAACATGCAATGTGGAAGCTGCTTTCCTATGTGTTTTTGGTCTTTGCGACCAAAGTTTGCCACACTGATCCACCAGTTCCATTGCATGTGTTCTTTTCCTAAACCACATGGATCCACACGACAACACACACTCCAGTCGATTATGTGATGCAACGTCTACCACACTAGTGCAACATGCAATGTGGAAGTTGCATTCCTATGTGTTTTTGGTCTCTGTGCTCATGGTTTGACACACTTATCCACTAGAGTCAAGGCATGTGTTCTTTTCCTAGACCACTCTGATCACCTAGAGTCATTTCAAGTATTCTTTTCATAAACTACATGGATCCTCATGACAACACACACTCAAGTGGATTCTATGATGCAACTTCTGCCACATTGGTGCAACAAGCAATGTGGAAGCTGCTTTCCTATGTGTTTTTGGTCTCTGTGGCCAAGGTTTGACACACTGATCGACTAGTGTCATTGCATGCGTTATTCTCCAAGACAACACTGGTCCACATGACAACACACACTCCATTGGAATCTGTGATGCGACGTGTGCCACACTGGTGCAACATGCAATGTGGAAGCTGCTTTCCTATGTGTTTTTTGTCTCTGTGACCAAGGTTTGACACACTGATCCACTAGTTTCATTGCATGTGTTCTTTTCCTAAACCACATGGATCCACATGACAACACACACTCCAGTGGATTCTATGATACAACTTCTGCAACACTGGTCCAACATGAATTGTGGAAGCTGCTTTCCTATGCGTTTTTGGTCTCTTCCATCATGGTTTGATCCACTAGTGTAATTGCATGTCTTCTAGACAAGATACACTCCAGTGGATTCTACGATATAACTTTTGACACACTAGTGCAACATGCAATGTGGAACTGCTTTCCTATGTGTTTTTGGTCTCGGTGACCATGGTTTGACACACTAATCCACTAGTGTCATGGCATGTGTTCTTTTCCTAGACCACTCTGATCCAGTATTGTCATTGCATGTCTTATTTTACTAGACCACATTGATCCATATGACAACACACACTCCAGTGGATTCTGTGATGCAACTTCTGCCACACTAGTGCAACAAGCAATGTGGAAGCTGCTTTCCTATGTGACACTGATCCACTAGTGTCATGGCATGTGTTATTTTCCTAGACCACTCTAATTACAGAGTCATTGCATGTGTCCTTTTCCTAAACCACATGGATCCACATGACAGCACACACTCCAGTGGATTCGGTGATGCAACTTCTACCACACTAGTGCAACATGAAACGTGGAAGCTGTTTTCCTATGTGTTTTTGGTCTTTCTGACCAAGGTTTAACACATGGATCCACCCGTTTCATTGCATGTGTTCTTTTCCTAAACCACATGGATCGACATGAGAACACATACTCAACTGGTTTATGTGATGCTACGTCTACCACACTAGTGCAACATGCAATGTGGAAGTTGTGGTCCGATCTATTTTTAGTCTCTGTTCCCATGGTTTGACACACTTATCTACTAGTGTCATGGCATGTGTTCTTTTCCTTGACCACTCTGATCACCTAGAGTCATTTCACGTGTTTTTTCATAAACCACATGGTTCCACATGAAAACATAGACTCAAGTGCATTTTATGATGCAACTTCTGCCACATTGCTACAACAAGCAATGTGGAAGCTGCTTTCCTATGTGTTTTTGGTCTCTATGGCCAAGGTTTGACACATTGATCCACTAGTGTCATTGCATGCGTTATTCTCCAAGACAACATTGATCCACATGACAACACACACTCCATTGGAATTTGTGATGCAACGTCTGCCACACTGGTGCAACATGCAATGTGGAAGCTGATTTCCTATGTGTTTTTGGTCTATGTGACCAAGTTTTGACACACTGATCCACTAGTTTCATTGCATGTGTTCTTTTCCTAAACCACATGGATCCACATGACAACACGCACTCCAGTGGATTATGTGATGCAACTTCTGCCACACTAGTGCAACATGCAATGTGGAAGCTCCTTTCCTATGTTTTTTCAGTCTCTGTGACCATGGTTTGACACACTGATCTACTAGTGTCATGGCATGTGTTCTTTTCCTAGACCACTATAATCACCTAGAGTCATTGCCTGTGTTGTTTTCCTAAACCACATTGATCCACATGACAATACACACTCTAGTGGATTCTGTGATGCAACTTCTACCACACTAGTGCAACATGCAATTTGGATGCTGCTTTTCTATGTGTTTTTTGTCCTTGTGACCATGGTTTGACACATTGATACACTAGTGTCATTGCATGTGTTCGTTTCCTAAACCACATTGATCAACTAGTGCCATTGCATGTGTTCCATTCCTAAAGAACATTGATCCACATGACAACACACACTCAAGTGGATTCTGTGATGCAACTTTTGCCACACTAGTGAAAATTCCAATGTGGAAGATGTTTTCCTATGTGTTTTTGGTGTCTATGACCATGCTTGACACACTGATCTACTAGTGTCATTGCATGTGTTCTTTTCATAAACTAGATTGATCCACTAGTGTCATTTCATGTGTTCTTTCTCAAAACCACATGGATCCACATGACAACACACACTCTAGTTTATTCTGTGATGCAATTTCCACCGCAGTGGTGCAACATGCAATGTGGAAGCTGTTGTAATATTTGTTTTTGGTCTCTATGGCCATGGTTTGACACACTGATCCACTAGTGTCATTGCGTGTCTTCTTTTTATTAAACCACACTAATCACCGAGTGCCCCATCTGTTCTTTTCGTAAACCAAATTGATCCACCTGACAACACACATTCCAGTGGATTTTGTGATGCAACTTCTGCCACACTAGTGAAACATGCAATGTTGAACCTGCTTTCCTATGTGTTTTTGTTCTCTCTGACTATGGTTTGACACATTGATCCACTAGTGTCATTTCATGTGTTCTTACCATAAACCACATTGATCCACTAGTTTCATTGCATGTGTTCTTTCCGTAAACCACATGGATCCACATGACAACACACACTCAAGTGTATTCTGTGATGCAACTTATGCCAGACTGCTTCAACATGCAATGTGGAAGCTGCTTCCCTCACTGTTATTGGTCTCTTTGGCCATGGTTTGGCACACTGATCCACTAGGGTCATTTATGTGTTCTTTTCCTAAAACACACTGATCAGCTAGTGCCATTGCATGTGTTCTTTTACTAAGCCACATTGATCCACATCACAACACAGACTCTAGTGGATTCTGTGATGCAACTTCTATCACACTAGAGCAACATACAATGTGGAAGCTGCTTTCCTATGTGTTTTTGGTCTCTGTGACTATGGTTTGACACACTAATCCACTTGTTTCATTTCATGTGTTCTTTTCATAAACCACATAGATACACTAGGTTGATTGCATGTGTTATTTCCCAAAACAACATGGATCCACATGACACCACACACTCGAGTGGGTTCTGTGATGCAACTTCTGCCACACTTGTGCAACATGCAATGCCGAAGCTGCTTTCCTATCTATTTTTGGTCTCTGTGACCATGGTTTGACATACTGATCCACTTGTGTCATGGCATGTGTTCTTTTCCTAGACCACTCTAATCACCTAGAGTCATTGCATGTGTTCTTTTCCTAAACCACATGGATCCACTTGACAACACACACTCGAGTGGATTCTGTGATGCAACTTCTGCCACACTAGTGCAACAAGCAATAAGTAAGATGATTTCCTATGTGTTTTTGATCTCTATGACCAAGGTTTGACACACTGATCCACTAGTGTCATTGCATGTGTTCTTTTCCTAGACCATTTTGATTCACATGACAACAAACACTCTAGTGGATTCTATGAAGCAACTTCTGCCACACTGGTGCAACATGCAGCGTGGAAGCTACTTTCCTATGTGTTTTTATTCTCTCTGACTATGGTTTGACACATTGATCCACTAGTGTCATTTCATGTGTTCTTATCATAAACCAAAATTGATCCACTAGTTTCATTGCATGTGTTATATCCGTAAACCACATGGATCCACATGACAACACACACTCAAGTGGCTTCTATGATGCAACTTCTGCCACACTAGTGTAACATGCAATGTGGAAGCTTATTTCGAATGTGTTTTTGGTCTCTATGACTAAGGTTTGACACGCTAATCCACTAGTGTCATTGCATGTGTTGTTTTCCTAGACTACATTGATCCACATGAGAACACACACTCTAGTGGATTCTATTATGCAACTTCGACCACACTGGTGCAACATGCAATGTGGAAGCTGCTTTCCTATGTGTTTTTGGTCTATGTGACCAAGGTTTGACACACTAATCCACTGGTGTCATGGCATGTGTTATTTTCCTAAACCACACTGATCACCCAGAGTTATTGCATTTGTTCTTTTCCTAAACCACATGGATCCACATGACAACACACACTCCAGAGGATTCTGTGATGCAACTTCTGCCACACTACTGCAACATGTACTGTGGAAGCAGCCTCCCTATGTGTTTTGGTCTCTATGACCAACGTTTCACACACTGATCCAAAAGTGTCATTGCATGTCTTCTTTTGCTAGACCACAATTATCCAAATGACAACACACACTCCAACGGATTCTCTGAAGCAACTTCTTCCACACTAGTGCAACATGCAATGTGGAAGCTACTTTTCTATGTGTTTTTGGTCTCTGTGACCAAGGTTTGACACACTGAGCCACTAGTGTCATTGCATGTGTTCTTTTCCTAGACTATATTGATCCACATGACAACACACACTCCAATGGATTTTGTGATGCAACTTCTGCCACACTGGTGCAAAATGCAATGTGGAAGTTGCGTTCCTATGTGTTTTTGGTCTCTGTGGCCATGGTTTGACACACTTATCCACTAGTGTCATGGAATGTTTTCTTTTCCTAGAACATTCTGATCACCTAGAGTCATTTCACGTGTTCTTTTCCTAAACCATGTGGATCCACATGACAACACACACTCTAGTTGATTCTAGTATGCAACTTCTGCCACACAAGTGCAACATGCAATATGGAAGCTGCTTTCCTATGATTTTTTGGTCTCTGTGGCCAAGGTTTGACACACTGATCCACTAGTGTCATTGCATGCATTATTATCCTAGACCACATTGATCGACATGACAACACACACTCCATTGGATTGTATCATTTAACTTCTGCCACACTGGTTTAACATGCAATGGGGAAGCTGCTTTCCTTTGTACTTTTTGTATCCGTGATGAAGGTTTGACACACTGATCCACTAGTTTCATTGCATGTGTTATTTTACTAAACCACATGGATCCACATGAAAACACGCACTCCAATGGATTCTGTGATACAACTTCTGCCACACTGGTGCAACATGCAATGTGGAAGCTCCTTTCCTACGTGTTTTTGGTCTCTGCCACCATGGTTTGACACACTTATCCAATAGTGTCATTGCATGTGTTCTTTTACGAGACTACATTGATCCACATGACACCACAAACTCCAGTGGATTCTCTCATGCAACTTTTGCCACACTAGTGCAACATCCAATGTGGAAGCTGCTTTCCTATGTGTTTTTGGTCTTTGTGACCATGGTTTGACACACTGATCCACTAGTGTCATGGCATGTGTTCTTTTCCTAGACCACTCTAATCACCTAGAGTCTTTGCATGTGTTCTTTTCCTAAACCACATGGATCCACATGGCAACACACACTCCACTGGATTCGGTGATGTAACTTCTGCCACACTGGTGCAACATGCATTGTGGAAGCTATTTTCCTATGTCTTTTTGGTCTCTCTGACAAAAGTTTGACTCACTAATCCAGTAGTTTCGTTGCATATGCTATTTTTCTAGACCACATTGATCCACACGACAACACACTCTAGTGGATTATGTGATGCAACTTCTGCCACACTAGTATAACATGCAATCTGGAAGCTACTTTCCTATGTGTTTTTGGTCTCTGTGACCAAGGTTTGACACACTGGTCCACTAGTGTCGTTGCATGTGTTATTCTCTTAGACCACATTGATCCACATGATAACACACACTCGAATGGATTCTATGATGTAACTTCTGCCACGCTGGTGCAAAGGGCAATGTGGAAGCTGCTTGCCAATGTGTTTTTGGTCTTTGTAACCAAGCTTTGACACACTGATCCACTAGTGTCATTGCATGTATTCTTTTCCGAAACCACATTGATCCACATGACAACACACACTCCAATTGATTTTGTGCTGCAACTTCTGCCACACTAGTGCAACATGCAATGTGGAAGCTGCTTTCCTATGTGTTTTTGGTCTCGGTGACCATGGTTTGACACACTTATCCACTAGAGTCATGGCATGTGTTCTTTTCCTAGACCACTCTAATCACCTAGAGTCATTGCATGTATTCTTTTCCTAAACAACATGGATCCACATGACAACACACACTCCAGCGGATTCTACGATTCAACTTCTTCCACACTAAGGCAATATGCAATGTGTAATCTGCTTTCTTATCTGTTTTTGGTTTGTGTGACCAAAGTTTGCCATACTGGCCTACTAGTGTCATTGCCTATGTTATTTTTCTAGATCACATAGATCCACATCGAAACACACACTCAAGTGGATTCAGTGATGAAACTTCTACCTTACTGGTGGAACATGCAATGTGGAAGGTCCTTTCCTATGTGTTTTTGGTCTCTGTGACCAAGGTTTGACACACTGATCCACTAATATCATTTTATGTGTTCTTTTCCTAAACCACATGGATCCACATGACAACACACACTCATGTGGATTCCATGATGCAAGTTCTGCCACATTGGTGCAACATGCAATGTGGAAGCTGCTTTCCTATGTGTTTTTGGTCTCTATGACAAAGGTTTGACACACAGATCCACTAGTGTCATTGCATGTGTTCTTTTCCTAGACCACATTGATCCACATGACAACACACACTAAAGTGGATTCTGTGATGCAACTGCTGCCACACTGGTGCAACATGCAATGTGGAAGCTGCGTTCCTATGTGGTTTTGGTCTCTATGACCATGGTTTGACACACTTATCCAATAGGGTCATGGCATGTGTTCTTTTCCTAGACCACTGTGATCACCTAAAGTCATTACATGTGTTTTTTCCTAAACCACATGGATCCACATAACAACACACACTCAAGTGGATTCTATGATGCAACTTCTGCCACCGTGGTGTAACAAGCAATGTGGAAGCTGCTTTCCTATCTGTTATTGGTCTATGTGACCAAGGTTTCACACACTGATCCACTAGTATCATTGCATGTGTTAGTCGTTTAGACCACATTGATCCACATGACAACACACACTCCAGTGGATTCTGTGATACAACTTCTGCCACACTAGTGCAACATGCAGTGTGGAAGCTGCTTTCCTATGTGTTTTTGGTCTCTATGACCAAGGTTTGACACACTGATCCACCAGTTTCCTTGCATCTGTTCTTTTCCTAAACCACATGGATCCACATGACAACACACACTCTAGTGGATTCTGTGATGCAACTTCTACCACACTAGTGCAACATGCAATGTGGGAGCTGCTTTCCTATGTGTTTTTGCCTCTGTAACCAAAGTTTGACACACTGATCCACTAGTGTGATTGTATGTGTTATTTTTCTAGACCACATTGATCCACATGACAACACACACTCAAGTTGATTTAGTGATGCAACTTCTGCCACACTCGTGCAAAATACAATGTGGAAGCTGCTTCCGTATGTGTTTTTGGTCTATGTGACAAAGGTTTGACACATTGATCCACTAGTGTCATTGCATGTGTTCTTTCCATAAACCACATGGATCCACATGACAACACACACTCCATTGGATTCTATGATGCAACTTCTCCCACACTGGTTCCACATGCAATGTGCTAGCTGCTTTCCTATATGTTTTTGGTCTCTATCACCATGGTTTTACACACTGATCCACTAGTCTTTTTGGTCTATGTGATCCACTAGTTTCATTGCATGTGTTCTTTTCCTAGACCACATTGATCCACTAGTGTCATTGCATGTGTTCTTTCCCTAAACCACATGGATCCACATGACAACACACACTCCATTGGATTCTATGATGCAACTTCTGCCACACTGGTTCGACATGCAATGTGCTAGCTGCTTTCCTATATGTTTTTGGTCTCTATCACCATGGTTTGACACACTGATCCACTAGTGTCATTGCATGTGTTCTTTTCCTAGACCACACTAATCACATAGTGTCATTGCATGTGTTCTTTTCCTAAAACACACTGATCCACATGATAACACACACTCAAGTGGATTCTATGATGCAACTTCTGCCACACAGGTGCAACATGCAATGTGGAAGCTGCTTTCCTTTGTGTTTTTGGTCTCTGAGACTATGGTATGACACACTGATCTACTACTATCATTGCATGTGTTGTTTTCCCAAACCATATTGATCCACATGACAACAAACACTCCAGTGGATTCTGGGATGCAACTTCTGCCACACTGGTGCAACATGCAATGTGGAAGCTGATTTCCTAGTGTTTTTGGTCTCTATGACCAAGGTTTGACACACTGATCCACTAGTGACCTTGCATGTGTTCTTTTCCTAGACCACATTGATCACTTAGAGTCATTGCATGTATTATTTTCCTAAACCACATTGATCCACATGACAACACACACTCCAGTGGATTCTATGATTCAACTTATGCCACACTCGTGCAAAATGCAATGTGGAAGCTGCTTTCCTATGTGTTTTTGGTCTCTGACACCATGGTTTGACACACTGATCCACTAGTGTCATGGCATGTGTTCTTTTCCTGAACCACACTAATCACCTAATGGCATTCCATGTGTTCTTTCCCAAAACCACATGGATCTACATGACAACACACACTCTAGTGGATTCTCTGGTGCAACTTCTGCGACACTGGTGCAACATGCAATGTGGAAGCTGCTTTCCTATGTGTTTTGGTCTCTATCACCATGGTTTGACACACTGGTCCACTAGTGTCATTGAATTTGTTCTTTTCCTATACCCCACTGATCACCTAGAGTAATTGCATGTGTTGTTTTCCTAAACCACATGGCTACCCCATGGTACGTCATGATTCATATTTTCACATGATATATATATAATATCTTAGTTCTTTATAGTTTTTTCAGTTGTAGATAATTTGACGTAGGACAGTGTGTATTCCAGTGTGAAAAACACAAATATTCCGTCTTTAAAACTGCTTTTATTTTCTATTTGAATCCCTTAGTCTGTTTTGCCCTTGGTTTTTGGATTCTACCCAGTTTTTCCCTATCTCGTAGTCTCAAACTCTCTCAAAAGTACAAACATGTGCTCACTTTGCCTACTATGCGCTGATTGGTTGACACAGTTGTCACGCAGATAGTTCGCGCCTACCGTTGATCCTCTCCGATCCAACACGGATTGCAGCATGATGTCGTGTCCTTCACACTACATCGTGAGAACACACGGAAGTCTGCTTGCTATTTGCCCCCCTGTTTTATCCATTGGGTTTTTTTGGTTCGCGTATCTCTCAGCGACACTTCTACGAGAAGGAACATTAAGCCGTATATTAAATAATTCCACGAGTGGTCATGTCACATTTAATCTAGTCTAGAAAGGCTACTAGTCCACTACATGGCAACGGGTCATCCATGGGCTATCCCATTTTTACGCAGTGTGCCTGCAATCTCCCTTCCAACAGTCCCCCACCGCATGAACCTTCCACGCGTCAGCCGAAGCCCGAAGAGCTGCCTACTGGGGCCCTTCAAGGAGAGTTAAACATACTCGCATGAAAAACCCAGCCGTATTCATCGGGTCCTCTACTCGCACGCATCCACTCCTCCCTCTCCCCGAACTAGCAAAACCCCACAGTCCTCATCGTACAACCACCAGCCTTCTCCATGAAACTAGTGCATTGGGGTGAGTCTATGGGCATCACCGCAGGGGTGTTGATCCTTCTACATGTGATGTGGTGCTTCCTACGGCAGATCTGGAGGACCATCATGTAGCCCAAGGTGAGGAGGCCGTGCAGTTTGACCCCTATGGGGACTATGTGCTCACCGGTGCAAACGACTCTGGAGGCCCCGATGAGGGCGTGGAGTTCGAAAAACATGCTCCTCTCGTGTACCTGGAGGTACATATATTTCTCCATGTTTCATATTTTCTGCTCGGGCTGTAGTTGTACCCTTTTATCTATAGAAGAACTACTTAATCTATTCATGTGCTACTTAATCTAGTCCTAAGGATTAGATGCACCGTACAAACCAATGCACGTAGAGATTTAGTCTTCTCTAAATGATTACACATTATTTATTTATTAATAAGTTATCAAGAACACAAATAATCTTAATTTAGGAACGAGCTAGGGAGACAGCTGTAATGAACTAATGAACATGTATAAATGTGTTATTGTTTTTAAAGTAACTTGGAATGGTTGTTCGAATATTTATTCATTATTTTGCTCATTTCTATTTGCATTTATATATTACAGGTAGATTCTAGTGAGGTGGACTCTGACAAGGAGGACAGGGACAACAAGAGCCGCCATGTCATGAAGAAGCTCAAGAGCGGGAGAATCCCTCTCCGCACTCGACTTGGGGAGCTCACGTGCCCTTTTTGTAAGAAAGGAGTCAACCCGAGGATTGACAGCTTGATTTCGCATGCGGTTGGCATCGATAAAAGACCAGCTAGTAAACACAAGTCAGCGACCAAGGCTAAGCATGCTGCTTATGGCAAATTCCTAAGGGAGTATGTCAAAACCGGCCTGGTGTACCCTTACCTAGGAATCGGCAACCTCTAGCCGACGAACCCATGACTGTGCTGCCACGACCACTAATAATGTTTAATTCTCTTACTGTTTCTAGACCCTAAAACTATGTGGTGTGTTGAAAACTTATGCTATGCTACCGATATGTGTGTTGCAAAGTTGCTTGATCGTGCATGCTTACACTAGTGCTGGACCCAGAAACTTCTAGAAGCCTGGGCAAACGAGTTTAAGTTGCCAAATTCTGGACAAAATCACAAAAAAAATAAAAATTGCAAGCTTTGCGCAATCGGAAGGCCTGGGCGGCTGCCCGGGGTGTAGGGATCCTAGGTTCATCTATGCTTACACGTCCCTTAAATTTCTTGGGCATAATGATCACAAATAGCTGTCCACTTCCTTCTGTCCTGCCACGTTACGTCGTGTCAGCACCGTGCACCCGCTATAGAGCGGCAACGGGATGGTGGTCTCCGTGACCGATCTCCGCCACACCATAGCAACATCGCTCACCCGTCCCATCGCCTACCGAGCACAGCCGCCTAATTTAAGCGCTAGGATTGGAAACCAACGGTGCTCGCCCGGTCAAACGTGCTTCCGAGTGGGTGTGACCGAAATAATGGTAAATGCAATTTAGGATGCACATGCCCCCTTTTACGCATCGCCTGCCTTCCCCGCAGCACAACATTGTGCAAAAATCCCCAACTCCTTCCGCCGCCACCGTAGCTACCGCAAGAACAATCGACTCCACCACAGCCACCTCCGCGCCATACCACCGCAACATGAGCTGCTACCATGGATGAAGAGTACTGCGTGTTCGGTGACGGGAGCGACTTCATAGACGAATACACCGTCACCTCCCATGGCACCACAAAGCTGAGGGTCATCCACACCAATGCGCAGCGGAGGTGTCCAAGGTCATCGCAATGTACGAGCGGTGGCTATAGGAGCCAATGGACAAGTATAAGATCGTCGGCCTAGACCTGGAGTATACGAGCGATAAGAAGAGGGCGGGGCTTCTGCATCTATCCATGCGCAACCACTGCCTCCTATACCACGTATGTATGGCCAAATGGGTATGCCCAGAGCTTCGCGAGTTCCTACGCAGGAGGGAGATCTACTTCGCCGGTGTCGACATCAAGAATCACACTTCAAAGCTAGAGCAGGATCTCCTCGTTCATGTCGTCAATCACGTCGATCTCCAACGTGTGTGGAGGTACCCGGATGACAATACGGGGAAAGCCGGGATGGCTAGACTTGTTGCCGACATCATCGACCACGAGTACGCCGGCATGAAGGTCGAGTTCCCAAGCACCTGCACGAGCGATGGGAGTGGAGGTTCCTGAATTACGATGTGATCCGGTATGCATCCAGGGACTCATATGTCTGCTACGAGATGCTCAACAGGATTTGGTGCATGAGTGAGTGCGTTGTTTACCACTACTAGTTTCGCATTCCATTCCTAGTTTATCTCGGCTGTATTTTATCTCGCCTGTATTTTCTAAGCATTATGTGTGTCAGAATGGAGATCGTATGATCCCTATGCTATTAGGTAGTTAACCTGTGCGATGCATGGAATGAAATAATATGATCTGGTGGTACAGCTCGTGGCTGACATACCCGTCAATTGCAGCGTAGTTCAGGTTAGGTTCAAAAAGCGGCTTATCCTCCCAAAAATCATGCCCTAAATGCCTCCACCAACATTTTGGTAATTTGTCCTTCATGTCAGCGTACCATAGGTCGATGCGTTCGGTGGCAAGATCGGACATCCTAGTCATGCTGCCCTTCACCCCTAGGATCCAGTAAATATCCTAGATGTCCACTCTCTACTCCTTTGGGATGCTAATTCTGACAACCAGGCTTTCAAGCAGGAAAGTGTCATTCCTGATGTCAACCCTAGTAAATTTTATTTGGTGGTTCACGAGAAATTCATGAAAGAGCGACCTAATCCTTTTGCCCCACCTGCATGAAAATGAATTCAGACAAATAATATAGCAAGAACGTTTGCAAACAGACGATTCAGGAACAAAACGATAGCAATGTGTAACTATTCCCATCAGCCTCCTTCTCGCAAAATGTTGGTATACGAGGACGTGCCTCTTCATGGAGAGTTGCACCACGGTGATCCTGCGCTGATCGCGGCAGTACTCGAGGTCGAGACCGACGAACCTGCTTTCTTTGCACCGTAGCCAATTCTCGTAATTGGTCAGAGTGTGCTTCACCGTCTGAGGGTTGGTGGTGTAGATGACATTGATTTTCTTCCATCCATGGACTTCTATGTCAAAGTGTGCAGTCACTTTCATGCTATCGTTTCGGACATCTGTCCAGTCCAGGACTACAGGCAAGAGGGAAAGGACACGAAGGAATAGGGTGATGCCGTGGCGGAGGAAATGTATGAGGCCATGGAGGAGGAAGACGATGAGGTCGTGGAGGAGGAAAGGAGACGGAGAAGTGAAACTACTTATTGCAAGATTGCAACCGCCCTTCCTAATATCTAGAATTGTGCATGACCATTCGTAGTAGGGTGGAGGTGGAGAAAAAGGCGGTTTTACACGTCGACGCTAGCGCTGCCTGAAATTGGTTCTACGCCAGTTGCATGCAGTGGAATCGAGGACAGCCATGCACGATCCAAGTCAAACATAGTCACGTTTGCGCATACTGACCTTCACTCACTAACAGGTGGGACCCTACATTTTTTCTCTTGTGACTAATTTTTTCACTTCCTCTAGACGGTTCCCGTGTGCACCCTCAATAATTAAGCCCCCTTCCTTGTCTTCCATGCAGACAAGAACCAGCAGTGGCAGTTCCTCACTGGCTCACTCCCTAATCACACAATTGCCCCTCCCTTATTCCATCCCCTCCCAAATCCATCCACCTCCTGATCACACTGCCTCCATTAATCTATCGGATTCCAAAGTCCATTTGTCGCTATGGGTAGAGCTTGGGATAGCAGCAGGCTGAAGCATAAGGCAAACCGCGATAAATGGGCTGGCCCTGGCGACCGCCACCCTGAGGATTAGGGATGGCAGAACCTCAGCGCAGCGAACGTGCACATGATTGCCATAGGGTTGGACATCATCTCCACCAGACGCGTCGCTCGCTGCGTCCCTGGCTACCGGGTCCCGATCCGGGAAATGGACGAACTCCCGTTCGACACGCTAGGCCTTCTTTACCCCGATACCAGCGAATGGCCAAACGACCGCGATGGCCACGTAAGTTCCTATATCTTGCATATTTATTCAGTCATATCGTTGACTCATATGTGCTAAACTTTTATCAAAATCCTATGTTCCTTCCGTCGAACGTGTTGTGTGCACGCGCGGTCTGAAGAAATTGAACCATTTAAGACTATATTGTACAGTGGAAGCTCTACTTGTACTTGATATTCTGGTATTTTCATAGTAATATAGTCTTAATTTAGGTGGACTATTATGTCCCTAGCTGCTTATGATCATGGTCAGGAGTTTGTTCGGGGGAAGCCCTGCTCGTACTTAATATTATGGCTATTTTCATAGTGACACAGGCACAATTTTGGCGAGAGCTGAGGATATAGTCATAAATATTACTTTAATCTGAAGGTCTAGTTTTCAAATTGTATTTTCAATGGAATCCATGCTAGGTGATTCTACCAACTGAAAACAAACTTTCCAGAATATTCATGCAAAATTGATGTTGCTGGATAAGTGGTAGCAATCAGTAGTAGTGAATATCAGGGAGGAAGATGAGATGGAAATTGGAGATGACCGGAACTGGGTGGGTGGTAGCGGCGAGTGGTAGTCGTTTTAACCCTGGGTGGGACTACTTGGTCTCTGAAAATGCCTACATATAGTTGAGATTTTCACTGCCATCATTGGAGGGTGTCGGCATTACTGTATTCAACAATGGGTTACCGCCTCCCAGCTCTAAATTCTCTTATAGGTTCAACATGGTAGAACTTGAGCTCCTGAAGGTACAACTCCCACATACCCCTTGGCAGGGGTGGCAGCATTGGGAGTACGACCTCTTAGTGGTGTTTGACAAGGCAATCGCATTCATTAGATGCCCAGATGACAAGGAATGGACAGTCTTGCGCGACGACTTCCTACGGCAGGAGAAGTATGTCGACGCCATCTTCACCTCTAGCTTATATTCCAACACACTACAACGCATTTACATGGTCACTGAACCTAGCAACGACGTGCATGTTTGGGAGCCATTCACCTGGGGTGATTCATGGTTTCATATAGCATGTAAAACCCCATTCAAAATTCTGCTTACTGACTGTAAGTAACACACAGGTACACACGCAGCCCTACGCGTCATTCCAGCTCGGGTGATCAAAGATGCGGTAGCAGATGATGATCTTGGATCATGGCATTGGTTCCTAGCACCTCAGAGAGGCGACACGAAACAGTATGTTCAACTCATGTGGATTCATATCAGGGGAGCACTAAACGACGTTGGTGATACAATAGAACATATGGGGACATATCTTTCTTCATAGCCCTCGCTGCGGTGTCACGTTTTCTTGAGCTCTGCATGTCCATACAAAGACCTAGTAGAACAAATCTGGAGCAGAGTCGGCAATCTGAAGGGACAATCTGTGTTTCTTGGGATCAACTACCCTTTCTTTGTTGGAGCCCCCGGAGCTGTTGAACCTATAATTTCCCAGAAAGACCCGGCTCCTGATGCTGCTGCTGCTGGTGGTGGTGGTGCTGGCAAAGAACTAGCTGCTGCTCCTCCTGGTGAACCTGACAAAATACTTGGTGATGCTGCTGCTGGTGAAGCTGGCGAAATACTTGCTAATCCTACTGCTGGTGAATCTGACGAAATACTTGTTGAGGCTGCTGCCGAAGTCTAGGAAGAACATGCTAGTGTTTTCGCTGAGGTGCCAGCACTTCCAGTGTTGATAGCAGACTATGTGTTTGCTGCACACTCACGCGCCTATTATGTTGACACTCCAGATCCAACCTAGAGCTGAATCTACATTAGGGGGATGGGTCCTACCATTGGCTCATCAGTGGGGTCATACAATTTGATAGAGAATGAGAGATGGCCAAACGCAGCAATCTAGTCTGTTTCGACGATACCACCTGCTCTAGGGACCTGGTGCTCAACTAGTAGATCCGATGAACTATTTATCTTTATCTTTATCTTTATCTTTAGTTTCCTCCCTAGTTCTACGAAGTAAATGCTTCTTTGGTCAAGACTCAGTTATGCTTTTTTGTGTAAGACTAAGCTTTGCTTATTTGTGTAAGACTAAGTTAGGCCTAACTACGTAATATTTAGTGAAGCCCAGCTTTTCTTTCCATGCCCATAACAGCAGAATTACATCATACAACAGGCAAAGGTAATATGCATACTAGATATTTTTCTCAGGATAACAACCACTTCAAGTTAATAGCGGTTTCAAGATTACTAACTAGGAAAGTAAGGTGCCATGATCATATAAAATGAATAGCTCATACAAACAGCTAGCAACACTACTGATAGTGTTATTGTTATGAATGATACATGGTGTACGCATTTAAATGCATCACTAGAATGTGCCACCTATTTATGATTGATGACATGGATCTATCTTCTCTGTGCATATTTGCATTGAATCTCTCATGGATTTCTTCCCATATTTTTGGCAATGCCTGATGAACTCCACTCTCTTGGTAACATGTTTGGTCAACGATCCCTTGTTGATGCAATGCAATGTACAGACCATGGTCTTCATCGTCATTCCATTTAGATTCTCTCTCTTTCTTCATCATGGAGCTACTAATTTCAAATGAAAATCTAGTAAACAACATATTTGTACATGTTCTTCTACCACAATCACAAGAAGAAAATTGGAAGGAATTTCACCTTGTTGGCGTTGTGCCGAACAGAGTGGATGTGGCCTTGGGGTTTGGAGAGGAACGTGCCTTGGCTGGTCTAGGTGCCACCATGGCAATGGAAAGTTCGGATCCTAGAGGAGGACAACAGGACCGAGCATGGTCGAGAAGGTTCGTCCATGTCCCGGATCTCATCACCGAACGAAATGACGTCCCAGCTCTGCGCCATGACCACGACCATAGATCGCCGCTCCGGGGAAGAAGAAGACGTGTAATTGATGCATGCGCTAACGCTGCAAGCCTACATGGCAGCCACAACGGTAGCAACATAACGGTGAAAACTGTCAGGGGGGAAGTTGATGGGCATTAGCCTGATATTTTGTATTCAAACGTTAAGTTGAATTCGTGCCGAAAAAGACCACCTGAGTATTTGGCACACTAACTATGGGCAACGCGGCCGATTACAAGCAACTTGGGTAATGCTTTGCCTTGGCTTCTCAACTTTCGGGCCACAAAAATTATTTCCTCATCACCACGATAGGTCGTGTTCCCCCTCGCTGGACGATGACGATGGATATCTCGTGGGTGGAGCCTTGGATTTCTTCCACGGATTCAGCTAAAGAGTTTAGCGAGTCGGACTAACCCATATTGAGATGCAACGAACAAGTCGTCATTTGCATATCTCAAACAATGTAATACTTAGACCTGAGCTTATTACACAATCCGAGTTGAGGATCACTGACTTAGGTTCTGTCAAATGCTATTTCATCAATGGGTCATAAAGGCGGAGTTCGGGTCGACTGTGAATCAAGCTGCATGATGTGAATGACAAAGATGGGATTTTGCCCCTCCATCTGGAGAGATATTCTCTGGGCCCTCTCGGAAGATATGATTCGGAAAGCATGGCCATGCGCGTCTCCGTTAAGTGTTAACCGAGGCAATCGACTAAGATTTAGTTGGATGAATCACTTATCTTGGATCAAGAAAGAGGCTCGGACTATTTAAGGGATGACGATCATTCTCCTATAGTCCGACAAGGTATATCATGAGGCAAAAGGGACTTAGACGAAAGTCACATTGGAAAGGTATGTCATCATGACATATTGGTACTTGGGAGTCGGCATGTTCTGCTAGGAGCTGCTACCGACTGATCAATCATGAGTGAGACTCGGAATCGTGTCCGGGTTACCATGAGCCTGTCGGGTCACACACTTAAGAGTGGGAGAAAGTTTGGGTTAGACCCAAACAGGAAATCTATTTGGGTTGGACCCAAATAGAGACATGGACTTAGTCAGTGAGTTGGACTCGCAGTGACTAATATAGGCCTTTTAGTGAATGGGCCATAAGTGAGTGGAGCCCACTTTCACTCCCTATATAAGCTGGGGCGCAGGTGCTTAGAGCACAAGGTTAGGTCACTCCATGTGTTGGAAACCCTAGCCCAGTCCGTCCTGTCGCCGCCGTACCAGACCTAGCAGTCCATTGCCGGCGCTCCTCCTCGTACGTGTGGATACCGGCGGAGGTGCTATACGTTCAGCACTTCGACGATCGTGAAGAAAGAACGGATCGTGGATCGTGGAATCGAAATGGATCGCGAGGACTGCACTACATCAAGCGACGTGCTTCATCAATTCCGCAACTGCGCGTCTAGTGGTAATCCTCATGGCCTTCTACCTGAGCTGGATCTTGGGATCACCGTGTAGGGAAAAAGTTTTGTTTATCTCTACGTGGCCCAACTTTCACCGCCTGCTGGTGATTCAACTCCTTGATGAGCATCCAGTGGTATCCCATCAGCAAGTTGCGTGATGCGTCTTGTGGGAGGGGCTTACCCTATAGGGCCTCCCAGACTCGGGCCCATCCATCCTTGTTGAGGCGGATCTGATGGCGCTCCGTCTCATGGATGGCGTTGGCATCCTGATTGTCGGGGCTAGGAGGGTTAGGGAATTCACCGTTGGTGGGGCCATTGGTGGGAGCTCTGTTTGTTGGCCCCCCGTTGCCAGTGTTTCTTTGATTGCCTCCGTCATCGTAGGTGATGACAGCACACATGGAGCGGTTGGGGAGGTCGCTGCTCCCGCAACTTTTTGATCCAGAGCAGTAGGCGCCATTCTTCGATGACGGGTTACATAGACCGGAGTTGCAACTATTGTTGCTGTCGGTGTCGTAGGCCGAAGCCGACGCATTGAGCTATCTCAGGGTGCCGATTGGTGGTGGGAACCACGAGGAAGGGGTGATCGAAGGTTCCGGCGAGTGATCGGGGAAGCGGACCATGCCGATCTGGCCGAACTGGAAGCGTAGGCTCCTGATCGTCATGCCGATTCCATCGCCCATGGACTCAAAGTCTGGGGGAGTCACCGGCGAGTGGACGATGAAGTCGAAGGTGCCAAAGAGGAGGCGATTCGCCGCTACAGCAGAGTTGTAGATCACAGTTGATGGGCCTGAGGAAGCTGCAACATCAGCACTCCCAGTTCCCACAGACGGCGCCAATTGACGAGGGATTAACTCGTCAATGCCCATCGTTGATGGACCTGGGTTAGAAGAAGTCGGGAGCACTGGAGGCATCGATCGGCTAGCACACAACCACATCAAGGACACGCGGTTTACCAGGTTCAGGCCCTCAGAAGGGACCCTACTCCTGCTTATCTACTCTTTGATTATCGAGGAGTCGAAAGTTAAAGGGGCTGCGCAAACTAGGTTTGCGAATATCCTTCTTGCTGCTCCCTCCTATCCTTTATATAGGAAGGCTGGCTCTCGGGATAGCAGGCCACGTCGGTCATAGATTAGGCTTTTCCCTTTAAGTTTCTATCTATTCCTTGTCGGGTTCTTCAAGGATTTGCTTTCCTCCGGGCCTGGGCCACCTAAATCCTCGTTGGGCTTCAATCGTCACGCGGGTTCCTCTTGGGCCAGAATGTATAGGCTAATCCTGGGTGCCCGTGGGGCATACCCATGTCACAGGTTGTCACAATTATTGTCCCTATGACCAAAGATATTACAGAGAAAACATTGCCTGGTAGGGCCTCTGGCTTTAGATTCATCCATATCATTACGGATTTGGACACACTTGCATCTACCTCTCCCTGTCTGCATTAGTCCTGGGAATAGGATGAAGGAAATATGCCCTAGAGGCAATCATAGAGATGATTATATTTCATGTGTATCCATGAGTTATTATGATGTTCCTTGATTATCCATATAACTTGTATTGATTGGCAATTTTGTGACATGTTTGTGAAACTCTTTACTAGTATGGTTATCTAATAGTTGTCCCTAGTCAGAGTTCATGTGAGGACACACGTGAATATTAGACTAGCACATCGATTGGTTGATGACTATGTTTCGCAAGTCATAGACTTGGAGATGTCAAACCAATGATGTGGACACATGTTATGAATATTGGGTTGGACTGACCCAACTTGATACTGGCAATAATACTTGCAGCTATCTCTACACATCCTGTACGTTTTGTCCTTAGACCTGAGATTGTCGCATCTACTTGAGATGTGGATCAACCTACTTTGGGGCTATCAAACACTGCTCCATTACTGGGTAGTTATAAAGGTAGTTTTTGGGTTTGTCTTGATACATGCTATAAGGCATTGGTCAACCAAGGCATTTTAATGTTGGGTAGTTTTTGGATAAGAAATCGAATGACTTTCACATATTATCATTATAACTTTGAATTTAAACAATGGTTTCATTCATTAATGAACATATCATTCAATTGGGTATTTTAAACAAGGCATTTTAATGTTTTACAAATGTTCATGCATTTATCAATTAGTTTCAAACAACAAGGATAATTCACACATAATCAAACAAGATATGAACATGAATAGAAATCATTCATAAAAGCAGAATAACTATTTGTTACAAACTCATATGAATAACCATCTCATGAAGTATGAGACACACTAAAGAAGTTCACAATCTCTTGATTATAATAATTATACTAAAACATAAACTAAATGATAAATGTCGAGGGAGAGTGTCATTGGCCATCATCATGCTCGCCATCAACACGCAACGTCACCTCCTCTCCAGCAAGCACCTCTCATGCAGAAGGACCTGTTTTCAGCAAAACAGAACAAGTATCAGATATACTTAACACTGCAAATGTGTTTGCAAGATTATAACATTTATAAAACTGTATATCAAATATATACCTTCGTCATTGATGACCTCTCCGGTGATTGGTTCAACCTTTATGTTTCTGAAATGTAATATGAACTCATGGAAATCCAATGGTTCCGTATCACCACTCATGATGCTACTCCGGACATGTCCTTCGTAGCTGGGAGGCAACGACCGAAGCAGTACGTCTATCACAAATGGATCAGCCATCTAGTAATCCACGAAGTGAACCAGTCTCATGTGTGCATCAAGCATGCGCTCCAAGTGACCCTTCAGACATGTATGCTCCTCCATCTATATGGAAAGGAACTCTCCAAGCAACTCGGGCTTCCACATGCGCACATGACCTATGAACTCTGCTCTCAGCTTATCCACCATCGAATATGGATCAAGATCACCCATGAGCGGATGTAGTTCATCCACCATCCCGTAACGCATTATTATCTGAATGTAGGTGGAAATCTCTTGACGATAGTAGCGGTCTACCAGCTTTTGTGGGGTCTCATAGTAGTCTGGCTCAGTCAAATCCATCGTGCGGCGTATGTAGTCTACCACATGATTCCTAGTAAGGATATCTTTCAGGCGCACAAGCCAACTAGGGAAGTTGGATCCATCAAGTCTAAGTGTTTCACCATTTACCCAATCCTCAATGACAAAGTAAGCTTCACGGTGAGCCATCTACATTTATAATTGCGAAAGGACTTTAGACTAAGTTTATAATTAAATGAGTTAATGATAACTCCACTTAGAAACACCTATCCCCAAAAGGGTTCCTAGTGATAACACGACCCCTATCATCCACATCTCCCCCGATTGTCACGGCCATCAATGTGGGTTCAAGGGTGGATGCTAAACGTCGGTCACATCATTCATGCGACTCGTGCTCGATCTTTCGACCATCCGTGTTCCGAGGCCACGCTTCTCTGGCGTGCTAGGCTCGGCAACTCAACCTTAGTGTATTCGCTGTGCAACATGGCTTACACCCACTGTATGCGAACGTAGATATGTCTGACACCCAGGCCTATAACCCTGGATCGCCTCATACCAATGAACTTTCTTGGTGGTGCACACTAAGGGGGAACACAATCATTGGTAATAACAGGGATCATCTTATTAAGCTACCGTCGAGTATCTAATACTAGCACACAATAAGACATACAAACAATAACATTGAATGTAAATGCGATGTGATATCGGTGTAGACACCAGGGTTCCGGTGCCAGGGTTCCGACGTTGTAGACACCAGGGTACCGGTGTCTATCCGGCGTGGTAGTTCGTCACCTCCGTGACTATCTACTACTATGAAACAAAAGGTAATTACTTTACCTTTGCCACAACCATATCACAAAGCGATGCCCCCTGCAAAACAAAGTTAGACGCCTCTACTTTATCTTTGCATGTTTTACGTGGCTGAATGGGCTTTCGCACAAGAACCGTTCTTACCTATGAACTTTCAGCACAACGCTGATCAAGTAGTTGTCTCTACTACACCCCTTTTGGGTCCCTCCGTTGCAAATGGTATACCAACTAATGCGAGAGAGACAGACACTGCCCCAAGCCACTTTATACGGTACAAGCCGTATGTCAAGCGTGGACCAGTCTCGCGAATGAACGCGTAAAGTCGGTTGGGAGCCGCTTCATCAAGCATTACTGCGGTATACATAAGTACACGTGGGCAGGTAACAACTAAAACATCAACGCCCACACGCTACATCTCGTGTGATCTACCCGTACTAGCATTACTACGCATAGATCTAGCTCTGATACCACTGTAGGGGTTCCGCGCATGAAAATAATAAATTTTACCCTACACCCCTGAACCCCTGAAGCTGCCAGGACCTATCTATTAGTAATACAGTAACGGGAGGGGCTTTTCGTGAACTTAGCCTTGAAGACCGAAAAGCCTTGTCAACGCTTAGGAGAGCGTGGTTCATGTAGACGAGCCGAAGCCGACCTCAAGGTCGTGATGAAGTCCTTGCGCTCCTTCTGGCTCCAACGACTTGAGTGCCTCAAGTGTGACACCTCGCGGGGAGTTACACACGTCCGGTGCCTAACGATGACTCCCGCTTCCCTGATCCAGCAGCAGTTGCGGAAGTAGAGCTCCCGGATCTGAATCCCGCAGCGCGACGGCGCTCCGCGGTGAAGATGTCTCTCTCTCCCGCAGTCCAGACTTGGGACCACGGTCACGAGAGAGAGAGAGAGCGTGAGAGAGAAAATATCAATTAGAGGTCCTCCCAAAAGTGGGGAGACCTTTATTGATTATTGGTGTATTTATCTTGGCCAAATACCCCACTATATATAGGGGGAGGAGGGGGTACACCCTCCCTCAAAGTCCCGGGGTGGGACTAAAGGAGAGGAGGGGGAGGAGGTGGCCGACGGCCACCTAGTGGGCCCCATGCTGGGGGGGGGGGGGGGGGGGGGCTAGGCCCAGCCGGCCTCCCCCTTGGCCCCTCTCCCTCTCTCCTTTCCCTAATGGGCCTTCTCCCTCCGGAAATTAGCCCATTAAGCCTTTTTAACCTTTAATTGATTTTCTCTTTATTAAATAATTATGAATAAATGATTAAATCAATATTTAACATTCATTCACATATTATTCAACCTCCATGGCTATGGAACACCTTCCACCTCCACTCCGGACATCCTCCGGACTTACTGAAACCCTTCCAGTTTTCTCCCTACACTTCTTTGATGATTGCACCGATCCTATAAACACTCTCTAAGCATCATCAAGCCCTTAAGCATGATACCCCAAGGTTTCCTACAAGTACCTGAGCACACCTTTATAACCACCGTATTACCAGATGACTTTTGATGCTATCTAAGCACTCTCGGGAGACAGTGATTGATATAGCCTCACGGTCTAAGGAATAGTCTACGAGGATCCTTTTCTAATCATCGTAACTTGAACTTCATGACATGATCGGGTCACGATGTTTAGGTTGGGTATTGGTTCATCATCTCATTCTCAGAATGAGATGACCTCATTTCCAACTGGCATAAATGCCACATGATCAGGAAACATGATCATCTATTGACCAATGAACTAGTGACTAGAGTTTCACTGGGAACCCCTGGTTGTTTGTATATCACACGTGTATTGATGTTTCCACTCAATACAGTTATAGCATGATATAAAACTTAATCATAAACTATATGAAATATGATAATAGTCCTTACTACTATTTGTCTCTAGGGCATATTTCCAACAAGTTTTGACATAGAGATGTCACCCAACAATAAGAGTCATATATGATATGATTAGCAAAAGTTGCTTACCGATTTACCTTGTCTTCTAGCAGTGATGCTAAAGCTCACTAATCTACTTGTTAATTGTGGATCTTGAATCACTTAGTATCAATCGAGGGATGTTGATTTAAGTGGGAGTATATGCTATTAAATTTTCTAATATGTTTACTCTTTCATGGTTACATGGCTTAGTATTTTGCATGTTTTATGTTGTAGATCAATGGCACCGAACACTTCATCACCTTTTGCTTTGCGTTCGATTCTTGAAAAGGATAAACTAAATTGAACAAACTATTCAGACTGGGTCCATAACCTGAGAATTGTTCTCAGGGCTTATAAAAAGGAAATTGTTCTGGATACCCCAATCCCAGATGAATCTGTTGATAATGCAACTGCTGCCTTTAAGAATGCCTACAAGAAAGCATGTGATGAATCTCTTGAGGTTAGCTATCTTATGCTTGCATGAATGGAACCTGATCTTCAAAAGCAGTTTGAGGATCAGGAAGCATACGATATGATCGTCGTGCTTAAGGACATGTTCTAGACTCGGGCTAGGACTAAGAGGTAGAATGTTGCTAAGTCCTTTGTGGAGTGCAAGCTGGCAGAGGGAGCAGTTGTAGGCTCCCATGTGATCAAAATGGTTGGTTACAATCAGAACTTGGAAAAGCTTGGTTTTCCATTAGGCCAAGAGTTGGCTACTGATTTCATTTTGGCATCTCTTCCATCTAGCTAGGGGCATTTCATTTCGAACTACCATATGCATGGGGTGGAGAAGGGCCTTAATGAGTTATGTGGGATGCTGAAAACAGCAGAATGTGACATTAAAAAGTGTGCAGGACATAGCCATGTGATCGCTGTGCAGAACAAGCCTGGCTTGAAGAAAAAGGGCACTTCTTGGCAGACAAAGAAGGGAAAGGCTAAGGATACGGTCTCTAAGCCAAATCCTGCACCCAAGCAAAAGGTTGGACCTACAGAAGACACTGAGTGTTTCTTTTGTCCTGAACATGGCCACTAGAAGAGAAACTACAACAAGTACCAGGCTTCTTTGAAGAAGAGTGGAAGTAAGAGTACTTCCCACTCAGGTGCGCTTGTTTTAAATGTTGTGGATATTTTCCTCGCAGATTATTATGTTAACTCATGGGTATTTGATACAGGATCGGTTGCTCATATTTGCAATTTTATGCAGGGGCTAATATGGACTAGAGAAGTGCAGAAAGGCAAAGTGGATTTCGCGTCGGAAATAAAGCAAGGGTTGCTGCATTATTTGTCGGCGTCATGCAGCTTCACCTTCCTTCAGGATTTATTATGGAGTTAAATAATTGTTATTATATTCTTAGTATGGGTCGAAACATTTTATCACCTTCATGTTTGATGAGGGATGGTTATTCATTCACGAGTACAAACAATGGTTGTATAATCTCTAAGAATGCTATGTTTATGGTTGATGCTCCCATTGTGAATGGGTTGTTTATTTTAAATCTAGATGATGCATCTGTTTACAATGTTAGTGATAAAAGGCTTCGACCTAATGATTTGAGTCCTACCTATTTATGGCATAGTAGTTTGGGGCATATAAGTGAAAAGCGCATGAAGAAGATCCATGGTGATGGTCTTCTAACTTCGTTTGATTCTGAATCATACGAGACATGTCAAGATTGTATACTTGGAAAGATGACCAAGATGCCTTTTACAGATTTTCCCGAGAGAGCAATAGACTTGCTGGAACTCATACATGCTGATGTATGTGGACCAATGAGCACGATAACCAGAGGAGGATATCACTACTTGATTACTTTCACTGATGATTTCAGTAGATATGGCTATGTCTACTTGATGAAGAATAAATCTGAAACTTTTGAAAAGTTCGAGGAGTTTCAGAGTGAGGTAGAGAATCAACATGGAAATAAAATAAAGGCCTTGCAATCTGATCGTGGAGGTGAATATTTGAGTCATGAATTTATCAATCATCTTAAGAGTTGTGGAATTGTTCCACAGCTCACGCCGCCCGGAACGCCTCAAAGAAATGGGGTCTCCGAATGGCACAATCGAACTTTGCTAGACATGGTTCGTTCAATGATGAGCCAATCGGATTGACCATTATCATTTTGGGGTTATGCTCTAGAAACAACATCTTTCACACTAAATAGGGTACCGTCTAAATCTGTAGTTAAGACATCATATGAGATGTGGACTAGAAAGAATCCTAGTTTGTCTTTTCTAAATATTTGGGGTTGTGATGCATTTGTCAAGCGACTTCAGTCGGACAAGCTAACACCCAAATCGGATAAATGCATTTTTGTGGGATATCTAAGGGAAACCTTAGGGTATTACTTGTACAACCAAGAAGAGGGCAAAGTGTTTGTCACTCGTAGTTAGGGTCGGGCACAAAAAACCGAAGACCGAAACGGAAACCAAAAAAACCGAGACCAAAAACCGAACTAACCGTATATTGGGAGACCGAAATAATTTCGGTCTTAAAAACTAGATGACCGAAATAACCGAATGGACCAAAATATTCTGAAACCCATCTTTCCTCCAATATTTTGCATGCTCATTAGTGCCACTCTAGTCCATATAGGTCATTGCCCATGACCTTGCCTTCATTCGTTTTATGGACACCGAGAAGCATCCACACACCGTCCTGGCCGCCATAGAGTCGCACACTACGTACGTCCTACGCACGAGGCAAGCCTGTTGGACTGCTCCGTCTAGTTACTCGTGAGACTGCTTGCATATCTTGTCTTGATTATTATTCCATCTTGTATCGTGTGCTAATTTTCTTGGAAATAATTTCTTGATTTGCTGTGAATTTTTGTAAATTCGGCCTATTTGCTCATAACCGAAAACCGGACCGAAAAGACCGAATACAGAAAGACCGAAAAGACCGAATGTAATTCGGGTAGCATTTCTAGATGACCGAAATTTTGAATGACCAAAAAGACCGGACCGAACAAACCGAACAGACCGAACGCCCAAGCCTACTCGTAGTGGTGTTTTCCTAGAGAAAGAATTTCTCACAAAGGGAACGAGTGGAAGGTCGGTGTGACTTGAAGAAGTTCTAGATGAGCCGGTCGGGGATGCTTATGCGAGTGATGCTATTGTAGCATAACAAGTTGAGGAACCCATGGCAATAGAAGCACCACAACCACGAATGTCGGCGAGGCTCCGCGAAGCATGGGAATTATTATTGTTAGATAATGATGAGCCTGCAACCTATGCAAAAGTGATCGTGGACCCAGACTGAGAAATGGCTAATTGCCATGAGATCCGAGATAGAGTCCATGGGAGACAATAAGTTTGGAACTTGGTTGACCTGCCTGATGGTTTTAGAGCCATCGAGTGAAAATGGATCTATAAGAAGAAGATTGATATGGATGGAAATGTTCACATCCATAAAGCTCGACTTGTTGCAAAAGATTTTCGACAAGTTCAAGGAGTTGACTACAACAAGACTGTCTCGCCCGTAGTGATGCTTAAATCTATACGGATCATTCTAGCCATTGCTACAAATTTCGACTATGAGATATGGAAGATGGACGTCAAGACGACTTTCTTAAATGGAATCCTTACCGAGGACGTGTATATGATGCAACCCGAAGGTTTTGTCGATCCAAACAATGCTTTAGTCTATTTATGGGCTAAAGCAAGCATCTTGGAGTTGGAACATTCGATTTGATGAAGTTGTAATGGAGTTTGGCTTCATAAAAAATGAACAAGAACCTTATGTTTATAAGAAAGAAATTGGGAAATCGCTTGTATTTCTAATCTTATAAGTAGATGGCATATTACTGATTGGAAATGACATTCCTATGCTTGAGTCTGTTAAGACCTCATTGAAAAATAGTTTTTCTATGAAGGACTTAGGAGAAGCAGCATAGATTCTAGATATCAAGATCTATAGAGATAGATCAAGGAGGCTAATTGGATTAAGCTAGAGGACATACATTGACAAAGTGTTGAAACGGTTTAGCATGGAAGAGGCTAAGAAGGGGTTCTTTCCCATGTCTCACGGCATTAAACTCAGCAAGACTCAGTGTCCTTCGACCACTGATGAGCGAGAGCACATGAGTAGGTTTCCATATGCTTCTGCTATTGGATCCATCATGTATGCAATGACATGTACTCTCCCAGTTGTTTCATATGCTCTAAGTGTTACGAGCAGATACCAGGCTGATCTAGGTGAAAGCCACAGGATAGCGGTAAAGAATATCCTGAAGTACTTGAGAAGGGCTAAGGATATGTTCCTAGTTTATGGAGGTGAGGATGAACTTAGTGTAAAGGGTTACACATATGCGAGTTACCTTAACGACTCAGATGACTCCAAATCACAATCAGGTTATGTGTTTGTCATGAATGGTGGTGTTGTGAGCTGGAAAAGTTCCAAGCAAAATACATTGGGCTCCTCTTTAACAGGAGCTGAATTTATTGCCGCCTCGGAGGCTGCAAAGGAATCTGTTTGGATTAGGAATTTCCTGATCACTCTTGGTGTGGTTCAGGGCGCGTCCAATCCCTTGGACATTTATTGTGACAACAATGGTGCTATTGCACAAGCCAAGGAACCTAGACAGCACCAGACGAACAAACATATTCGCATGTGTTACCATCAGATTCGTGAGTTCATTGATGATGGTAGTATCATGTTATGCAAAATACATACGGACTCAAATGTTGCTAATCCCTTGACAAAGCCACTCCCGCGACCAGCGCATGAAGCGCACACAAGAGCAATAGGTATTAGATACTATCTAGATTGACTCTAGTGCAAGTGGGAGACTGAAGGAAATATGCCATAGAGGCAATCATAGAGATGATTATATTTCATGTGTATCCATGAGTTATTATAATGTTCCTTGAATATCCATATATCTGGCAGCTTGTATTGATTGGTAATTATGTGAATTGTTTGTGAAACTCTTTACTTTTATGGTTATCTAATAGTTGTCCCTAGTCATAGTTCATGTGAGGACACACGTGAATAGTAGACTAGCACATCGATTGGTTGATGACTATGTTTCGCAAGTCATAGACATGGAGATGTCAAACCAATGATGTGGACACATGTTATGGACATGGGGTTAAACTGACCCAACTTGAGATTGGCGATAATACTTGCAGCTCTCTCTACACATCATGTATGTTTTGTCCTTAGACCTGAGATTGTCGCATGTACTTGAGATGTGGATCAACCTAATTCGGGGCTATTAAACACTGCTCCATTACTGGGTAGTTATAAAGGTAGTTTTCGGGTTTGTCCTGATACATGCTACAAGGCATTGGTCAATCAAGATGGGATTTGCCCCTCTCTACTTGAGAGAGATATCTCTGGGCCCCTCGAGTAATCGGATCCAGAAATGCATGGCCATGCTACATACGGTTAAGAGTTAACCTAGTAAAGTGATTATGAATCACAGTATCGAGAAAGAGAGGCCAGCTTGGAGCTAGACCAAATATCATAGGGAAAAGGGAAATACATGTACTCAACCTTGTGATGGTTCGTCCGAATGATCTTTATATGCGTTTACGAGTTGGCACGTCTTGCTAGAGGCCGCTACCAACTATTGACGGAGTAAGTGTACTTGTGTCGTGTCTATATGTGTATGAACCTATAGGGTCACACACTTTAGGGGTTGGAAGCCTAATGAGGATTGGGTCCCAATTAGACTAGGCTTAGGCTACTAATGGGTTGCTAATGTAGAAGCCCACCAGGGATGCCTATATAAGAGAGAGTGAGGCGAGCTGAATAGGGCTGATCATTCCACCCAGCCGCCAGTCCTCTCACGCCTTTGTTGCACGTGCAGACCTAGTAGTCTGGCATGCGATGTTTCCACTCCGGACATGTGGATACCTTGGAGATGTTGAAGTTGTAGCACTTGGACGAGCCGAGAAAAGGGGCGATGATTGTGGGACGAGGACAAGGAGGAGACATAGAACATCTACACTACCCCGATGTGCTTCATCGAGTTCCGCAACTGCATGTCTAGTGGTAATCCCGTGATCTATGACAACAGTATTCCATGTTGACATGGTAGAAATTTTTGTTTTTCGCTAGTGTAGCCTACCTGCAACCCTTCATAGGATGTATAGCCTTTCACCTAGGTTTCCTTTGTTGAAATTTCCCACTGCCCGCAATTCCATCATCTCACCAGTCCATGTATTGATCACCGACTCCTTAAGATAATAGGGAGACACAAACGAGATAGCGTCCATCCCTAGCTGGCCGGACGCAGCAAGTACATGTGAGAAAGGTCGTTGAATCAACATTGGTTTGTTGCAGGTGTGTTATAGTATTAGGTATATACGGTTGTTATGGTAGTTTAGATTGAGTTAGGATCTGTTTACGTACAGTCCTAACTTGACTCCTACTCCAAGATAATCCTCTGTACAAAGACCATGTGCAGAGGGCAGCGATTCGCGCCGTAGGAGATGGCGCGGTGAAAGCCGAGGTCGTCGATGCATGAGGATGGTGAAGTATATTGCGTGCAGCCACGCTACGACCCGAGGGGGCGGCATAGCTGCAGGGCGCAAGTCGGTGGAGCGGCTGGGAGACCACCAGCGACGTACACGCCATGGAAGGCGCATTGGAAGCCGGTAGTGTGGACCAAAGGCGGTGGCGCTGCGGCCCGACGGGGTGACACAGCGGTAGCCCGATCAGCGGTAGGTGCATGCTCGGGGACGTGCGTGGCATAGACAGGCGCAGGATCAGTTGATCAGACTGACGATGCACCGTATGCGCCATGGCATGGATGGCGTGCAGATCATATTCGATGGCAGCGCTGTCAGTGAAGTCCCAGACGATGACGACAAAGAGGATCCGAGGGGCGGCATGGTAGCCTTCCGAGAAAGGCATAACAGCCGTCCGTAGTGCGCGGCAGCCTGCTGTGAGGCCGCGACAGCCTACCGAGGCAGCCGCAACAACGGAGGGGGCAGGCGCATGGACGCAATGTAGATCCTTGATGCCGATGGTCGGAGTAGAGGCGCGGCGATGACGATGGCGATGGGCGACTCAATCCGATCTAAGATCGGTAAACCAAAAAAGAAAATCGATCAAGAGATCGAAAAAATAGATTTACAGGGCAGCCGATCATGGATCGGTGGACGAACCCTGCATACAGGTTCCGTGGCCCCCGGCAGATATCATGGAGATCGACCTCCCCGAGGGCGGCGCGGCGCGGAAGCGTGTGCGGTGGCTAGGTCAAGGATCTTGCCACTCTGATACCATAACAACCGTATATACCTAATACTCTAACAAGGTGCACTCACACGTTGGCCAATTCTCGTTACCTATCTTCACCTCCTATGTCTTTACCTCCTCCATAATTCTGATCCTATTGGAAGTTAAGCGCATCACAAACCTCCTATCTTGATTACCAATGGCGATGATAGTCATAGGCCAAGCTTTTTCCATCTTGTCATTCATGTATTTCATAATATTATCACATTACCTTGTGTTAGGGTTGTTAATGATATGCATCTAAGCCATCTAGCATATTTCTCTAAAATACTTCAAATTTTCCAGTGAAAATAAACTCCACAATGGCTATAAGTGGCAAAGCCATGCTTCCTCTCAGCACGAAGTTATGTGTTTCAGCAAGATTTGTAGTCATGAAGCCAAACCTAGCTCCATGAGTGCCATGAAGCAAAGACCACCTCTCCTGAGGTTTGTGTTGTATCCATTCCTGGAAAATTTTGATCTCTCTCCCACTTCTCCTAGTATTGGGTTGGTCAAATCCTAAAAAGTCACAGAGAGTAATGGGTTCTTCCCACTGGTGCTTCTCCAGTTTGTGTCTATGCAGCTACTGCCTGTTGATGAGTCCAAAATTGAAGAATTTTTACCTTTTGTTTTTACATAAATAGAGTAGGGATCTTTGTATTTCACAGCGTTAGCCCTATTGAGTTAAACCACGCTTTAATACAAACTTGTTACTTGTTTTCTTTTACTTGTTTTAATTACTTTTATACAAACACCCTTTACTTGAGATCGAAGGTAGCTTATAAGTATCCTTTGGTAGAGAATAACGAGGGGCATAAATACCTTCACCAATAGCTCTTTGTGGGCTCGATATCTTTACTTTGAAACTAGCTATAATTGATCTGTGCACTTGTAGTCATCAAGCTATTTTCTGGCGATGTTGCCAGGGAGCTAAGCGCTTTTGGTCTTTGTTCTTAGTTATTTATTTTACAGATTGTTTTACTAAAGTTGTTTACTAGTTTGAGGTAAGCACCATGACTACACTCGGACTGATTAATCAGCTCGATGCTACTAAATACCTCAAAAAGTTCAATAGAGGACTCGTCAAGGAATTCCCGAGTGGGAGCAAACCAGAATAAGAGGCCAACCTTCGTTTTATCACTATTATTAAAGAAAAAACTTTTGTAGGAGATGATCCAGATGAGGATCCTTACACTCATTTAATGCATTTTATTGAACTATGTTGGACCCTTAAATTGAGAGGTTATTCCCATGATGAATTGAAACTTAAACTGTCTAGCTAATCTCTAACCAACACTGCTTTGGCTTGGTATAGAATTCGCCCTGCAGAGAAAATTGATACTTGGTAAAAACTTAAAGGAGAATTTGTATTTCCATTCTTTCCCATGGTAAAAACTTCTGAAGTAAGAAAGGCAATTACAAACTTCAAGAACCGCCTAGGTGAATGTTCGGTAAGGGCCTACAAAAGGTACAAGTCTCTACTTAATAAATGTCCCCATCATGATTTACCTGAATGGTACGTTTTGCATATTTTCTATGCAGGACTTAATCAAGAAATTAAGCATGAGCTTAACACAAATTCACGAGGCTCTTTCATGGAGTTAACTATAATTAAAGCTTGGGAACTTTTATAACAAATTCACCGTAATAGAGAAACATGGATATTTGATTTAGGAGGAGGGAGGTATAGAAATTGAATATGATTTTCTCAATGCTTATAAAGACTCCGGTAAAGTAAAAGAAACTGCTAATGAACATCAACTTGATGATGATATTATTTGGCAAATCCTTTAGTCTTTTACAGAACATATTAAAGCTCCTAAGAAAGACTGGCTTCATTATACTCCGCCACCCGAGCTAGTTGTAGAATATGATCCAATAATCACAGCCCTTGTCGAACCATTAAAGGAGGTATCCCCATATGTTGAACCCTTTCCTTTCCCAACGACGGTGGGAAAACATATGATGGCTCAACAACTAGAGGATCAACGCAAAGAAGAAGAACTATTTCTCAAGGAGCTGGAGGAGAAGATACAAAGAAGGAAAACTGAAGAAGAACGTGTACAAGAGTTAGAGGCATCAATGAAGGAAGAGATTTCAACCATTTTTGCAAACTGCAACGTAATTGAGCTAGATACTGAAGCTTCGCAATTCGTCGAAGGAAAGGTAAAAGCTAAAGAAGTTGGTAAGCCTATTCTCCCTTTAAGTTTTGGAGGAACTTCCTATTATGGCCTTTGTGACATCCGTACAGCTGTTAACGTTATCCCTTTTAATTTTTATTTAAAAATTCAAAATGAATTAACTCCAGGCTAACTGGAAGATACAGATATGACTATAATGCTTGTAGAAACACTCAGAGTCCCCATGGGAATAATTAGAAATGTTCCTATTTGTGTTGGACCATACAAATACCCCATTGATTTTGTGCTTACTGATATGCCTACTGATGTTTATTGTCCTATCATTTTTGGAAGAACTTTTCTAAATACTGCAGAAGCAAACATTTGCAAGAGACAAACTGTGTCCCTCAAGTTTGGTGAAGAGAAAATGGATTTTCATTTCTCCAAATTTGAACATAGGCCGGCTATTGAAAAATTGGATGATGGTGAGTACAAACGTGAGGAAGAAGGTAATATCATCAATTTAGCCTCAATAGTCATCGACACTCCTGGCGATGATTTAGCAAGAAGTTTAGTCAATAATAATAATATCCTCTAGGACATAGAAAAGGCTGAAATGGATGATTATCTTAACTCCACACATGAGGTGGACACCAAGATTAATCAAAAATATGAAGAACGCATAAGGAAAGGAGATGAGGCTCTTCCTCCTCCAATATTTAAAACTCTACCAAAAGAACTAAAATATAGGTTTCACAATGAGATCCATGAATTTCTTGTTATTACAAGTGCTAACCTTGCGGAGAAAGAGGAGCAAAATTTAATGAAGGTTCTCCGCATGCATCAAAATGCTCTTGGGTATTTTATGAGTGACTTGAAGGGGATTAGTCCTTTGATATCAACCCATAGAATATTCATGGAAGAAGGAGCTCAGCCGGTCGCAGACTTTCAGCGACGTCTTAAACCTCACATGAAATAGGAGGTAAGAAAAGAAATAATATGGTTGTTGGATGCAGGCGTTATCTTTCATGTAGAACAGAGTGAATGGGTAAGTCATGTTCATTGTGTTCCTAAGAAAGGTGGATTTACGGTTATCGGAAATGAACATAATGAAATGGTACCTACTAGAACTGTTGTCGGTCATAGGATGTGCATTGGCGATAGAAAACTTAATAAGGAAACTCAGAAGGACCACTACTCTTTACCGTTTATAGATCAAACTTTAGAAAGGCTTGCTATGCACTCTCATTTTTATTACTTAGACGGCTATTCCGGTTTTTCCCAAATTGTTGTTCACCCCGATGACCAACTTAAGACTACTTTTATTTGTCCTTATGGCCTTTATGCTTATCGTCGTATGCCTTTTGGTCTTTGCAATGCTCCTGCCACTTTTCAAAGATGTATGACTGCTATATATGCTGATTATGTTGAAAGTATGATGGAAGTATTCATGGATGACTTCTCTGTTTATGGAATTTCCTTTAATCATTGTCTCCATAATCTTCATAAAGTTTTGCAGAGATGTGAAGACACTAACTTAGTATTGAACTGGGAAAAATGCCATTTTATGGTTCAAGAAGGCATACTTCTAGGTCACAAAGTCTTAGGTAAGGGCATAGACATCGATAAAGCAAATATTGAAGGAATAGAAAAGTTACACCTCCCCGAGACATAAAAGGTATAAGACGCTTCTTAGGTCATGTGGGATTTTATAGAAGGTTCATTAAGATTTTTCAAAAACTTCTCGACCTTTAACTAACCTTCTTCAAAAGGATGTTCATTTTAATTTTTATGAAAAGTGTCTTACTTCTTTCAACATATTAAAACAAGCTCTTCTTGAAGCCCCAATTATAAGACCACCTAATTGGAAGAAACCTTTTGAGCTGTTTTGCGAGGCTATTCATGAAGCTGTAGGAGCAATTCTTTGTTAGTATGATGGTGATGATCTTAATATCATTCATCATGCTAGTGGCACCTTAAACGGGGCCTAAAAGAACTACCCTATGGCAGAAAAAGAAATCTTCGCAGTGGTTTTCCCCTGTGATAAGTTTAGATCTTATATCATGCGCTCTAAATTAAAGTACACACTTATCGTGTTGGCTTAAAGGAAATCCTATAAAGGACTGATGTTAAGCCAAGAATGACCCATTGGACTTTACTTTTGCGAGAATTTGATTTACAGATCTTACAAAGAAAGGAAGAGATGGAGGAAACATTCATGGACACTCAAGAAATTTCTCATCCTAAGGAGGTGTCATCCGTGTATATACCTGTGGGAACAACACTACCAAAAAGGAAGCTCACTATTTCTTCTTGCAATGATTTTGGTGATTTTCTACAACCAATTTTATTCGAAGAGAGGAAGAAAAAGATACTCAAATAAATTCATGTTCCCTCGATGATCGAAGCTTATGAAATCCTGAACACATCTTTGTTCTCGATGATTATCTATTGTTTCTTTTTACATATCTGCATTCCCTTCATTTTTCTAATTTCATTGTCGGTCTAACGAGGTTGGTACGGGCGGGAGGTACGGTCAGACCCGCCTGTACTGCTGTTCGTTAAGCCTGCTGGTGACCTTGTTTCGTTTTTGCAAAAACTGGTATGACCACGCCGTACGGGCGTAGCCCCCCTACCCCCCGTACGGTTGGTCGTTATTAGTTATGTGCCCTTCTTTTGCTCTTTGTTTGTGTCAAAAAAAAACTGAAGCCGGAAAGTCAGTACGGACGAGCAGTACGGGTAGAACCCACCCATACCACTTAGTTGGTTTACTATTACCGACTTCATTGCGGCGTGTTTTTGTAAACGACCCGGTACGGGCACACCATACGAGCATCCGCCCATACAAGATGGTTGTTACGATCGCAATTTCCTTCTTTTGCACTTATTTGTTTCCATACTTGTTGAGATTCTTTTCTTGGGTGACCCTTTTCCTCTTAGCACGAATTCTACCATGTTCCTAACCCCTTATAAGCCTTCTAGAAGGGCTATATCCTTGTATTGACAATACCGATCTTCTCCACACCACTTCTTCCTCGTGAGTGCCTTGGAACCATGTCCTTCGCATGGGGTGTCCTTCAAGAGAAGGAAGATCCCTATTGATCATCCTCGAGGGTTACAGAGGAAGACAAAGCTGCTGTGCCAAAAGAGAAAGAGTTAGATGACAAGGATGGATTCAAGCTGATGGAAACAATAGAGGATGGTCGTAACGTATTCAGCCTTGGCATTGGAAAAGAAGGTGATTTCGATGAGGTTCAACATGATCTAGAAGGAGATGGGGAACTCTTCTTGATGAATATGAAGAAACAAGGGGAGGAGATCCAGGCCTCCCTAGAAAAACTTGACCGCCGTATTAAGAAGACCGAGGTAAAATCTCCAGGATCTTATAAACATATTGAACTATTGCATCGTTACCTGGACTAGATGGATCTGAACATAACGAAAGAGCTAGAAGCGAATCTCAACATCAGCCTTCGATCCATCAACACACAGAAGAAAACAATAGAGATGTAAAAGGCTCTTGTTGAGCAGTTGGGGAAAGTTAGTGAACAACGCCGGATCCGTATCTTGATCTTGTAGACATCAAACAAGATAGTTCGTGCAAGTCTTTGTGATTCTAGAGTTTCTCCCCCTACAAACTAGAAGGGCATGCCACGGTATCAAAAAATCGCAAGGGGTTATTGGATCCACCCGACCTGATTCCAAGATTGGGGGGATCTATGAGAACCTTGTAATCTACCTTACTATTTTAGCATGTTTTCTTTTCTGCATGCATTTTAGACTTTAATTCCCAAATTTGAATTAGTTTCATCATTCAAGCTCCCTTTGTTCAAGAGAAGATTTATATCCGTTGAGTTGTGAGACTTTATGATAATTGAAGTTACATTTGATTCATGATTACTATATTAGATGATTGAACTAGGTTGAGTGTTATAATACTAGCTGTCCTGATTTTAGGGACTTCCACACCAATGAAAGTATTGATTAAGTTATGAGAAGAAGAATTCTAGTAGCATATTATAATTAAGAGTTTTAAAATCCATTGAAGTAGTGTGCATGATCAAATAGTTGTACTGAAAGAAAAAGAGTAAGGGGAGCAAGTCAAAATATAGACATATAGTTATTGAAAGAAAAAGAGAGAGGAGCTATCAAAAGAATGAAACATATAAGAAAAAGAATGATCATGAATATTGATTACTACACTTAGTGCCCTATATCTCTAAAATCTTTGATTATATGACATGTTGAATCACTAGTAGCTTCTTATAATTTCATTAATACTAGAAAAGGTGTGGAAGCCTCTAAGTTATGAAATGTGTAAGGTTATGGTAATACTCCCACAGTATCTCTAAATCAGATGTTGTATTCCTATTTCAATTTCTTCCTCATTTATTGTAACGATTCGTATCTCATGAACATGATGATCGTGTCCATAAGCCACCATATTTCTCGGGGACGAGAAAGACCCTAGCTTGGGGGAGTTGATGAGTCCAAAATTGAAGCATTTTTACCTTTTGTTTTAACATAAATAGAGTAGGGGTCTTTGTATTTCACCGCGCTTGCACGTGCCATTTTGTTCTTGTTTTAACAAGATCCCAAATCATTGAGTCCTATATGAACATATCAATTGGAACTGTCATATTGTGCAATTATATGATATTTGTAAGTGAAATAAAATTCATTTTATGGATTTACCTACGTACCTGGGAGAATACCAAGCGAGGAGGAGCAACCAGTACCGATAATGACCAGTGGTATAGGCAAAGCCCGCCCGTACCGTCTGCCCGTACCAAGTTCCATCGTGACCGCCTTGTCAAATACTTTCTCCTGACAAAGACGAAAGAGAGATCCGACTTACACAGCCCCAAGAAACCATGAAAATCCACATCTGAAAGGGATCTGAAGGAGGAACTTGGCTGGGGCAAAATCCTAGCTGCTTCATGGACCATTGGAGGACAACGCATCATCCCCTTCATTATCAATCGCTGCATCTCCATTACCACCACTACCCCCCATCTTTCATCTATTATATCTTGTTGTAATTCTAGATTCAATTATGGTTTGCATTAGATCTACCCCGTACTTTTATCCATTCATTTGATTATGATGATACCGTTGATTGCTTTCATGAGTGAGTAGTTCCCTTGTTCTTGGGTATATGGAGAAACCATATCACTATTATGAATTCGTAATAAAGATGATCTATTTTTGTGTCCATATGACTTGCCTGACTATGATACAATTATGATTTGTGTTTGATCTCTCACTTTAGATGGTAGGTGTAGTCGACCGCATATCATTTTTCCTTAGGACTAAAGGGAGGGAGAAATCCTTTGGATGTGTCTTGGAAGCATACCCGGAATGGCCCCGTGATAGATTGGCGCTGACTCGTAACCTACATGATCAAAGGAGGATAAAAGAGGGACTAACCAAGCTAATTATGATATCCACGGGGAAACCCTTAATTGCGATGGTTTCTATGGGTGACTGCTCTCAGACATTGCAATCGTTATTTAAAGGTCACCTCACTCTTGGCTTAACAAAGTTGCCTCCTACAAGCCTTGTAGTTAACATATTATTATGGAGCTCTCTCCACACATCTCATGACACAAGAAGTATGTTATCTTGATTACATATAACAATAATACTATGCTAGTGGTGTATCCTACATCCCCAAGAACGTTTAAGCCCTATTGAGTTCAACCACGCTTTCATACAAACTTGTTACTTGTTTTCTTCTACTTGTTTTGTTTTACTTGTTTTAATTACTTTTCTGCAAAGAACCATAAACCTTTTGTTGGGGATATGCTATATGGGTATCCTCATAGCATGTCACCAATCCGCCTAACCCGGGTGGCCCATAGTTGGTAGCAAGGCCTATGGCCTGCTGGGCGGCCTAGTTAGACGGATACTGAAGGGAGGCCCATGCCAGATAAAAGAAGTCTACGCAGAAGTCACCGACATACTCGGAGCCTTGGAGTACAAGACACAGAAGACTAGTTCGTGTAAGTTTGGACTCTTTACCTTGTCCGGCAAGGACCTTTCCCTATAAACCCTAGGTCTTGGAGCCTTTATAAGCTGGCATGTGGGAGCCTTTAGGGCATAACTTCTCTGATTGCAGCATACAACGCGCAACACCTCGCATAGCGAACCTATCTCTGTAACTCGGCGTATTGCTATTATAGTGATTTATAGCAGGAGTAGAGTTCCGCCACCGTTGTTGGACTTGAACCTGGGTAAGCTGTGTTACCTCGTACCCGCCAACTCTCCGCTTTACCCCACTTCTCTAAAAACACACTGTGAGGACCCCTCCTAGGCGTACTCGTCGGCAATACCACAACAGTTGGCGCCCACCATGGAGCAAGAGGCGCTTCGAACTCTACACCGGGCGAGGTCCAATATCTTCGCCGGAATCGGTGACACCGTAGCCATCGATCGCGTTCTCTTCTCCGGCAATGTCCCGATCGTCCCTCCAGATGAGTTCTGGGTGCCAGCGAAGACAAACCCCACGCGATGCCCCGTCATCCCCTTTGGAGACATCCACATCTCCATCAGCGAAACTGACTCGGGTCCTAGCTCCCAGGAAGTCGGAAACTCATCAAGCCCTTCACTGACCGCCTTTGAGAAGGACACGTTCGCGGAAGGATCTGGGCCATACCTCTCTTTGGAGTATGATGGCTTGGATCAGGAAATTTCAAGGCCCACCCAAACCGCCCCTGTGCAGGATATAAAGGTGGAAGGACCCCGCAAATCCGCTTGGCTACCCCGAGCTTTAGAAATGCGCAGGTCACACTTTGTCGGCATTGTCACCATCTTCTATCTAGCCAGATGTGTTCAAAGGGATGGAGAATCTCCCCGCGAATACCTTGCCAGATGGATGAGGGTGAGGGAAACCCTAGAGGGTGATCGTGCCAACGAGCTCGTGTACCACTTCGTGGAAGGGCTCACGCCTGCAACACTCCTCCGGCATACCCTCCGAAGGAGGCAGGCCGCAGGCCCTCTCACCCTTGGAGAGATGGTTGCCATCGTCAATGAATATGCGGACGCCAATGAAGAGGCCAAGGCGACGATCACCATCGAAGCCGCGGGAGGTAACAACAACAACAACAACGACCCGCCTCCATCACCCTCAACATCCGCCATCACCAACACCAAGGCTAACTCCGACTCTGTCCTCGATGTGCTCTACGCCAACATCAATATGGATGCCGATGGCTCGAACGTCAACTCGGAGGAATACGACGATGCTATGAGGGAGATCGAGCAGGAGATCAAGAAGGAGGAGCGCGCCGAGAAGACCAACACTTCCCACCAGGTGCTAGTCGCCATTCGGAGCGCGATGGAAGAAGATGAACAGGAACGGGAATGTGAGAGAGCTCCGCCCATGCCAGCGGTCACCAGAGCAGCTGCAGCTAAAAAGGCCGTCGAGCCTCCGGCTCTGGGCAAGGCCGCGCCTCCGCCAGTTACCTGCCAGGCACCAGCGTAGGAACTTACCATGACCCCCAATACGGCCCGAAAATCGAATCAACCGCCAGTGCCAGCATCAACATTAGCAGCTGGCAACCCACTAGCCACTCCCACCGACAAAGCAATCTATGGAACATTTCTCGTTGGACCAATCACCGTCGCCCATATCCAGAGTGTTGTGGAGCTTGATGAGAAGCGTGCGGAAATCTTGGCGGGGGCCAAGTGCATCGCGGAGCAAGGCACTACGCTGGACGAAGACATGGCTAAGGCGTGGCAATCCATCAAGGTGGCAAGAGCTTTGGAGGCCGAATATAAGCAGTTGTTGTTGAAGCATAAGGCAAATAAGGTACCAGCTCATGTCGTCCAAGATCCTGGCATTCGGCGAGGCTTGGGATTTTACGGGTGTAAGACGACAAAGGCCACCCCTTACATAGATTCAGAGGGGAGGCAACTCATGCCAACTGCCGCTCTCAACATCGCCGTCGCCAAGACCCTCCTGGAGGAGGACATGTCACCAGAAGTAGTTGCTCAGGTATACGACCTCATCGCTAAGGCATGCAAGCAACATGAAAAGGCCACCTTGTAGAGGCTTGAGTCCAACCCGGAGTTGTGCCAGTCAACACTTAACAACCGCAGAAGGCCAAAATCTCCCCATGACGAAGGATCGCGCATAGGCTCTACAGAGCGAAGACGAAGGAAGGCACGCAATAGGACTGACGTTATCCCCATATCCTCCGACCATGGAGAAAAGGCTCATCCACACCGCTCGCCACATCCATCACCATCTCGACGTCACGAGGAACCAGCGCCATGCCATCGTACAAGGATGCCACCTCCAAGGCAGTCATAGCCCGGTATCGTTATACGTGATCAGGGCGAACAAACTCGGCATGCAGGAGAATGCAGCGGTCATGACGGACACAGGAGCAGGTCCTATAAGGAACCAATAGGCGTGAGGAGTCACAGGAGGGGCACAGCAAGAGAGCTAACCCACCGCCTCCACTGCCGCCATCGCCACCTAGCAGCCATCATGGCGGAGGGCATGGTGGATCTCATAAATCGCGCCACAACTCCCCTCCCTATGACGGAAAAGGGAAGCAGCCAGAGCCATATGACACACGATCGCGGCTCGACAAGATCCATGAAGCTCGGGAGCTCCCATACCTTGGGCCACGGTGTTTTGGACCAGTCATACGGGCCACAACCTACCCCAAGGCTCTCCGGATAGACAAGACCATCAAGCCCTACAATGGCACCACTAGTCCAGCAACGTGGTTGCAGGACTATAGTGAAGCGATCCATATAGCAGGGGTAAACCCCAATGTTGCCGTCAAGTACCTCTCACTCATGTTGACCAGCACCGCCCGGCAATGGATCAACGACTTACCGGAGAAATCAATATGCAATTGGTTGGACATGCATGAGGTGTTCACCAAGAACTTCTTGGGTACGTACAAACGTCCTGTGCCTACCTCTCTCGTTGGCTGGATATGAAAACTTCTTGCGCAGGGGTGCACGAACAGACCGCTATGGCCGCTTTCATTGATTGACTAGAGAAGGGTACTTTGCTCCGGCATACGTTGAAGCATAGGCAAGACAACAATGACCTCAACCTCAACGCAATGATCGCCATGGCTAGGAAGTTCGCCGCTACTTATGACAATGCACGTGGATCATTGCCGGCGATAGCAATCCCTACTTAGGACAAGAAGAACAACAATAACAAGCGGAAGAATCTGCCTAAAGAGAAGCACGTAGCCGACATGGTCGCCGCAACATTCACTAGCAGAGGCAATGGCGGACGGCATGGACGTGGCCGAGGAACTAGCAGTGGCCAGCAGAGGAGTGACATTACACCCTCAGCGCCCCGCGTTCCACAAACATACAAAGAGTACCGCGATATACCGTGTTTCATCCATCTCGACGCCAATGCCAATTCCACCCACACCAATCGCCAGTGCAAGTTTGTCAATGATCTCAAGGAGGACCCTGAGTCCGTCTACAAGTGAAGTCAGAAGAACTGACCCCGCGGAAAGGGCAAAGGGAAGAAGAAGGAGGAAGAACCCAAGGAATCAAGTTATATGGATGAGGACGTGGACCCAAAATCTTTCAACAAGGGAGAGGATAAAGGGAAAATCCCTTCGAAAAGAAAGCTCCATGTTTCCACACCTTCCTTGGCACCCCAACCGTCCGGGCCCAGAAAACCTATCTGAGGATACTGATGGCTACCCTCCCTCCAGTTCCCCAGTACGTCAGGTGGTCGGAAGTTCCAATTACTTGGGATAGGAAGGATCACCTAGAACTTATCCCAATAGAAAACCAGTATGCCATGGTCATCAACCCTTTGATTGACGACATGGAGTTCACCAAGTGCCTCGTGGACAGTGGAAGCAGCATCAACATCATGTACCTAGATACACTGCATAATATGAACTTGACGGAGACCCAGCTAAGGCAGAGCAACACCGTGTTCCATGGGGTTGTCCCTGGCCGACAAGCAAATTCCCTGGGCTGCATCACCCTTCCGGTTGCTTTTGGCGATGTAAACAATTACCGCTAAGAACCCATGACCTTTGAAGTGGTGCCTTTCATGAGCGTGTAGCACGTCATCTTCAGACGTGACATCTTCCACTCCTTCCTCGCAAGGCCATGCTTTGTCTACAACAAAGTCAAGATTTCCGAACCAAATGGTGTCATCACCATTGACGGAAGCTTCACCAAGGCACGAGAGTGCGAGCTCAGCAAAGACGCCTTCGCCGAAGCAGTCCTCTATGGTGAGGAGTTCAAGGAGATCCAGAACCAGGTCTATGTGTAACACCCCAAAACTTCTAATCAACATTATCAAAGTTCTAATCACCCAATTTAGGGTTAACAAAAACTTTTATTAATAAAATGGATAGGAATGCATGTGTGTTTTGCATTAGTGTAGATTTGAGTGCTTATGCCATGCTTGATTGTTGCAAATGATGTGAAATGGTTTAAAGGTGAATGCTACATCATCGAGGCCATTTACAAACAAAATCAAAAGAAAAAGAAATCAAATATGAATAAATAAAGCAAATGGTCATTTTGACCAAAGTTAACCACTAGGCCACTTTGAATGTTCCTAGAAGAGAAATTCTAACAGAAACAATTCTACTTCTTTTCACCCCTTGCTAGACCAAGTAAAAGTGTACCAAGGCCCACCTTACAAACTTACAAAAACATTTTCCAAAGGAATTAAATGGACAGTTGAAAATTGAATCTAGTTCATATGTTAAGATCCCACTTTTTCAAAAACCTATCAAATCAATTCCCCTTAACCTATCCAAGCAAACATAGACTCTCAAGCTTAATTTAAGATCACTCAAAAAATTTGAATCAAAAATTCCAAACCAAGTTTCATGCGGCCATTTACACAAACACCTTGCTTGCACTAACTAAACCTATGCCTAACTTCACAGTTGTGCACAGTAATCCTCGACCGTTTGGTCTCCTCTTCACTCCCATGTCTCCTTGAGTCTAACCAAGGCCTAGACCATCCCCCTTTAGCCGTGGAGCACAGTGGAGCGCCGCCCAATTGTGGTCATCGCCGGCCGACCACGGCCAGCTCACAGCAGACACTGCCGCAACCAGCCATGATGTCTAGGAAGTATGCCGCACTCTACCGCCACCCCTGTCTAGGCCACGACCCCAGCCGAGCCCTGGACCACCCTAGCTACGCCGCGCCCCTCCTCTCCGTGCCATGTCCAGAGCACGCCAGCTCACCTAGACCGCGCCTTGCCCTCACCGCGCACGTGCATGCCCGCCATAATCACAACACCCCAGCGGACACCCTCGTTCGCCGCCGCGCGACCCGCAGCTGCCGCATGCCACCGCAAACACCTCTGCATCCGCGCGGAGCACCGCACACTCCTGACCGAACCACACCGCCCAACGTCTCAGCATTACGCCCATAAGAACCGGCAGGGAACATGACACCGCCCACTAGCCACCACCATGCCGATAGCCGCCTGTAGCCTCTTCACCAACGAGCTCGCGCCCACACCACTCGGTCCCCTCGCCGCACTATAAAAGGAGGCCACCCCTGCCTCTTTTCTCTACAACATTCCACTCACCACCTCTCACTGACCCTCCCCCACTTCTTCCCAGAGCAAGGCGAGCTCTCTCTCGCCGGAATTTGGCTAGAGCCCGCCGCTGCTGGAGGAGAAGGGCGCCGTTGATTTCGATTGCCCCAAGCCCTGACGTGACCATGCCTTGCCTCGCCATCATCTACCACGTCGATTTCCCCCGTCGCTGACCCTAGCTGGAGCCCTGGTGAGCCCCGCGAGACCCTCACCGCCGCGCTAGGTTTAGTTCCTCGCCGGAGCAGTTCGTCGTCGACGATGACTCACCGCCGTTGGATTAGAATTAGATTGCATAGCTCAGATGCGGAGATACCGTTTCGCTTAGATGCAGTCGCTGACTAGTGGACCCCATCTGTCAGCAGCCCGTTGCGCTATGCAGTGCAGTTGGGCTGGCCCGTTTAACTTCCCGCGCTGGCCTAGAAATTCAAATAATTGTTTATACATTTAGGTTTAAACTAGTTTATGTCCACATATTCAAAAATCAATTCAGAGAGTTTCACTAAACCAAATTACATGATTCAAATTTTGTTAAAAATATAATTAAATTATCTATCCAAGCCCGTTAGATTTAAATCATTTGGAGTTAGAGATATTCTATAGCAAAAATAATAAGACAAAGACTTTTTCAACTTCAATTTTTTTCAAAAATAAACCATAATACCTTTTGAGTTGATTCCAACTCTCAAAAATAAAATTTGACAATATCTATCTGAATATGTAAAAATATCTAGGTTTGCATGTAGTGAAATTGGACTAGTACCAAAAGAAGTCTATTAGGGCATTTCTAGTCACTTTAAATCTATTGAATGATAATCTTAAACTTTATAAAAATATGACCAACCCTTTATATAACATTACCATGTATTAGAATATGTGGTGATGACATGTGTCCACATGATCCCATATTTTAATTAGAGAATATTAAATCTTAATTAATTTCAATGAGTAGAAATTACTTTTCTCAATTAAGATAAATAAAACTAGTTCTTTATTTCATGTGATGATTGTGATGATGATAGATCATCAAGTGTGATCCTTAGTGTGCTAAATAGAATTAGTTAAGTATTGTTTGGTGATTGTGTACGCCGTATTTATTTATAGACGATAGTACCGACCCAAGCTACAAGGAGGAGGAGTTCTACCCCGAAGAAGAGGAGGAAAACTTTAATCACTGCACCAATCAAGGCAAGCCATCACTAATTGCAAGATAACCCAAGCAAGATGCTTTAGGCATGCTTTGGTTATATACCTTTGATTATACCAATCCCAAGTTTTACTTGCAAGATTTACTCTTTTACTTTACCAAACTTCTTACTTTTAGTTAGTGCTTTGTGTGTATTGGAAACTAGTATAGATAGCATTAAGAGTATAAAACTAGGCCTATACTAGATGTCATTCTATGCCATGAGATTGAGATTAGCATCCCTCATTAGTGAACACTCTTAACTTAGTGGCTAGTGCTAAGCATAAAACTTGATCATGTTATGAAAAACTTGGAATGATGCTTGGAATGATGCTTCATTCTATTGAAATGTTATGACATGTGTTGAGAAACACAAATGGATTTGATGATGAAAATGTTGAGGCATGAGCCTTAGCCCTTCATAAAATCTGATGGTTGGGTTCGGATGCGATACCATTCCAATTTTACCATACAACCACAATACCTGAATTGGGTAAGGCTTAGCCAGAAGTTTATATGCATTAGTATGGGTTCCCTCGTGGAAGAGGTTTGAGATGAGGTTACCTCTTGATGATGTCCACCTATGTAGTGCCCAGGATGGCAGATGGCCATGGCTGGGAGGCCAAGCTCATAGGGGAGGTGCATATACTAAAGTGTGTAATTGAAACGTTATGATTGATTATCCGCATACTAAGTATGATGATTCAGGGTTATCTCTGATGGATGTATCGAATTTTGTGGTGAAAGTGTACCACCTCTTCAGAGTATCAAACTATTCGAATAGCCGCGTTCGCGGTCATGGACAGTTCGAGTGGCCGTCATCAGATGTTTTCAAAATGACTTGTGAAGTGAACTATGATTTTGACTTGAACACAACAGGGTTGTGACTGTGAAAACTAGGTTCCCAAATAAGTGATTTATAACCTTTACTTAGTTTTCTTTGAACTTAGTTTAGATAAATCTGGATTTTTGGAAATAAACTTAGAGCTCAGGATTCCTACTAGAACTACCTTAGTTGTTTGTGATAGTTTGCGAGTACTTCAAGAGTACTCATGGCTTTGTCCTTGGTTATTCCCGTGGCTAGACTATGAGGAGGACTATCAGGAAGATGGACAGCAGGACGGCTACGACAACTAGGATCATCTCCCATCGTCAGCATTACCTATGACACTGAAGATGGAGCCCACTACCCCGCTTATTATTCCGCTGCTTGTTTGTATTAAGACTGGATCATGAGATCCCTTATTTGTGTAAGACCTTATTATGGTTTCTAATGGATGATGTACTATGATATCCAATTTGTTATGTCTCGCAAAAAGGTAATCATGGGATTGCGATGTATGGCATAACAGGCATCTGGGATTAAAAATCCAGGTGTTGACACGATGCCTCAGAGATGCCGACTTCGAAGAAGGAGATCACTGTTGCCGAACCCGCGTTCAAGGCCGCCATCAAGATCAAGCAGGTGGAGCTTGTCGAAGCTGATTCCTCCAAGACCACCGCCATTGGCACATACCTGGATCCCAAATAGGAAAGCGCGCTCGTCGAGTTCCTCCGTGAGAATACAGACATCTTTGCCTGGCAACCTGCGGACATGAAAGGTGTACCTAGGGGAACTTGCCAAGCACAGCTTGAATATTGATCCTAATGCCAAACTAGTGAAACAACCTCTATGACGCTTTGGTGATGAAAGACGAAGGGCTATAGGCAAAGAGATTGCTAGGTTACTTAAGGCTGGCTTTATCCGAGAAGTTATTCACACCTGATAGGTGGCAAATCCTGTACTTGTCCCCAAAAGGGAACGAATGAATTAAAAATGTACGTTGATTACACCGGCTTGAACAAAGTGGGTCCGAAGGATCCGTTTGCTTTGCCTCGCATTGACCAATTCATTGACTCGACAGCTGGCTCGGAACTTCTGTGTTTTCTCGATGCCTATTCAGGATACCACCAGATCCGGATGCGAAAGTCGGACCAACTGGCCACTTTGTTCACCACACCCTACGGCACGTATTGCTACTTCACGATGCCCTTTGGGTTGAAAAACGTTGGTGCTACATACCAGCGGACGATGCAACATTGCATGCACGACCAAATAGGTCGCAACGTACATGCTTACATGGACGACATTGCGATAATGTCAAAGAAATCAAATGATCTTATCGCTGATTTGCTGGAAACCTTCAACAATCTCCGAAAATACAACATGATGCTGAACCCAAAGAAGTGTGTCTTCGGGGTACCATCCGGCAAACTGTTGGGTTTCATTGTTTCACATCGCGGAATCGAGGTGATCCCGGGGAAAATCAAGGCCATCCTCGACATCAAACGCCTAACATGCCTGAAGGACATACAAAGGCTCACAGGCTGCGTTGCAGCAGTAAGATGGTTCATCAACCGACTTGGTGAGAAGGCTATGCCGCTCTACAAGTTTCTCAACAAGGCGGCCAAATTCACATGGATGGACGAGGCGGACGCTGCACTTCAGGAGTTGAAGAGAATACTCTCCTCCCCACCTAAACTTGCAGCACCGGTGCCAAGGGAGCCTATATTGGTATACATGGTGGCGACCAACCGAGTAATCAGCATCGTCATTGTGGTGGAGCGCAAGGAACCAACGCATGAATACGGAGTTCAGCGGCCCATTTACTATGTGAGCGAGGTCATGATGGAATCCAAGCAGCGTTACCCGCACTACCAGAAGATAGCTTATGGAGTTTTCCTTGCTTCGCATAAGCTATGGCATTATTTCCAGGAGCACCCCATCATAGTAGTGAGCAAAGCTCCACTGTCCGACATCATCAACAACATCGATGCTACATGGAGAGTGGCAAAGTGGGGCATTGAACTTTCCGCCTTCGACATCACCTACAAGCAACGCGACGCTATCAAATCACAAGCATTGGCGGATTTTCTTGTAGATTGGACAGAACTACCAGAAGACACTCTTGTGCCAGAGCCAGAGTATTGGGTCATGCACTTTGACGGATCCAAGTTACTCAATGGCTCAGGGGCTGGTGTATTATTGCAATCACCAACAGGAGAGAAGTTGCAATACGTCCTACAGATCCACTTCAACGCTACAAATAACATGGTGGAGTACGAGGCCCTCATTCACGGACTTCGTGTAGCCAAGGATATTGGCATCAAGCGCATAGTTTGCTGTGGAGATTCTGACTTGGTTTCCCAGCAAGTAGCTGGCATCTGGAACGCGCGGAACCCTACGATGGCGTCATATCGAGACGAAGTAGACAAAATAGCCAAGTGCTTCGACGGCTACGAATTCAAGTACGTCATGAGGGAGGATAATGAGACAGCAGATCTGCTGTCAAAGCTTGGATCAGCTCATCGACAAATTCCGCCAGGCGTTTTCCTGGAGCATTTACGGACTCCATTCGTGAAGGGAGCGGTCCCCGACAATCCGGATAGAGTGGATTCATTTGTTAATGCAGTAACAGTGACCTCTCCGGCTTGGACGAAGCCGTTCATGGATTATCTACAAGACGGAACTTTGCCCGCCGACAAAGTCGAAAGCCGGCAAATAGTACGCAGAGAAAATGTTACGTCATCATTGACGGCCAGCTATACAAAAGAAGTACCACTGGAGTCTTCCTATGGTGCGTCTCCGAGTAGCAAGGTATTGAAATCCTTAGAGAAATACATCTCGAAGATTGCGGGCATCACCCGCTCCCCGATCGTTGGTGGCCAAGGCCTTCCGACAAGGATTCTATTGGATAACTACCAAAGCGGACGCCGACAAGTTGGTACAAATATGCCTTGGGTGTCAGTTTTATGCAAGAGAACCAAATCTTCCAGCTAAAGAATTGCGAACAATACCAATAACTTGGTTGTTCGTAGCCTGGGGGCTAGACATGGTCAGACCTTTGCAGACAACACCCTGTGGATTTACACACTTGCTAGAAGCAGTGGATAAATTCACAAAATGGATTGAAGCTAAACCCATTAGAAAGCTTGATCGGGCAACAACCCTAAAGTTTGTCTAGGATCTAGTGGTGAGATTTGGTCTCCCACATAGCATCATCACCAACAATGGCAGAAATTTATCTCTCGGAGAAGTTGGGGAGTACTGTCATGAGAAAGGCATCTGCCTTGACCTAGTATTTGTGGCACATCCGCAATCAAATGGACAAGTCGAAAGGGCCAATGGACTAATTTTGCATGGAATCAAGCCACGCTTAGAGGCACCACTGCATAGAGAGGCACCACTGTGTAGAGCGGCAGGAGCCTAGGCAGATGATCTACCATCTGTTTTGTGGAGTTTACGAACAACACCTAACAGATCTACCGGCTTGACTCCTTTCTTCATGGTTTATAGAGCAGAAGCAATTCTCCCATCCGACATCCTCCACGATGAACCAAGAGTTTTTTCCTACAAGGAAGATGATGCTCAAGAATCAAGACGCTATTTGTGGACATACTTGAAGAAGAGCACGTGCTGGCATGCCAGAGATCTGCCATCTACCAGTAGAAGCTACGCGGCTACCATAGTCACCGTGTAAAGCATCGCTCGTTTAAAGAAGGGGATCTGGTGCTTAGACTCAAGCAAGAAAAATCACACAAATTAGCCCCATCTTGGGAAGGACCGTTCGTCATAAGCAAAGCATTGCTCAATGGTTCCTATTACCTCATCGGTATTCGGGAGTTGAAAGATAGGCCAAAAAATCGCAAGCGCAAGCAACGTGACTCCGATGATGATTACCTAAAGACAGATCGGCCATGGAACATAGCACATCTACATCCCTTTTACACTTAGCACATTTATATTATGTAATAAGTTTCTTATATGATCAATGAAACAAAGGATTTGGTTCACCCGTATTCTCTGAGTCTTTTACCTCCTTTAGTTGTTCATTTTTGGATCATATAAACCCTTTATGCGCAAGGTTGCATTTTCCCTCGTGAAAATTCCGCCTACGGGCGTTAGCTTAAGTTTTCTGGTCTACACGTTTTCTAAAGTTTTTATGTGGATTCTGGAGATGTGACTTTTCGGCACTCAAAGCCGGCGATTTTGTTCTTAGGTTCTGGACGGTGCTATTAAGCATCATCACCTGAGAGCATAGTTCTGTGCTAAGAGTCTTCCGTCTCACGATAGTTCAAGTATACGAACTAGAATAATGGATAAGCCAGCACTTTCTTAAAAAATATATACACATGCTGGAAACAGATAAGTCGCAAGAAGCTTGAATACAAGTTTTCTTCCTTAGATAAACATAAGTTTTTTCCGCATACATTCTGCAGAGACACATTTAATACAAATATTGGTTTTATCGCTCTACTGTAGGGGACTTTGTGGTGGCATCATCAGGAGAGCCAGGCCGAGAGAGGTCGTCAAACTCTGAAGGAGAAGGTCTAGACTCGGACGAAGTCGCGTCGTCATCCAGGATCTCGGTAGGCACAAAGACATCCGCCTTAACCATCTTGGCAACTCTAGTGTCGAAGCTGGCGAGAGAATTCCAAATAGCATTGCTATCGATCTCTCGACCTTCCTCATCTATCTTGGGAAAATTGGAGGTCACCAGGTCGATGTCGGCGTTGTCATAGTGTGCCTTGACCAAGGACAGAGTCATCCTTGCACCAGCCCGGACGCAAGAGGCTTTCCGGTCCTTGACTTTCTTGTGGGTTCGGTGAAGGATTTCCGCGAACTTGGCTGCTGAGTCTTCCGCCTTGATATTTATACCCAGAGGTTGAGCTATCTCCTTGGCTTGGGTGATGGCGGTGTTGACGAAGTTGCCGGCCAGAATCATGCGTTCCTTGGAACTTGGAGCACCCTCACCGAAGTTGGCTAAGTCAATGGGAGCTGTGGTTTGCACAAAACACAAGGACCATGAGTACAAACAAGTGAAATGGTTGTCCAACTTACTGAAAGACCAAGACGGAGAAAGGTTACCAAAGATGCTTGTTCCCCCTTGCATGCATGTTTCCGCCAAGACATCTCGCTCCTTCTGGACTGACTTGAACATCTCACGACTCGTAGCATTATGCTCTTTGGCAGCTTGGTTCTGTTCTTTGAGTTGTGCAATCTCATCCTTCAGGTGCTGCATCTCGATGTCCGCAGACTCTTGCATAGCCTTCATCGTTGCCTCATGGCCCTTGACGGCCTCGGCCAGGTCCTTCTTTAGAATCTTGTTTTCATCATTGAGCTCCAGGATATGCTTGGATTACTCGATGATGCTCTTGGCCTTAGCAATGGCTTCTGTAAGGAGGAAATCAAAAAGTCCTATCAGAAAACAGAAAAAATGACCCAGTGGGAAAGCAAGTAGGTGTCGTAGGAAACAGACTCTGGCTATTTTTGATCTGTTCCTTCAGGAATTTTGTTTTACCCTGTTCAAGGTCCATCTCCTTCCGAAGAGCAGAAAACCTCTCATTGGCGGCTATCCTCCGTTTATTCTTAGTTTGCACATGATATAAGCATGCTTAGCTTCTCTAGAGCATCTAGTCAGAACTATTCAAGTTTCAACTAAATGCTCGAGGGCTACAGTACATGATTTTAAAGTAAGCTAGTCTCTCTAGAGCATCTAGTCAGAACTTTTTAGTTTCAACTAAACACCCGGGGGCTACACGGACAAGTTCTACGCTTAGTTCTCTGGAGCACTCAGGCCAATAACTATTGACTTATACGCCTAAGGGATTGGGGCTACAACGGGATATACTACACAAAGTAAAGCAAGTGAAGTTCAAAAAACTTATGATGGCAATGATCCTGAGATTGTTGGCCAGATGAGCGTAGGAATCATGAAAGGTCCGAGCATTCTTATAGATTGCGTCGGCCTGCTTGATGAGATCATCTAGGATCAATGTCGGAGGAGTCGCATCCAATGGAGAGGTCGAAGCCGGAGGCATGGATGAAACCGTAGCTGCCTCCTGCACTTTCAAGGCAGTAGATGGTGAAGAGGCTCCTGCCTCAATCGTAGCTTCCACGTACACCTCTTCCACTTCCTTACCCTTCTCGGTGGCATCCTTAGCCGGAGCTTCAACCACTGTAGAAGAGGTTCTCTCCTGCGTCGCCTGACCACTGGGAGCAACGACTGCCTCGATAGAGCCTGAGACATCAAGGTTTGGATTGATATCTATCTCCATGATGGAGGTCTCAGGGATGACAGGAGATGACGACCCGCGGGACCAGCAGAGGGAATGGCGGCAGGAGTAGGAGGAGTGGTGGTGGGAGAGGGCTTGGCAGACGGACCCTTGGTCAACATGTCACGAATGTTTTTTGACCCTCCAACATTTTTGGAGGATCGCTTCAAACTAACTCCGGCTTTCCTCCTGAAACGTACAAAGTATAAGTACAAGAGTTGAAAAAGGGTATGGGCTGAAAAGCACAAGTAGGACCCTTGGTGAGGGGAATGCCGGTGGGCTTCTTCTTCTTCTCCGCCTCTAAGGCGGCAGTGGAACGTTTGGAGACTCCACTCTCCGATTTCTTCTTCTTGGACTCGGCAGCAGTGTTAGAGGTGGAGCTCTTCCACTTTTGCGCTACCGCAGCTGGTTGATCCTTGGAGGTGTCGTCGTCGAACACCACCTGGATATCCTTCAGCTTAGGATCATAGGCCTGTGAGGCCATTTGATCTGCCGCCAAGGTCGCTAGCTGGGATACATGGCAATGTTAGATGCACAACTTCAAGTCGGAATAACCTTAGAGTATATAACGAGCAACAAAGGAAACAGAAGCTACCTCTAGGCACTTTCTGCAATCAAACATGTCGCAAGTGATTTTGAAGCCACGCTTCTTGTCCTTCACTCTGACGATGTCCTTCAGCCAAAGCTTGATGGAGTTAGTAGAGAAGTTATCTCGCAAAAATCGCATGGGATCCCACCTGTCTTGGCTATACTTGCACATCAGCTGGGCGTGGTGCTGTAGAGGCTAGATCCTCCTAACCATGGCAAGATCCAAGCCCATCAGACCTCCGTCTACGAGCCATTCGATCCGCCTTATGACACGATTCTCTTTGTCGTCGGAAGGAAGAGAGGTCGTGTCCGCCGTGTGGGCACTTCGGTGGCAGCTCCATCGACGAAGTCAGGGTAGGTCTCAAGACGGTCTGGCAGAGGGACATCTGGCCCGTAGAAATACATGCGCTGCCAGGTCTTGCAAGACTCGTGCCCTACGATGTCGGGGAAGCATCGGCTAGGCCGGATCTTAAAGCTAATGGTTCCACAGATCCTCAGTTCGTCCTTGGACTCCACGGACTCTCTCTTGACGGTGAAGAAATATACAAACATATCTAATCTAGGTTTGATTCCTAGATATCCTTCCACGGAGCTACAAAGTTGCTAAGGACTAGAATGCAGTTGGGAGAGAGGTTGTGGGAGAGTACCCGGAAATACGGAGGACATCCAAGAAGAAGTCAAAGACTGGCAAGCTAACGCCGCGTACCAACTGAGATTTGAGGTACACCTTCTCTCTGGCTTGGGGAGAAGGGACCACTTCACCGGCCGGCACCGTCCGCCAGACGAACTACTCCGCCGCAGGGAGATACCCCTCGTCGATCAGCTCTTGCAGATCTTCGGCGGAGAGATCAGAGCCTCTCCACAACCCCTTATGGGTGTCATTTTCCTCTTCAGCGGCTTTAGGCGCCGCTCGTTCTTGGTCATCACCGGCGGATTCCGTCATGGCAGAGACAGGGACGACCACCCCCTCCGGTGGAACGATAACTCCCTGGGATGGCTCTGTCGTGGCCTCAGGAATCGTCGTCATGGAAGGAGCAGAGCTACTGGAGGCCATTACGGCGAGGAGTGTGTGGAGGAAGAAAGGGTTCTGGTTAGGGTTTTCATAGGAGAGCTCTAATGGTCACGCGGTTGGAGGAAGATGAAGACTGGGAAGCGAATGCGAGTAAAAAGAAACAAATTAACCGCGGTGGAAATATATAAGCCTCGCGTCAAGATTCGTGCAAAAAAGATCTAATGGATGGAATGTAGCCGATGTGGAAGTGAACGTGCGCGGTAATTTTGCCATGTCCTCCGTCTTTTGCCGCTCCGCCATTTCAGATTTCGCATGTGTGAAAATAGATAATGATTAATCTTTGCTTCTTTAAGTTTCGAGGTAACGTAGGCTGTACCCTACGTCATCCTCCTGACAGTTGCAGTGAAGGGTCACGTCCAAAGATTCCATCGAAGACAGAGATCGTCCGACTCTGGAAACTAAGATTCAAGGAATCTCCGGCTACATTGCGAAGCCGGAGAAGATTGCAGGGTTCCTTGGGAGAACTTTGAGATATTGCTTGACGGATTGCCGGCATCACTTAGACAGGATATTCAGAGATCAACGAGCAAGACGGCACAAGATTTCAAAGTCCTCCGGGGGCTACTATTGGAGATATGCTATATGGGTATCCTCATAGCATGTCACCAATCCGCCTAAACCGGGTGGCCCATAGTTGGTAGCAAGGCCTATGGCCTACTGGGTGGCCCAGTTAGATGGATCGTGAAGGGAGGACCATGCTGGATAAAGGAAGGCTACAGAGAAGTCACCGACATACTCGGAGCCTTAGAGTACAAGACATGGAAGACTAGTTCGTGTAGGTGTAGGACTCTTTACCTTGTTCGGCAAGGACCTTTCCCTGTAAACCCTAGGTCTTGGCACCTTTATAAGCTGGCATGTGGGAGCCTTTAGGGCACAACTTCTCTGATTACAGCGTACAACGCGCAACACCTCGCAAAGCGAACCTATCTCTGTAACTCGGCGTATTGCCAATATAGTGATTTATAGCAGGAATAGAGTTCTGCCACCGTTGTGGGACTTGAACCTGGGTAAGCTATGTTACCTCATACCCGCCAACTCCCCGCCTTACCCCACGTATCTAAACACGCATTGTGAGGACCCCTCCATGGCGTACTCATCGGCAATACCACGACACCTTTCAAACACCCTTTACTTGAGATCGAAGGCATCTTATAAGTATCCTTTGCTAAAGAGTAACAAGGGGCATAAAGACCTTTACCAATAGCTCTCTGTGGGTTCGATATCTTTACTTCAACACTAGCTACAACTGATCTGTACACTTGCAGTCATCACATGTGCATGAGCTACGACCTCCGCTTCTCGTGCAACTTTCCTCGCCCTAAAATGTTTTTAGTGAACTCATCAAGATAGTTGTGCGCCTTGATATACTTCCACTCCTAGTTCTACTTGTAGAGTTTCCTGAACAGATTCCTAAGGGCCTTGTACCTCAACTATGAGTAAAAATTGGCTCCAAGATGTTGCATGCACCAACGGCTCTGCATGTCCTGCCATGGTGTTAGTTCATCAGGTGCAGGCCACGTCAACTTTTTTATCGTGTTGAGTTTACCCGGATGCAAGTCATGAAGGATGCACGCATTCAGCTTATCCTTAACAACTGCTATCTTCAGCTGCCTGAAGAACCATACCCAACTCTCGGTGTTCTCGCCCTCCATGAAAGCAAAAGAGAGTGGAACGATGATTGCCCCCGTCTTGACCAATGGCAGTCAGGATCTGACCCATGTACTTGCCAGTGAGAATGTCCCATCTACACATATCACTGGTCGACAGTGATTGGAAGCTTCTATGCATATAGAAAAAGAAAAGAACACTCGATGCAGCACCCTCAAATTTGGTTCATGTGACAACATAAAGTGTTGGATGTCGACATAGGTGCCTGGATTCCTAGCCTGCAGTGTCTAGATAATCCAAACAACACATTCGTATCCATCTAAAAATGAACCAAATATTTCCTCCGGTGCCCAATGCTTAGTCCTCCAAGCCTTGACATAAGAAATTTTGTAACGAAATATGACAGTAACTTTATTAATGATAGCTTTCACCTCCATCTCTTTGCTCTCCACTATCTCCATGTAAAACAGTTGAGCCAGGAGCGTAGAAGTCAGGTTATGCTGCTCCTGAAGGACCCTGGGAAGTAGACATGTGTGAAACACTACGTCACTCACCTTCCAGTTGGTGTCATACTTAGGGCGATAGACATGTAGCCTTGCGGAATAACCGGCCATCGCGCAAACCATTATCAAATATTTTTGAGATGACAGTGGTTTTGAAGACCCTTTGCGTCCACATTGCCCACACAATGACAAAACATTATCAAATATTTTTGAGATGACAGTGGTTTTGAAGACCCTTTGCGTCCACATTGCCCACACAATGACTGCTTCCTGCAGATGTCTCTTGCTAGGATACATGGCATCCTTTGTGATGTTGTTCTCGTGATACTGCCAGGAAGAATCATGACCATCATTCACATTCATTGTTGTTGAGAAGTCATTAGTCCATGATGTAGAAATCAGTGCCTCCGCTTCTTCTTCGGACTCATCGGAATAATTAGAGGTATCACTATCACCATCTCAATCTTCCACGTCCATCTAATTTTGCAAGATACCATCGTATATATCGTCCTCATCAGAGTCTCCACTAAATATGTCTTCTCATGTTTCCTGAATACTCTCCCCTGATTCAAAACCAGCACCTCTAGAGTGTGCATAACTACTCTGACCAGAATCATAGCCACCACCTCTAGTGTGTGCATTACTACTCTAACCAGAATCATAACCAACACCTCTAGCTTGGGCTTGAATGCTCTGGCCATGATCATACCCACCCTCCCCGATTTTGGGTGAAGTGATCACCTTCTCCATGGGAAGCACTAAGGCCAGGGGGTTAACTCTCCTAGTTTTGCAACCTTTCAGCCAACGCAACCATTTAGAATCATCTTCTACTGGTCTCAAATAAAAAAAGTTGGTGTTCTAGACTTTGACCACAATGCATGCGCACCAACAGTATATGTCTAAGGAAGCTCTAAGGAAATAGACAACTAGTCCTTCAACTGACTAATGACTAACGGTCCATGTTTGAGGGGCTGGTAGCTCTATATCAATGCACTGAAACTCATCAGATCAACTCACCGCTCATTTCTTCTGACAAGACCATTACCGTAGTAAAACAAAAAACTTTAGTAAATCTGACATATTTGCTGACTTAAAAAAATCTTAAATCGTCAGATACTAAGCACCACGACACAATACAGTTTATAAATATAGTTCTAATCCTCTTGAACAATATTCTTACAGCTACCAGACCACATCCAACTGCGTCCATAAGCATACATAATAAACTGTAATTAGCGAGAAATTAGGGTGTACCTTTGAAGCGTGTGAAGCCCCCTATCGTGTAGTAGCCTCCAATAACCGGACTAGCACCACCACCACATAGCTTAGTCTACCTCAGACACGAGCCTCCACCATTGCCATTGCTCTCCAAAAACACCACCACCTTACTCCACAAAAACACCTCAAATCACATCCCCAAGCTATCTGATGAGTAGATCGGGGTTTTCCTACCCCTACTACCTTTTATCCCAAGATCTGATGAAAATCAGATCAAAATCGAGCTCAAACTGTGGGCTGGAAATGAAAGGAGGTCATCATCACAATTTTCTTTAGGATTATTCAACTGCAGGCAAATAAGTATGGCTGCAACAGGAAGGAGGTCATCATCACATAGATGTTCAGGCAAGTCTCGTGATCCTCCCTCCCTGGCTTCGTGCAGCCCTTCTCCAATTGCAGCAGCCATGTTAGCAAATTGTCTTCATCCGCATGTGCTCATGGGGGCACTGGTATTACGTATACTGCCAACAAGATATGCTCCGTTAGAAATATAATTTTCTATGAAATTCAAAAGGCAAACACAAATCTACCAAAAATCTAGTTAGATGTGGATCCACAACATGAAGAAAATTATGCAACTTTAATTGGCATCTAGATATTTATATTTCCATTTTATGCCTAACACTTATTTACCAAACCCTTCTCTACACATCATGTCTTGACGATCTAAGGATCCAGGCATCTAGCACATTTGAACTTTAAATGCAGTGCACAAAATAATACTTCCTCCGTCTCAAAATAGCTGTCGCAACTTTATCTAAATTTAGATGTATCTATATACTAAATAGTGTCTACATACATCCAAAACTAGACAAACTTCTGACATCTATTTTGAGACGGATGGAGCAGTAAAGTACGATACTAACATCCATTGTTATGTATGCATTATCAATAAAATATGATGGACGTCAGAATGATGAAATGAAAGATGTACGGACAGAAATATCTGTCCATTTAATTCGAAATGAAAGCCTATAATCATGCAATGCAAGAAAATAATTACAAAGTGGATTTGAGGGACCGTTTAATAGTAGTTGTGACTTTGAGCTTGTGCATATGCGTATGTCCCATTAGCTAATGAGCTAAGAAAACTGTTATTAAGCAAAATAAACTATGTGAAGCTTCCTTATTGCAAAGCCATATCAGAAACAAATTGCATTTTTAACTTCCGGGGCATAGTTTATAGAACGTGCTGATGGTGCACATCAAGCTCATGTACCACATTGGGGTCCAGTTCTTTTGGCGGCTTCTCTGGGAAGCTGTCCTACCCCCAGCTTCTTGGGGAAGCCAGTCCAAAAAAAATTACGAAGCTTGTAAAGTGATTATGGCTAAACTAATTTGGAAGCCTCACAAAATTTTGGAACCGGCTTCCCTAGAAAGCTGGGGTAGAGCAGCTTCTCGAAGAAGATGCCAAAAAAACTCGGCCTAGGAAGACATCATATCTTGGAGACCCATAAATTAATAACATTGAGCTTGCTAATAGTTGCGCTCTCTCTCTCTCTCTCTCTCAGGTACCGTTCACACCCGCACGAATCAGCCTCATAAACTCACATAGCACACTAACACATCTGAGAAGTTTGACAAATTTATAGTCTTATTGGTGTTTATTTCTTAGAGAAAGAAGAAACTAAGGTAATATGAGCTTCAAATCATAACAACGAATAATTGTCATTTTGTAAAGTTCGAAGCCTGAATGCGGCAGGGGAAGGGGACGGCGTGTGGCAGAACCATAAGAGATGGAGTCCAGGCACTAGTAGAAAACTAGTATTTGGCTCGGGGGCATTAGTCCCGATTTTGCTACAAACCGGGACTAATGCTCCGGTTCCAACGGCTAGAACTGGCCACAGGATGCGGCACACATTAGTCCTGGTTCGAACGGGACTGGAACTAAAGGGTTTTCGGAAGGCTATGGCCGACTCCACACCCTTTAGTCCCGGTTTGTTACACGAACCGGGACTAAAGACGGACCTTTAGTTCCGGTTCTAGACACCAATCGCGACTAATGTTCCCCCTATATCATCTTCCTCCATGCCTAAGCCATACTCTAGTTCAAGTTGATGGCTCCTCTCTTTTCTTCCTTCAAGATCGAGTTCATGCCCATTTTTTTCTCAAGATTTGTTAAGATTTTGCGGCGTCCCATCTATCAAAAGGTTCTAAAAGTTTAGCAACTTCATCCTTTCATCTTTCATTGCTGGATTATCTCATTTCATGCTCTAGAAGTAGAGAGAATTGTGGGTTTAGTTTGGAAGTAATTTTTGCAATAATAACTTGAGATCGATGGACTTGTATTAATTTGGATCCTACCTATCTTGTATTAATGTAATGAACTCCAAGCTAAATATCATTTTCAATATGTGTATTCTATCTATATCTTGTTTTGGCACTAACGAGGGTTAAACTCATCAATGCCCATTGTTATGGACTTGGATTTTGGAGAAGAGGAGAGCGCTGGAGGCATCAATCGGCTAGCAAACAAGCACACAGGGACACACGGTTACCCAGGTTCAGCCCTCGTGGAGGACCCTATTCCTACTTGTCTACTCTTGGAATTATCGAGGGAGTCGAAAGTTACAGGGGGTGCACAGATGCAATCTAGCGATGATGTGAAAAACTAGGGTTGTGATTGTCCTCCTCGCCGCCCCCTCCTAGCCTTTATATAGATAGGCTAGGTCTCGAGATAGCAGGTCCAGTCAGTTACAAGTTAGGGTTTTCCCTTCAAACTTTCTATCTTGAGCTCGCCGTGTGTCGCAAGCAGTCGGAGTCTCCTTAGGTCACCTGAATCCTTGATTGGGCCCTAGTAACATCGTGGGCTTCTGCCAGACTGGACTGTATACGCCAAACTCGAGTACCTGTAAGGTATGTCCATGTCAGTAGTCCCCGAGTGTCCGGTTGAATCGTAGATTCAAGTGGAGACTTATGAAGTCTTTCAAGTGCATGGTCGAGCATGTTTTCGAGTGCTACGATTGGTATCATATGGATTGTTGATATACGTGCCTGATTTATCCGATGTATCGGTATCAGTTAATTGCCTTAGGGCAAAACAACGCAATCTAGTCAAACTCGAGTCCCTGGCTCAAATTCCGGAAAGTGCTGGTGTAATTCGACTCAGGCTGTGGAGGTCTTATAGAGTCGAATCCCAGTATATAAGTGTGAGCATTCGACGCATCCATCAAGAATTATTTCATCATGCCTACAGACACAGATTATGTCTGGTACGGCGCAATCGGGTGCGTTGCCAGGCCTTATTTAGGTCTTATCTTCACGTTGTAGACATGGCATCTGAATTTTGTCATCGCGGAGATGATTCGGGTGACCCAGGAGAAGCAGTCTCTTTGAAGGGAAAATATGAGGTGGAGTCGCCGTAGCTTTCGAGTGTGGACGTAGTCAACACACAGTTATGTGTAGAAAAAATATAGGATGCGCGACCATTGCTCCCTATGGGAGTAGCCCACGAGTGCCTATTCGAGTCGTAGACTCGAGTGGGGACTATAAGTATTTTGCGACTGCTGTCGTCTTTTGCTTGTTTCAGTTGAATGTGCCTTTAGCTCTCCCTATGGGAGTAACCCGGAGTCCACAATCGAATCGTTGATTCGAGTGAAGGGTTTCTGCGATAAAATAAGTTCTCATAATTCTTGGATTTATTATATCAGGTGCATGACCAGCACTCCTGTTAGGAGTAGCCCCCGAGTACTTGGTTGAGTCAAAGACTCGATAAAGGACTAGAGTAGTCTTAGAGTGCTCCTGCTGGAATTGGTGACAACAGTGCTGATGATCTCAGTTTCCCGCGTGAGCGGTTTCGACGGGACATGACGAAGAGGTGGGTCCCATTTTCTGACTTAGATTTGACCGGGCATGCATAATCTTTGGTTTTAACTATGCCTCCTCGATTCTCGCGCGTAATGGGGGGAGTGGCGCGATGGTTCGTGGTTTACTCTGCCATGCGTCGACATTGATGTGTAACACGCGTCTGGTTGGTTCTTTCTTGGCCGATGGATGGCATCTTCGATGAGGTTAAGTAGAGATCTTCTCTACGGTAATTTCGCCACATCTTCTCGCTCGTGCACTTCCGCCATTGCTGCTCCTGCTGTTCCATTGCTCTCATCTTTCTTGTGGCGCTGGACCAACTTTGCATTTTCCCGAGCTACTTCCTGTGCTCCCACCGTAAGCGCCATATGGGAAAGAAGAAGGGAAGCACTGCCGCTGGATCTGCGGCTGTCGCTGTCGTGGCCAAGAAGAAGGGCACCGCCACCACGGGTACCAGCACTGCCGCCACGGCTGGGAAGAAGAAGGGCCCGGGAACCCGTGTGATGAATGGGTCATGGCGCGCCTCCACCATCAAGCCTGCAGAGGTCTTCACCCAGCATCAGGATGGGATGCTCCCCGCGCGAAAGATGACTACCGCATCCCTGGTGACGAGGTAATCCCTAGTCCTCCTGCTAGGTTTCGAGTGATTTTCCTTGCTTTCATCATTCGCGGTCTCTCCCTCCCCCTTCACAAGTTTGTGAGGGGGTTAGTTGCTTTGTTTCTACGGGCTCTAGCTGCATCAGCTAACCCCGAATTCTATCCTCCACATTGCCTACTTCATTACCATTTGCGGGTGCTAGCTCGGAATCGAGCCACACTTTGGCCTCTTTAAAAAACTCTTCAAACTCAAACACCAGTCGGGCTCTGGATCTGTAGTCTACGATATAGGAGGCTGCGGTATCCATGTCGACTCCAACATCACCTACTTTGCCATCAGCTTCAATGCATCCGTCCAAGGGTGTAGGGAGAAGTGGTTCCACATTCGCGAACAAAAAGTGTATGAAGAGCACTACGGACTCGTGCCCTTTGACCTAGTTGCAGTATGCAAATGAAGGAGGTCGTGGAAGAACAGTGTGATGCTCAGCGAGGCCGAGGAAACAGAGGTGATGTACTAGCGCGTCTGCGACTTGGAACACCGCATAGGCAAGGAGATAGGTGGCGCAGATCTTATTCGCATTTGGATGCGCCGTCGAGTGCAGCCACTTCAGGCTAGGGTGCATCCCATGTACCGCTAGACCAATGCCAAGGATGTCACTCGCATCTCGCGAGAGGGCATTTCTTCGGGCGAATTCGACAGAAGATTTTGACTGCTGACCAAGCACACCGCGAAGGAGGAAGTCCCGGGTGACTCAGTCGTGTCTCCCTTCTGTGCAAGCAATCCTCCGCCTGAGGTGGATTTCTTTTTAAAGTTTCCTTGATTTTCGATTGCCTCTTAGGTGTCTTCTTATACTGATGCTTGGTCCTACGTTTTTTAGGATTGGAAAGTGTCCACCGTGCTGCCTCCTTAGCCCGAGGGAGTGATTCCTCGCGAAGCCAAAGAGGAGGATGAGTCGGGCTCTACCGTCCCCGTGGAGGAGGAACGTGAAGCCCCCGATTCTAAGGGGACTCGCAAGCGCTCCTGAATCAAGGACTCAGATGCCTCGTCACCGTCGACGCTAGAGGGACCTCCTGCTGTAGCAGAGGAGCCAATCCATGTCGTGCATGTGCGCTCCATGGCTCCTCCTTCGTGGAAAAAGATGAGGCTACCGAAGGAGTCATCTGGGATTCCTTCGACCTCGACAACTTTGATAGGTATGTTTGTATATTCTTGTGAGTTTGTCTTACCCTTCTAAAAGCCATTCTTCTGATTGAGATCTGGATTTTTTGTGGTCAAACAGCATCATCATCGTTCGATGACTGTCGCTTTGTCAAGGAAACTGGAGTCGTGGACTCCAAAGATAAGGAGGTGGCGGTACCATCTCCTTCTCCTCCGGTGGAAGACCACTCCGGCCCTAATTCTTCAAGTTCCCCCCATGCCGGGGGCACCAGATTATTGCACGTATGTCGATTCTGAAAGAATCTCCGGAGTCCCTGGAGGAACACGTAAGTTTTCTCATGTCGCTGACAGTCGAATTTTGTGTTAATGCTCACGCAGCTTCCTTTTTCTTGTAGCCTATTGTGAAGGATTCTACTCGCCTCGCTGAGCAGATCATTTCCTTGGGTCGACAACATGCTTCACTGGAAACCCGCCACCATGCTTTCCAAGGTTAATTTTATACTTTTCTCTTTGTTTCGTTTGCATAGAGGTTAGTAGGCTCAAGTTTTGCCATTGTAGGTGAGCATAATGATCTTGATTGTGTCGACTCCCTCGAGAAGGGACTTGCCGCAGCGGCGAAGAAACGCGACAAGGGACTCGAGGCTCTAGAAGAGTCGAAAAAGCGTGAGGAAGACTTGTGCTCTTCCACTGCTGAGAGGAAGAAGGTGTTCGTAGAATAGCTCTTCTCTGTCACAAAAGCGCTCTCAGGTATGATATTGCTTCACTTGTATTTGTGACGCACTTTGATTTCATGCTATTGTGCTCATATGTATATTTTGCAGATGCCGCCAGCTTGGATTTTGACGCCCAGGCTTTGACCCACGCGGATGCCTTGGCCGGCGCCGTGACTGCAGCCGAAGACCGCAACATCTCTGTCAAGGACACACTCGAGAGGGCCAAGGGCGTGCTGGTCCTTCTTAGAGAGGAAATGCTCCCCAAGGCCAAGTTGATCGAGAATCTTGATGCCTTGGTGGAATCCTTCACGGAAGGTGTGCCTATGGACTTCAAGAATGCACAGCGGGGCTACCATGGGACTCGTGATGCCGTAGGCTCATGGCATGGATCTAAACCCCAACCAAGTCTCCTCGGTGATGCTGGTCACCGCGGATAGCCAGCAGGTAGTGTTTGCTCCTTTTGCCACTAGCTGCAGTAAATATGGGCCTCGACTCATTGAAACACTCGTCGCATATTCGGCTGAGTTAAGGCAACAGAAGAAGGCGAAAGTCATGGTATCAGAGGCTATAATCGAGAAGAATGTGGTGTCAGAGACTGCCACAGACTCGAAGAAGCCCCCCGAGTGCCAATGCCTAGTTGTAGCCTGCTGTCTTAGTCTTCGCTTGCAATAGTTTAGCTTTCCCTGTTGGATTGTACCTTGTGGGGGTTCCCCTTTTGAGACTCGCAGAACCTTGATGTTTCTTCTACTGACATTTATTTAAAAATAGTTAGCCTTATTTGCTTCTTATTCAGCCTATAATAGGGTCCTTCGAGTGGTCCATCTGAATTGCCTCCCACCGATGAACCTGTGGCAGAACCACGTTCAAAGGTGGAGGAGCTATCGTTGCTTTCTCAATTGCGTGATCGCATAAAACATTTGGAGGGGGAGATACCCATGGTCCATGGTAGCGCGGACGTGTGGAAATCGAAGGCTGAAAAGTCTAGTGTGCGCGAGAAGTACCTTCTGGGCGAGGTGGCTCAGTTGAATTTTAAGTGTTAGTTCTCTAGCCTCTTATCCTTTCTTAGCTATTCGCGGTGGAGCTTTGTCCTTATGCTTTTGCTCTGCTTCTTGTAGTTGTTGGCGCTCGTCACCTAGAGGATGAGAGGGATCGAACTGCCATTCGACTGAATGACCTGACCCAAGAGAAGATGGAAGCTAGCGGGTATTTTTGGGTGGATCATGATCGTGGAGTCGTGCTGGCGATGTTGTAGGATCGTGCATCGCAGGTGCTATAGTACTTGAATAAGTTGCAGTCGTGCCTTAAGCATATTTTTCAGGCAATGTTTCCCCTAGTGCCTTCAAGCTTGCTAGCGTTGATGTCGATGTTTCCAGATATCCGCATAGTCTGCAAATGCGTGCGCCAGCAGCTGGTCGTGGGTTCCAAGCCTGCATTGGCGCTTATTCGCCTGCACCGGCCAGATATGGATTTCGCGGCTGTTGCCGCTAGGCAACCACCTCCACCAGAAGGGATGACATGGAATATGGTGCCACACTACCGAGCGGTTGATCAGCCAGTCGAAGTTATTGTTGATTTCTTTGAAGAGCAGACAAATGTTCTCATTTTGCGTCAGTATTGTAGTATAGATCTGCACATGAAATGCATAGGTGTTGTAAAGTTCATATAAGACTATTGTGTGTTTTGTTACCCATTCATATGTAATAGCTTGCTAGCTTGTATATTTTTCGAGTGTTTTGTACTCTACAGTTCCTTTTCGTTAGCCTGACGGGTATTCATCTCATCACCTTGTCAACCTGTCAAGTGCGTTGCAGCTGGGTTGATTTTTCCAAGGTTTCAATTGATAGTACGTCAGCTACTCGGGATACTATGTTCATTCGTGTAACGAGGTTGAGAAGGTGGCGCAACCCCGAGTAATGTAATTGCAAGTAAGAAATAAAGACATAGAGTTTGGGGCACTTAGCTTTATTTATTCACAGAATATCACGAGGTACAATGTATGGCTAAGTAGCCTGGCTGAATAGCCTTATTTGCAAAGTAAAAACATCTAAGGGTAGAAACAACGCAGCTGCGTGATGTTCCAAGGGTTGGAGTATGCGACTCCACTTTCTACGTCCTTAAGGCGGTAGGCGCCACCTGGGATTACTTCGGTAATCACGTAAGGTCCATCCCAAGGGGACTCGAATTTGGGGTGCCCTTGCTGCTTCAGTCGCAGGACCAGGTCTCCTGCGATGAAGGATCTCGGGCGTAGCCTTCTGCTATGGTAATTGCGGAGGTTCTGCTGGTAGATCGTGGATCTCTCCACTGCAATCTTGCATCCTTCATCGAGGATATCGACGGAATCTTCAAGTACGAGGGTTGATTCTGCCTTGTTGTATGCTACTACCCGTGGGGCTTTGTAGCGCACATCTGTGGGTAGTACCGCCTCGGCACCGTGTACCATGAACAACAGAGTGTAGCCTGTAGCGCTGTTTGGAGTTGTGCGCAAGCTCCATAGTACCGATTGCAGCTCCTCGGGCCAGCACCCAGCAGTTCTTTCAAGTGGCTAGAGGAGCCTTTTCTTGATCCCTCCGCAGACGAGGCCATTGGCCTTTTCGACTTGACCGTTGGTCTGAGGGTGTGCTACCAAGGCGTAGCTGATGTTGATTCCCAGGTTTTGGCAAAAATCCTGGAACTCTTTGGAGGTGAAGTTCGTCCCATTGTCTGTGATGATGCTGTGTGGCACCCCGATGGACTCAAAGAATTTTACAGTTGCTACCCCTAATTGGTTTGTTACTGGCATGGCCTCAATCCATTTTGTGAATTTGTCGACTGCGGAGAGGAGGTAGATGTATCCTCCAGGTGAAGAATTTTGTAGCTTGTTGACCATGTCGAGTCCCTATTGTGCGAAAGGCTAGGCCACATGTATTGGCCTGAGCTCCGCGCCAGGTCCGTGTGGCTTGTCCGTGAATCACTAGCAAGCGTTGCATCGCTGAACGATGTCCTTAGCATCACTCGTCGCTGTTGGCCAGTAGAATCCAGCTCGTAGAGCTTTGGTGACAAGGGCGCGACTGCCAGCATGATGGCCATAAGTGCCTTCATGTATGTCGAGGAGGATGGATCTTCTGTCCCTGTTGGAGATGCACCGTTGAAGGACTCATGTGATGTTGCACTTGTACAGTTTGCCATTGATAAGGTGAATATCTTGGATCGTCGTGCTATATGACGCGCATCTGTCGGGTCATCTAGCAACCTTTTGCTCAGAAAGTATGTGATATATGGTTGCGTCCAGGATGGCTCGATCATCATGACCTCCATGGGGCCTTCGAGTCCTATATTTTGATTCATGTCGTCGAGTGTCATTGGCTCATTTGGTGGTGTAGCCCCTGAGTCCTTTGTCGTGCTGGTTTTAAGTTCTGGAGCCCTAGGCTTGATGGAGCGCTCGTAGATGCGCTCTAAAAATACTCCGGGTGGCACTAGGGCACAAGTGGACCGATGTTGGCGAGTGTATCTGCTTCTTCATTGCTCTCGCGGCCGACGTACCACAGCTTGCAGCCGTCGAAATCTCCTTCGAGTGCATCGTAGAGGTCGCGGTAGATGTAGCATCCCGGTAAAATCACTATTAGAAAATCGCTTACTGTTTCTGTTTTGTGCATCATCATGACCGCATGCTCATGTCATCATCCCACATTGCATTTGAGCATCGTCATATCATCATGCATCTGTTTGCCTTAAACTATTTTCTAAAATCCTATCTTTGTTTTCTAAATCTTCCCTGTCTTTATTTCAAATCAAAACCTTGGGCCTACCTAGATATTTTGTTTGCCTAAAAACTAATTGAAATAGTCTTATAAATAAATAATTAAAACTTATATTATTTTTTAGGAGGCAGCCAGCCAGGTCCAAAAGCCCAGCCGGCCACCTCCAAACCCTAACATGCCCTAACCCTATCCTAATCTACCCTACACCCCAAATCCGTTGCATGCAAAACGTGCCCCGCAACGTGGCCCCACCCTCACACGTCGCCATCGCCCCACGATACACGCTACAGCGCACACACTCAACACGAAGCCCACCCCGACGCGCCTCCCTCACGCTCGCGAGTCGTGACTCGTGACCACCAACCCCCTAGCGACAACGCCGCTCGATCCCCGCTCCCGCACCCCGCGTCCATCCCGTGTCCCCAGCCCCACCCAGGCGCGTTCCCTTCCTCTCTCCTCTCTCGCCCGCATCACTCGCCTCCTCCCTCATGCAACGCCGCCCTCCAACGCCTGGCCGCACTTCACCCGCGAGCCACCGCTGCCACAACACGTTCCTTGCTGGCCGCCCTTCCTCGACCGCCTCACAGGCCCGAGCTCTTCCGCGGGACGCCGCGACCTTTGAATCCTCACCGAGCCGCCGCCATGGGTCTTCTCTATCGGCGATGATCTCCACCCCGGCCTCCTCTTCTCCCTCTCTACGCGAGCTCCATCGTCGCCTGTGCCAGCCCTAGCCCCACGCCTCACCTTGCCTCTCCTACGACCTGGCCCTCAAGCTCGTTGGCCACCATGCTTCGTTTCCACTGGCCGTGATGACCTCCTCGTCGGCCGCCCGTCGCTCGGCCCTATGCCCGCCAGGGCCTGGCCTTCCTCTTCCCCGACCACCCCGACGACCGATCCCCTCTCCCCCGCGAGGCTCTGTCCGTGAACGCCGTTCCTCTGCCGCCTTGGCCACCACCGCTCGCCGATGCGTCGCTGCCAAGCGACCCCACCCCTCGCCGCGTCTGCTAGCTGTCGACCAGCCTCTGCCGCGAGTAGAGCCGCCCCGCGAGGTCCGTGTCGTCGTGCCCTGCATCCTGTCGCCAAGCCTGCATGGTGTTCACTCAAATGCCCGACCGGACATGCCTCTCCTGGCACATACCAAGTGCGAGCACCAAGGCCGTTGTTAATCCGAAGATAATAGAAGTTGTAGCCGATGGAGTCAAGGAAGAAAAACACGAACTACTACATGGAACGGAAGGTCTCCTACATGGAACCACTAGAAGACGCGGCACAACAAGTTCTCCTTCATGGTACCCGAAGCCGGAACCATCTCCATCACGGATCCGATGGCCGAGACCCCGGACCCGAAGACCCCGTTTTCGGAGGCGAAGACCGAACCCCTCCGAAATCAAGATCTTCGACCCCGAGATGTGTGACCCCGATCCGAGCCTCCTATTTTATAAATTGCCATCTATATAAATTGTTGCATATTAAATTGTTCATACTTGCATACATCTCATCACGGGTTTATGTTTACTTTGTTGATTCACCGCATAATTAAATATGGAGACTATATGCGGGCTATTCTAGTGTTATATTGGCTCCATTTAAATTTGTGTAGCGAACCAATGCCATGTGTTGCGTTGTTAAGCCAACATTTAAACTGCAGGGTATCTAAACAACATAAACCAAATAATTAATTGTCGAGACCCGGTTCCGCTTAATATTGCCTAGTTGCATCGCACATTTGCCATGTCATACATCATACATGCATCATGCCTGATCATCTGCCGTAGCATTAAATAGTGCATCCGGTGTTTCTTCTAGTGCTTTGCTTCTTCGCGGATTAGGCCGACGAGTATTGACAAGTTCTTCAAATATGTATCTTCGATAGTGTTTCCTAGGCGAGCATTCTCCCCCTTTCTACCTATTTTGCATTTATAGTCTTTATTTCCTCATGTTGATCTATTGCTATCCGTGTCGCGATGCTTTAGTGTTCCGTACCAGATATATTCCGTGCAGCCTTTATATTTCCTTGGACACCTCCTATTACCTGTTGTTTGCTAGATAGATGGTCTTGCGAGTCATAGTCGCTTGCTCAGTTGCGATCCCGTGTCATGAAGTACCACACAGTTGTTGGAATGTTGTCATATGCTTTACGGTGAAGAGGATCATGACTTTAAATACAACTATTAAATTGTTGGGAATAGATATAACTAATGTAGAGGCATCGGTGGGCAATAGATATTATTTGGTTCTTCCACGCTCACTTGTGTCCCGTAGAACCCCGAGTACTTGATACCTGTTCCTTGACTATCGCACTATCCGCATGTGGGACCATGAATCCCCTTAGCCAGAGCTTGATTCATTTCTTATTTCTTGGGGCCACAAAGTAGTTTGGGGCTTTATTACTATCCTGTACGTATGCCATGCTTTACTGCTTTACTTATGATTGTGCGTGGAGCACCTGTACTGTTTTGGAACATGGAATGTTTTCCCGGTATCGACAAGCCCAGTCACACTTTCGGGTTCCCATTCGTTTATAGGCATTGTCACAAACCCTGGGTCCGTCTCAGAGCCGCCCAACTTCGTTGCGGGTAGCTTAGTGGGGTGGCCCCCTAAAATATTTTATGAATCCTGTGATTGCTTTATCGTGAAAGCCTCATTGGGTTTTGATTTGGTTTTACCGAGGGTGATCGTGTGTGTGTTGCTATTTGTGCACCCCTGCAGGGTAAATCTTTCTGAAAGCCATGTCCGCGGTTATGGACAACTTGGAGCACAGTATCTCGATCATAGACAAGCATAACTAAAGTAGTGCTATAAATTTGACTTAATATGTGACTAGTAATCAGCTTCACTACAATTGAATGGATAATAAAAGTGCCAATAACTGGTGGAGCTAGGGTGTATCATGTCATGTTATACCTGCCTAGTAAGTATCGCAACTCCAATGGAATGAAATAAAAGTGTCAACAACTGCTGGGTTTGGGATGTCGCATGCTAATTGTATCTGACTAGTAAGTACTTCAACTACAACTGAATGGTCAACTAAAACTCCCCACTACTTATGCTATCTGGATGACTCATGCTATCTATATCTGAGTAGTAAGTGCTTCAACTATAATGGAATGAATAAAACTGCCAATTGAGTGAGTTCCTCGGTTTGACTTCCTCGTTTGGTCTCGAGGGGGAATTCCAGGATGGGTATGATTGGTGTTAGGATCAGGTTGGTCCCGAATAGGTCTTTCTTATCCCTTTCTAATAGCCGACAGTGGTTTCGAGTCTCTATAGGTTGTTTAGTGCATGATGCACTGCCGCTTCAGTCCACCATACCTATGTAGGCGAGAGCCGCCGAATTCTAGCCTCGCCGTGTACTGGCCTCAGTATTGACCGCTCCCTTTTTCCTTCGCCCTTTGTCGGCACCCCTTTTGTTTTAGCTGGTTTGAGATCGACGTTGTTAGCAGGGTTACCCTTCCGGCTTGGCCTGGGCAGGGTTATGGACGCCATTGGTTATTCTTCAGGGCTCTTAGCTAGAACTACATCTTATCCGTACTCGGATGCTGTATCATTTTCAAGGTTATTTGGATCTTTGTACTGTATATCTGTATTCTTGACTCAATGAGTCGTTGTTGTATATATATGTGTTGTGTGTTCCATCGTGAACTATTGTGTAATGGTATTACTTCGTTTTCCACCCGCACGCAAGTTCCTGGTGGGCGTCCTTGAATCGTCTCTATGCGGGTTTGGCAGGAAGCGCTGAAATCTGCATAGGGCCGATTCGAGGATGTTACAGAGTGGTATCAGAGCTCAGCAGTTGCGATACCCCACTGGTCCAGCCTGTAGGATAACCTAGCTAACGGACGATGTAGAGTGTCAAAACTATTTTGCAAAATTGGTTGGATAGATATGATTAGGTCTACTTTTACTCCTTACCCCTATTGCTATTCTCCTCTTTCTCCTGCGTGTTTTGAATCTGTTCTCTTATCTTTTCTTCAAGTCCAGGAATTCTCGTGGTTGGGTTTCCATCGTACATTCAGGGTTTCGCTTCCTCCTTTGGTAACGGTGTTTCTACATCCGGTCTTCATGCTATCTGAGGAATCCTTAATCTGTTGGACTTCTCTTTGTTCCTTCTTGTGCCTTCCAGTGTTTTCCGACACGGTGACCTCATCTACATCAGATCTGATGAAACCCTGCATCACTCCTTTATTATGTGAACATCGCTTGTAAAGATCTTCAGTATGAATTCCGAGAGTTGGCTGTATAATTCCCATATTCTTGTGCAGAGTAATGCTTTGAGTGCGGGATGGAGTAGCTACCATACCATTACTCTTATCATTCGCTCTTGTACATTGAATCGGTGGATCAAGCAATTGTACTCCTTCCACTGAAGTTAGAGGTAGCCTTGTGACCTCTTTCTTCGCCTTTGTTTCTACGGAGTGTTCTCTCGATGAACGCGAGCAACGATCTCTTGTTGCTGGTGTCGATTCCAAGATGGAGCGAGATTCCTTGTTAGTGGTGTCGTGAGGATCTACATGAAGACAGAAGATTCAGACCGTCAGCCTTCTTCCCCGTACCATGAGGCAGGTCTCGAGGGCGAGATCAATTGTTAGTGGTGTCGAATTGTAGCACGCCGGTAAAATCACTACTAGAAAATCACTTAGTGTTTCTATTTTGTGCGTCATCATGACCGCATGCTCCTGTCATCATCCCACATTGCATTTGAGCATCGTCATATCATCATGCATCTGTTTGCCTTAAACTATTTTCTAAAATCCTATCTTTGTTTTCTAAATATTCCCTGTCTTTATTTCAAATCAAAACCTTGGGCCTACCTAGATATTTTGTTTGTCTAAAAACTAATTGCAATAGTCTTATAAATAAATAATCAAAACTTATATTACTTTTTATGAGGCAGCCAGCCAGGTCCAAAAGCCCAGCCGGCCACCTCCAAACCCTAACCTGCCCTGACCCTATCCTAATCTACCCCACACCCAGATCCGTTGCACGCAAAACGTGCCCCGCACCGTGGCCCCACCCTCAAGCTTCGCCAGCGCGAAGCCCACCCCGGCACGCCTCCCTCACGGTCGTGAGTCGTGAGTCGTGACCACCCACACCGCTAGCGACAACGTCGCTCGATCCCCGCTCCCGCACCCCGCGTCCATCCCATGTCCCCAGCCCAGCCAGACGCGTTCCCTTCCTCTCCACTCTCTCGCTCGCATCGCTCGCCTCCTCCCTCACGCAACGCCTCCCTCCAATGCCTGGCCGCACTTCACCCGCGAACCACCGCCTCCACAACACGTTCCTTGCTGGCCGCCCTTCCTCGGCCGCCTCCCGGGCCCGAGCTCGTCCGCGGGACGCCACGACCTCCGATTCCTCACCGAGCCACCGCCATGGGTCTTCTCTACAGGCGATGATCTCCACCCCGGCCTCTTCTCCTCCCTCTTTGTGCGAGCTCCATCGTCGCCTATGCCAGCCCCGGCCCCACGCCTCACCTTGCCTATCCTGTGACCTAGCCCTCAAGCTCGCCGGCCACCATCCTTCGTTTCCACTGGCCATGACGACCTCCTCGTTGGCCGCCCGTCGCTCGGCCCTAGGCCCGCTAGGGACCCTCCTTCCTCTTCCCTGACCTCCACGACGACCGATCCCCTCTCCCCCGCGAGTCTCTGTCTGTGAACACCGTTCCTCTGCCGCTTTGGCCACCCCCGCTCGCTGATGCGTCGCTGCCAAGAAACCCCATCCCTCGTCGTGTCTGCTAGCTGTCAACCAGCCTCTGCCGCGAGTAGCGCCGCCCCGCGAGGTCCCTGTCGTCTGTAACAACCTCGGACCCTACGCTCTAAGTTCAAGCCTGGATGAACCAAAAGTGGTTAAGGTTTTTACAGCGGAGGCCTAGGGCCACCCACGTGTAGGCCCGTCGGCCGCTCTAACCACTTCCAAGTACATCGGAACAAGAGCGAGCGGCGTAGAAAACATGCGAAGAGATCAAATACATACACAAGTGAGTATGTATGCAAGCTACCTAACAACAGTTCTCAGAGCCATACCATCTAAAAGAAATAGAAATATTGCAACGCCATACGGCAAGATCCAAATATCCTAGATAGAGATAATAGTGTAGGATAGCTCCTCATACATCAATCAACAGAGTATCAAGCGGAAGCGAGAAACAAGATCCGAGTACGGATAAGAAGCAAATCGGTATAAGATGCCTCATAAATAAGCACATCCTGCCCACAGATCTCACGGATCCCCATCCCCGGAATCTCTACACCGAGTGATCGTTGCCAACATCATCTGTCTCCTCCACCCAGTATCCATCTTGCGAATGCACCTGTTCATCTGAATCAAACAATTTATCGTGTGAGACCCTAGGGGTACTCGGCAAGTCTTTATGCCTCTAAAGGGGACATATACTGGGGTGACGCAATTGCAGCAAAAGAGATTAACTAACAAGCCTATAGATACTCGCTAACCATCCGCCTAACCAAAGATAGGCGGATGCCCGTTAATTAGAAACAACAGTTATAACAGTATAAAGTAACAGATCCATCCTCCCTCTCGCTTACAACCGAGAAAGCGGACGAACAACCCATCCGTTAGCAGTTTTATTAATCACTCCTTGAATATTGCACTAATTACAAGTCAGGTATTTAGTCAAATTAAAGACGATACTTTAGTTATACTTGTCTATGATCGAGAAACTGTGCTCCAAGTCGTCCATAACCGCGGACACGGCTTTCAGAAAGATTTACCCTGTAGGGGTACACAAATAGCAACACACACACGATCGACCTCGGAAAAACCAAATCAAAACCCAACGAAGCTTTCACGACAAAGCAATCACAGGATTCATAAATTATTTCAGGGGGCCACCCCATTAATCTACCCACAACGAAGTTGGCCGGCTCCAAGACGGACCCAAGGTTTGTGTCAATGGCTGTAAACGACTTGGAACCCGAAAGTGTGAGTGGGCTTGTCGATACCGCGAAAACATTCCACGGTCGAAAACAGTACAGGTGCTCCACGCACAATCTTAAATAAAGCAGTAAAGCATGGCATAGGTACAGGATAGTAATAAAGCCCCAAACTACTTTGTGGCCCCAAGAAATAAAATGCAAATCAAGCTCATGCAAAGGGGGATTCATAGAGTCTCCTGTATGTGGATAGTGCGAATAGTCAAGGAACAGGTATCAAGTACTCGGGGTCCTACGGGACACAAGTGAGCATGAAAAACCAAATAACAGATTTTGCTCACCGGTGCCTCTTTCATTAGTTATCCCATTACTACTCAGGTTAAGTTGTTTGGGTACCTCGTTATCCATCAGACACTCATATACCCTACACATGTTGTTCTACGACACGCATGGCTCAAACAACTGCTGTAGTAATGGCTCATAGGATAGAGGAACAAGCTCGGTGGGGTTTAAAAGTAAAGGCTATGCAGTACTTGGGATTCAATTTAATGCAATCGCGACTCAATGATGCAAAAATAAGATAGAGGCAATAGGTACTATATGTATGCAAGCATGTGGTAGTGCTTGCCTGGCAGATCATTTGAAGCAAGAGATGGATCTGGGTAGTACTCCTGGGATTCTTGATAATTCCCCTTCTCGGCGTCTATTCGAAAGAAGAACCAAACAAACAAGGGCCCACATAAATAAAGTGCACAAGCACTTGATCTGAATCTACCCGGAGTCGCAGACAAGTGGGACCATGGGGTAAAGGGCCCAACTCGCGCGCAGGCCAGCCGGGTGACGACACGTGGGCCAGCCAGGGACCGCGGGTTTAGAACCAAGAAAACAGAGGTTCTTTTGTGGAAAAGCTCCGGGGAAGATGATTGACGGATCGAGCAAAAAATCGAAAAATAGCTTGTTGAAGCCCATCTTCCCGACACGATGACGATGAAACCGCTGCATATCTCGCGATTCCCCAAAAACGAAAGTTGGAGAGGGTTCAACGTTCTACATCTTTCATTTAAGAGGTTTCGCTAGAGGTGGACTAGGTTGACCGGGATCTTGTGATGAACAGAGGCTAAACACAGGTCGCTGGGGAACTGAATTTTTTTGTCAGACAAACATGAGGTGCATGAAACTTGTGATAGAGATTCCTAGGGCTGTACTTGATGGTTTTGAACGTTCTTTATGTTGATTTGAAGAGGGGTCCGGGATCTACAACTTTCGTTCAGGTGTAGATCGAAGGAGAGCACCACAGAGATTTCTAGGACGCGAAGAACAGAGGCTGAGGTGGTCTGTCGCTGCTGCTGCTAAGCTATCGCGGCTGCAGGCGGCGAACTGCGCTGTCCGTGCGTGAGGCGAGCGGCACCAGCGCGCATGGTGGCGAGCAACTCGCTGGCGCGGCAAGGATCTAAAGGAAGGCAAGCCAGAGAGGGAAGGGAAGAGGCGGAGGCTCACCGGGGAGGGTCGTCGGCGATGTAGCTGCGCGTGGCGGACGATGTCGACGGCGAGAGGATGGTGAACGGCGGCGAGCGTACGGCAGCGGCGACGTGAGCACGGGCTCAGCCTGCCGCTCCTGGTACCGCGCTGCGACGCCAAGGCTGGGAGAGGCTGGGGTTGCTCGACCTAGGGATCTGGGTGGTTGATGAGGTGCAGCTGGGTGTTGCTTTATGCCAGGGAGAAGGAAAAGATAAGGGGGAAGAGGGCATGCGATGGGCATGGGCTTGCAGGTTGGCACGTGAAAGATAGGGAGGAAGACAAACAGGGCGTGGCGGCTCGGTGTCCACGGCTGGGTCGAGTCTGACCAAGAGAGGAGGGGCTTTGCTGCCCACTGCTGCGTCGCTTTAACAGAGGGAAAGGAGAGGCAGGACAGCAAGGCGTGAGCGCGGCTGTGCTGGCGCTAGACACGGCAGGGGCACGTGACCGAAGCTAGGGAAGAGAAACAGGAGCCGGCTGGTTTTGCACCGCGTTTGGGGTCTGGCTGCAGCCGTGTGACTCAAGGAGGGAGGCACACTAGCTGGTTCTGCCCTAGGTGCGCACGACGTCGTCGGACTGCTGCGCTGGGTTCAGCCGGGAGGGATCGAAGTGGTCAGATTCAACCTAAGAGGTCAAGGCTCGGCTGTATGAGTCCAACTAGGAAGTCCAAAGCTAGGTTACAAGCTGAGAAGCAACCACATAGGGTAAGAATTCTAAGCAAAACTAAAAAGAATAAAAAGAGAGGGAGAGGGAAGAGGGTTGTTCTATATTGAATGTGCATGCAATGCTAGACATGCAAGGGGAAGGAAGATTGGATGGCCATTTGTTAGCATGGAGATGCCCATGTGGTTTAAAACCACTAACATTCAAAATCTCAAACAAATTCACATGAGTAAGGGAGAAGTGAGGGTGGTGTTGCATGGCCATGCATGAGCCATAAATGCCATATTTATTCTTGCGTAAACAATTGTGAATATCCATGGCCATTTATTAGCACATGCCCAAAATATTTGGATTAAGGCTAAACACAAGAATGGAGAGTGCCTTCCATATGGGTTAGAGGGAATATAATAATACATGAAGATAAATGGCCAACTTAGTGTGTGTATTCCACTAGATAAGTATATAGCCATGTTTATATTCATACATGATCAAATATTCCAAATCAAACCATATGGAAGCTAGACAAGGAAAATACTCACATAACATGCAAAGGTGGCCATGTGGGTCTTCCCATATCAATATGGTGAAAACAACATGATGCTTAAATGGGAGCATGTGGAATTATAAGTGGATCCATTCCAAACCACATGAGCTAGAGGTAAAACCAAATAAATTGCAAGGCTCACATATAGTGGGATGGTGGATTAATGGGGTGGTGACCAAGAAAGGTGGTGGAGTTAATAAAAGATATGCCCCCAACTCAACTTGGGCATCAAGCATTTATCAAATACCAAATACAATTTATTAAGAACCAAATACAATTTCTTAAGAACCAAATACAATTGATAAATGCATATGAGACAAGGTCCAAAAGAAAAGGGTTTTATATGATGCTCAAATGCAAGGTGGCATGATGACATGAGCATGATATAATTATGATGCAACAATTATATGTAGGAAGTAGCATTTTATTATTAGACCATGTAGCATTACAGATGTTAGAAAGATGGGATGCTACAACTCTCTCCCACTAAATAGGAATCTCACCCCGAGGGTAGGATACTTGGCACAGAGCTCATCCTCGCGTTCCCAAGTGGCTTCATCAACGGAATGGTGTGACCACTGCACCTTGCAGAACTTGATAGACTTGTTGCAAGTCTTTCTTTCTGCGACTTCTAGGATTTTTGTGGGGTGTTCTTGATAAGACAGATTTTCTTGGAGATTGATGAGCTCATGGTCCACGGTCCTGCCGGGATCCTTGAAGCACTTCTTGAGTTGAGAGATATGGAAAACATCATGGACCTTGAGTTTTTCAGGGAGCTCAAGAGCATAAGCAACTTCTCCTCTTCTTCCACAAACTTTAGAAAGACCTATGTATCTAGGAGCCAGCTTCCCTTTGATACCAAACCGGTGCGTGCCTCTCATGGGAGTGACACGAAGGTAAACAAGATCACCAGGGACATACTCCATGTCTGTGTGCTTTCTGTCATAATTGCTCTTCTAGCGACTTTGAGCAACCTTCAGGTTTTCGAGAATGATGTGAACCTTCTCCTCTGCTTGAGTTACAATGTCGAGGCCAATCAATGTTCTTTCACCTGCGCCCGACCAACCAATCGGAGTTCTGCATTTGCGTCCATAGAGAACCTCAAATGGTGGCATCTTTAGACTCCTCTGGAAGCTATTGTTGTAAGAGAACTCATCATAAGGAAGGCATTCTTGCCACTTCATGCCGAAGGAGATGACGCAAGCACGGAGCATATCTTCCAGAATCTGATTGATCCTTTCAACTTGTCCTTGCGACTGAGGGTGGTAAGCTGTGCTGAAGTTCAACTTTGTTCCCAAAGCATTTTGGAAACTTCCCCAGAACTTGGAAGTGAAGATGCTTCCACGGTCTGAGCTGATCTCAAGAGGAACCCCATACAGAGAGACAATTCTGTTGATATAGAGCTCAGCCAACTGAATTGCAGAAATTGTTTCCTTGACGGGAAAGAAGTGCCCACTTTAGAAAGTCTATCGATGACAACAAAGATTGCATTGTTGCCTTTCTGCGACCTTGGAAACCCAGTTATGAAGTCCATCTCTACTTTCTCCCATTTCCATTCCGGAGGCTTCAATGACTGTAGAAGACCGGCAGGTTTCGGATGGATAGCTTTACCTCTGCGGCAGACATCACACTCCGAGACATACTTGGCACAATATCGTTTCAACCCAGGCCACCAATACTGTGTTTTCAAGTCCATGTACATCTTAGTGCTGCCAGGGTGGATAGAAAGAACAGAGTCATGAGCTTCTTTGAGAACTTGCTCTCTCAAACCCAGATACTTCGGAACGAACATCCGGTGCTTAAAGAATAGAGTGCCTTGGTCGTCAAGGTGGAAAGGTTCATACTTCGGCAGCTAAATCTTGGAGATGATGTTTTTAGTGTAAGGATCACCAAGTTGAATGGAGCGAACTTTTTCTTCCAAGAGAGGGGTTGCCAGAAGATTCAGAAGATACCCTTGATCCACAATTTCAAGGTTGAGCTGGCAGAATTCCTCGCACAAGTGAGGTTATTGTTCTTCCACCATGAGGTTGTTGACATAAGCTTTTCGCCTGAGAGCATCGGCCATCACATTAGCTTTGCCCGGAGTGTAGTTGATGGTCAGATCAAAATCATTAATTGCTTCAATCCACCTCCTTTGACAAAGGTTGAGATCAGGTTGTGTGAAGATATACTTCAGACTCTTGTGATCAGAAAAGATCTCACAACAGTTGCCAAGCAAGTAGTGCCTCCATACTTTCAAAGCAAAGACAACTGCTGCGAGTTCGAGGTCATGTGTAGGATAGTTGATCTCATGCGTCTTCAACTGACGAGAGGCATAAGAAACAACTTGTTTTTCTTGCATAAGGACCGCACCCAATCCTTGCAAGGAGGCGTCACAGAATATCTGGAAAGGCTTTGATGTATCTAGAGGAATCAAGACTGGTGTGGAAGTGAGCTTCTCTTTGAGTGTTTCAAAGCTAGCTTAACATGCAGGAGACCAAAGGTATTTCTTGCCTTTCTTTAGGAGATCGGTAAGAGGCTTCGCAATCTTCGAGAAGTTCTGAACGAAGCGACGGCAGTAACTAGCCAATCCAAGGAAACTCCGGACTTCTTTGACATTTTTGGGTGGAAGCCACTCAACAATTGTCCGAACAGTTTCTGGATTGACGGCAATGCCCTTAGCAGAGATGACGTGACCTAGATAGGTGACTTCGGGAAGCCAAAATTCACACTTGGAGAACTTTGCATACAGGCGGTTCTCAGGAAGCTTGTTTAGGACACCCCAAAGGTGTTCTTCATGTTCTTCCTTTGACTTAGAATAGACTAGAATGTCATCCAGGTAGACCACGACGAACTTATCAAGATACTCCATGAAAACTGAGTTCATAAGCCTCGAGATGGTGGCAGGTGCGTTGGTGAGACCGAAGGACATGACCGTGTACTCATACAGGCCATAGCGGGTGGTAAAAGCTGTTTTGGGAACATCTTCCTTGCGAATCTTGATTTGGTGATATCCACTTCTCAAGTCGAGCTTAGAGAATACCACAGCTCCAGCTAGCTGATCGAAGAGATCATTAATCCGCGGAAGGTGATATTTATTCTTGATGGTTTTCGCATTGAGAGCCCGATAGTCAACACAAAGTCTATCAGTGCGGTCTCGCTTCTTCACAAAGATGGTTGGGCTACCCCAAGAAGAAGTGTTGTGCTGAATAAAACCCAACTTCTCTTGTTCATCAAGCTGACGTTTGAGTTCAGCCAACTCAGTAGGACCCATTTTATAAGGCCGCTTGGAGATAGGAGCGGTTCCATGTTCAAGCTCAATCACAAACTCGATCTCTCGGTTAGGAGGCATACCTGGTAACTCTTTAGGAAAAACGTCTGGGAACTCACGGACCACCAGAACACTCTGAATAGCATCCATAGCATCATCATTCAGAGCCGCCAAAGAGGAAAGCTGAATTGCGGGAGTCAGACTTGGAGAATAGACTATAAGGCCTTCAGGAATTTTCAGAGAAACCGAGCGTTCAGCAGAATCAATCACAGCTGCATTTGCTGTTAACCAATCCATGCCCAAGATAACATCAATGTCAGAATTTCCCAGAATAATTAAGGAAGCTGGGAATGAAGAACCACCAATTAGAATTTGATTGCCATGACTGATCTTGGTAGATAGCATTCTTGCCCCGGGAGAAAGAACCATTAACTTTTTATCCAGTTGGTCTATAGTTAGCTCATCCTCATTTGCAAACTTGTGAGACACAAATGAATGCGATGCACCAGAATCAAACAAAACTCGTGCATGGACTGAGTTAACGGGAAGCATACCCATCACAACTCCAGGTGCATGTTCAACTTGAGTGACATTGACACAGTTGGCATGAGCAACAGTGGACCCGGGCTTGGTGTTGAAGTTGAGAGCCCGAGCTGGAGGTGCACGAACCATAGAAGAACTTGCTGTAGGTCTTGGAGGTGGTGGAGGAAGAGCTTTGTTCTTCATGGGACAACTCGAGTGTTGATGCCCAGTGTTCCCACAAGTGTAACAAGCACCAGGTGGATGTGGAGCAGCATAGCCAGGGACTCCTCCAGACGCTCCAGGGTAGTTGTGGTTGTAGCCCCTAGGAGCAGAGGTGAAGGAGTTTGGTGGCCTTGTCGCGTAGCTTGAAGGTCTTGGTGGAGTCGGGAGCGACGGTGCGGTATTAGGAACCCACACGCGGCACTTAGAAGGAGCTGTCATCGCTGAAGAGCTTGCTGCGTCACGATTGTGTTTCTTGGACTCCTCGAACACTTGCCTACAGGCTTCTTCCTGTAGAGCTGTATGTTGGAGTTCCAGAAAAGACCTCGGCCTTGCATGAGTGATTGCATATTTGATAGATGCATTGAGCCCTTGCCTGAACCTCTTTTGTTTCTTCTTGTCATCAGGGATCTCATCGCCACCATACCGAGAAAGATTCATGAAGTTTCTGATATAGGTATTGACATTGTCGTTGCCCTGCTTGAGGTTGAGAAACACTTCCTTCATCCTTTCCATGACAATTTATGATAGGTATTGCTCTTTGAAAGCCCCAGTGAACTGCTCCCAATTAGGCTGAAAACCAGAGTGGTTTGCCTTCAGGTAATTCTCCCACCATAGAGTTGCGTCTCCCTTCAGAAGGTGAGTAGCACATTTTACCCATTCTTGCTCAGGAACATCAACAGTCATCAGCAACCTTGACATCTCACGAAGCCAATCATCAGCATCCAGTGGCTGATCAGACACCTCAAAGTGACGCGGGTTAAACTTCAGAAACCCCTTGATGTCTCCTTGCTTGGGAGGTGGAGGTAGCGGAACAAACTCATTCCTCCTAACACTTTCTTGAAAGCGTTGCTGGTTATGTTGCATTGTTCCCAAGGCATTAGCAATACTTGCCAACACAGCCCCCAGTTCAGGTGGTATGTCCTCCTCAGTGCGGCGTGGTGGTGCCATCCTGGGATTGATATAAAACTCAAGTCAGTACCATAATGGAGAATAATAACAATCCAAAATAGTACCAAAATCGAATTAACCAAGATTAAGTATACAAATTACTAAGATGATATTAAAATACCAGCAAAGTTCAAAGCACCTAGAAGATAGTAAGCATATCAGACACGAGTGAACAAGGAGTGTGGTGCACAGAGCTATCAAAGAAAAAATTTCCGCAAATTTCGGCATTAAACTACCACTATATGCGCAAAACCACTTAACGAATCAAGATTAGTAACTGTACCAATTCAATATACAAGAGCGAATGATAAAAGTAGTGGTATGGTCGCGACTCCATCCCGCACTCAAATCATTCCTCCGCACATGAATAAGTAAAACACATATCCCGACTCTCTTCCTTCTTAAGATGAACCTAAAGATTAAAAACTACGGAAACAAACACCCCTAACAAGATAGCGTCGGGTAACAAAGAGTAAGACAGATCGCGTCGGTTTACAAGGAATCAGATAGATCGCGTCGGTTCACAAAAGCCTGTCGGTATGGAATGTACCAATAGTTGATAACCAAAAGGCAGATAGCGACAACAAGTTGGATACAACAGATAGACAGGGAATTACACACACACACACTCACACAACCTATGGTACTACGTAACCGAGAACACGTGAATCCTAGTTTGAATTTTTAGAAGAGGATTGAAAACGTTACACTTCCTTACTAGAAAAGGGTGGGTGGGTGGGTAAGAAGAAAACTGCAAGTAGTCTTACTCTCGCGTTTTGTTTTTCCCTAGTATACATAGCTACCAAAATATTTGCTAGACTGACAACGACCATTTGGCTGAGACCCTGAAGGGCGGGATGGCTCTGATACCAATTGTAACAACCTCGGACCCTACGCTCTAAGTTCAAGCCTGGATGAACCAAAAGTGGTTAAGGGTTTTACAGCGGAGGCCTAGGGCCACCCACGTGTAGGCCCGTCGGCCGCCCTAACAACTTCCAAGAACATCGGAATAAGAGCGAGCGGCGTAGGGCAATAGGCGAAGAGATCAAATACATACACAAGTGAGTATGTATGCAAGCTACCTTACAATAGTTCTCAGAGCCATACCATCTAAAAGAAATAGAAATATTGCAACGCCATACGGCAGGATCCAAATATCCTAGATAGAGATAATAGTGTAGGATAGCTCCTCATACATCAAACAACAGAGTATCAAGCAGAAGCAGGAAATAAGATCCGAGTACGGATAAGAAGCAAATCGGCATAAGATGCCTCATAAATAAGCACATCCCGCCCACAGATCTCACGGATCCCCATCCCCGGAATCTCTACACCGAGTGATCGTTGCCAACATCATCTGTCTCCTCCACCCAGTATCCATCTTGCGAATACACCTATTCATCTAAATCAAACAATTTATCATGTGAGACCCTAGGGGTACTCAGCAAGTCTTTATGCCTCTAAAGGGGACATATACCTGGGGTGACGCAATTGCAGCAAAAGAGAATAACTAGCAAGCCTATAGATACTCGCTAACCATCCGCCTAACCAAAGATAGGCGGATGCCCATTAATTAGAAACAACAGTTATAACAGTATAAAGTAACAGATCCATCCTCCCTCTCGCTTACCAACGAGAAAGCGGACGAACAACCCATCCGTTTGCAATTTTATTAATCATTCCTTGAATATTGCACTAATTACTAGTCAGGTATTTAGCCAAATTAAAGATGGTACTTTAGTTATACTTGTCTATAATCGAGAAACTGTGATCCAAGTCATCCATAACCACGGACACGACTTTCTTAAAGATTTACCCTGCAGGGGTGCACAAATAGCAACACACACACGATCGACCTCGGAAAAACCAAATCAAAACCCAACGAGGCTTTCACGACAAAGAAATCATAGGATTCATAAATTATTTCAGGGGGCCACCCCATTAAGCTACCCGCAATGAAGTTGGCCGGCTCCGAGACAGACCCAAGGTTTGTGTCACTGGCTGTAAACGACTGGGAACCCGAAAGTGTGACTGGGCTTGTCGATACCGCGAAAACATTCCATGATCCAAAACAGTACAGGTGCTCCACGCACAATCTTAAATAAAGCAGTAAAGCATGGCATAGGTACAGGATAGTAATAAAGCCCCAAACTACTTTGTGGCCCCAAGAAATAAAATGCAAATCAAGCTCATGCAAAGGGAGATTCATAGAGTCTCCCGTATGTGGATAGTGCAAATAGTCAAGGAACAGGTATCAAGTACTCGGGGTCCTACGGGACACAAGTGAGCATGAAAAACCAAATAACAGATTTTGCTCGCCGGTGCCTCTTTCATTAGTTATCCCATTACTACTCAGGTTAAGTTGTTTAGGTACCTCGTTATCCATCAGACACTCACATACCCTACACATGCTGTTCTACGACTCGCATGGCTCAAACAACTGCTGTAGTAATGGCTCATAGGATGGAGGAACAAGCTCGGTGCGGTTTAAAAGTAAAGGCTATGCAGTACTTGGGATTCAATTTAATGCAATCGCGACTCAATGATGCAAGAATAAGATAGAGGCAATATGTACTATATGTATGCAAGCATGTGGTAGTGCTTTCCTGGCAGCTCAGTTGAAGCGAGACATGGATCTGGGTAGTACTCCTGGGATTCTTGATAATTTCCCTACTCGGCGTCTATTCGAAAGAAGAACCAAAGAAACAAGGGCCAACATAAATAAAGTGCACAAGCATATGAATAAAATGCGACAAGCAAACAAGCATGACATGATGAATGATGCACAATTTACATGGCAATAATGTAGCATGGCAAGGGTGAGGTGTGGGGACAAGAATAACTCATTTTATTAATTATTTCGTCAAGTTTTATTACCATAAACAGTTCTGGTTTTTAATAATGATATGATTTATGCTTCAACTCATATCATGGAATGCATAAACAGAACGGGCTCGTCGCGCTGATCGATTTAGACATATTATTTGTCAAATTTGGAATTATTGAATTAAAGTTATTAACTAATTAAGAAAAGGCATTTTTATTGCAGGTAAACAATTTCGAAAATTTAATTTAGCCAAACATTATTTTGGATCACAGATTTGAATTCCTCACATTTTTCTGATTCAAAAACATATATCATTTGTATTATTTGGATTTATTAATTAAAAGTTATTAATTCCTGGATTTAAAAACATATTTAACTATTTCTGGAATTATTATTATTTAGAAAAAGATTCAGGAACTTTTGGCACTTGATCTGAATCTACCCGCAGTCGCAGACAAGTGGGACCACGGGGTAAAGGGCCTAGCTCGCGCGCAGGCCAGTCGGGTGACGACACGTGGGGCAGCCAGGGACCGCGGGTTCAGAACCAAGAAACAGAGGGGATTTTGTGGAAAAGCTCCAGGGAAGATGATTGACGGATCGAGCCAAAAATCGAAAAATAGCTAGCTAAATCCCATCTTCCCGAGATGATGACGATGAAATAGCTGCATATCTCGCGATTCCCCGAAAACGAAAGTTGGAGAGGGTTCAACGTTCTACATCTTTCGTTTAGGAGGTTTCGTTAGAGGTGGACTAGGTTAGCCGGGATCTTGTGATGAACGGAGGCTAAACACAGGTCGCTGGGGAACTGAATTTTTTTGTCAGACAAACGTGAGGTGCATCAAACTTGTGATAGGGATTCCCAGGGCTGTACTTGATGGTTTTGAATGTTCTTTACATCGATTCCCAGGGATCTACAACTTTCGTTCAGGTGTATATCGAAGGAGAGCACCACAGAGATTTCTAGGACGCGAAGAACAGAGGCTGAGGTGGTCTATCGCTACTGCTGCTAAGCTGTCGCGGCTGCAGGCGGTGAACTGCGTTGTCCGTGCGTGAGACGAGCGGCACCAGCGTGCACGGTGGTGAGCAATAGGCTGGCGCGGGAAGGATCTAAGGAAGGCAAGCCAGAGAGGGGAGGGAAGAGGTGGTGAGCGTACGGCAGCGGCGACGTGAGCGCGGGCTCGGCCTGCCGCTCCTGGTACCGCGCCGCGACGCCAAGGCTGGGAGAGGCTGGGGCTGCTCGACCTGGGGATCTGGGTGGTTGATGAGGTGCAGCTGGGTGTTGCTTTATGCGAGGGAGAAGGAAAAGATAAGGGGGAAGAGGGCATGCGATGGGCATGGGCTGGCAGGTTGGCACGTGAAAGAGAGGGAGGAAGAGAAACAGGGCATGGCGGCTCGGTGTCCACGTTGGGTCGAGTCTCACCAAGAGAGGAGGGGCTTCGCTGCCCACTGCTGCGTCGCTTTAACAGAGGGCAAGGAGAGGCAGGACAGCAAGGCGTGAGCGCGGCTATGCTTGCGCTAGACACGGCAGGGGCACGTGACCGAAGCCAGGGAAGAGAAACAGGAGCCGGCTGGGTTTGCACCGCGTCTAGGGTCTAGCTGTAGCCGTGTCACTCAAGGAGGGAGGCACGCTAGCTGGTTCTGCCCTAGGCACGCGCGACGTCGTTGGACTGCTGCGCTGGGTTTAGCCGGGAGGGATCGAAGTGGTCGGATTCAACCTAAGAGGGCAAGGCTCGGCTGTATGAGTCCAACTAGGAAGTCCAAAGCTAGGTTACAAGCTGAGAAGAAACCACATAGGTTAAGAATTCTAAGCAAAACCAAAAAGAACAAAAAGAGAGGGAGAGGGAAGAGGGTTGTTCTATATTGCATGTGCATGCAATGCTAGACATGCAAGGGGAAGGAAGATTGGATGGCCATTTGTTAGCATGGAGATGCCCATGTGGTTTAAAACCACCAACATTCAAAATCTCAAACAAATTCACATGAGTGAGTAAGGGAGAAGTGAGAGTGGTGTTGCATGGCCATGCATGAGCCATACATGCCATATTTATTCTTGTGTAAACAATTGTGAATATCCATGGCCATCTATTAGCACATGCCCAAAATATTTGGATTAAGGCTAAACACAAGAATGGAGAGTGCCTTCCATATGGGTTAGAGGGAATATAATAATACATGAAGATAAATGGCCAACTTAGTGTGTGTATTCCACTAGATAAGTATATAGCCATGATTATATTCATACATGATCAAATATTCCAAAACAAACCATATGGAAGCTAGATAAGGAAAATACTCACATAACATGCAAAGGTGCCATGTGGCTCTTCCCATATCAATATGGTGAAAACAACATGATACTTAAATGGGAGCATGTGGAATTATAAGTGGATCCATTCCAACCCACATGAGCTAGAGGTAAAACCAAATAAATTGCAAGGCTCACATATAGTGGGATGGTGGAGTAATGGGGTGGTGACCAAGAAAGGTGGTGGAGTTAATAAAAGATATGCCCCCAACTCAACTTGGGCATCAAGCATTTATCAAATACCAAATATAATTTATTAAGAACCAAATACAATTTCTTAAGAACCAAATACAATTGAAAAATGCATATGAGACAAGATCCAAAAGAAAAGTGTTTTATATGATGCTCAAATGCAAGGTGGCATGATGACATGAGCATGATATAATTATGATGCAATAATTATATGTAGGAAGTAGCATTTTATTATTAGACCATGTAGCATTACAGATGTTAGACAGATGGGATGCTACATCGTCGTGCCCTGCATCCCTGTCGCCAAGCCTGCAGGGTGTTCACTCAAATGCCCGACCGGACATGCCTCTCCCGGCACATACCAAGTGCGAGCACCAAGGCCGTTGTTAATCCGAAGATAATAGAAGTTGTAGCCGATGGAGTCCAGGTAGAAACACACGAACTACTACACAAAACAGAAGGTCTCCTACATGGAACCACCAGAAGATGCGGCAAAACAAGTTCTCCTTCATGGTACCCGAAGCCAGAACCATCTCCATCACGGATCCGATGGCCGAGACCCCAGACCCGAAGACCCTGTTTTCGGAGGCGAAGACCGAACCCCTCCGAAACCAAGTTCTTCGACCCCGAGATGTGTGACCCCGATCCAAGCCTCCTATTTTATAAATTTCCATCTATATAAATTGTTGCATATTAAATTGTTCATACTTGCATACATCTCATCACGGGGTTTGTGATTACTTTGTCGATTCACCTCATAATTAAATATGGAGACTATATGCGAGCTATTCTAGTGTTATATTGGCTCCATTTAAATTTGCGTAGCGAACCAATGCCATGTTTTGCGTTGTTAAGCCAACATTTAAACTACGGGGTATCTAAACAACATAAACCATCTAATTAATTGTTGGGACCCGGTTCCGCTTAATATTGACTAGTTGCATCGCACCTTTGCCATATCATACATCATACATGCACCATGCTCGATCTTCTGCCGTAGTATTAAATAGTGCATCCGGTGTTTCTTCTAGTGCTTTGGTTCTTCGCGGATTAGGCCGACGAGTATCGACAAGTTCTTCAGATATGTATCTTCGATGGTGTTTCCCAGGCGAGCATTCTCCCCCTTTCTACCTATTTTGCATTTATAGTATTTATTTCCTCCTGTTGATCTACTGATATCCGTGTCATGATGCTTTAGTGTTCCGTACCAGATATATTCCGTGCAGCCTTTATATTGCCTTGGACACCTCCTATTACCTGTTGTTTGGTAGATAGATGGACTTGCGAGTCGTAGTCGCTTGCTCAAGTGTGATCCCGTGTCATGAAGTACCACACAGTTGTTGGAATGTTGTCATATGCTTTACGGTGAAGAGGATCATGACTTTAAATACAACTATAAAATTGCTAGGAATAGATATACCTAATGTAGAGGCATCGGTGGGCAATAGTTGTTATTTGGTTCTTCCACGCTCACTTGTTTCCCGTAGGACCCCGAGTACTTGATACATGTTCCTTGACAATCGCACTATCCGCATGTGGGACCATGAATCCCCTTAGCCAGAGCTTGATTCATTTCTTATTTCTTGGGGCCACAAAGTAGTTTGGGACTTTATTACTATCCTGTACTTATGCCATGCTTTACTGCTTTATTTACGATTCTGCGTGGAGCACCTGTACTATTTTGGAACGTGGAATATTTTTTTGGTATCGACAAGCCCAGTCACACTTTCGGGTTCCCAGTCATTTACAGCCATAGTCACAAACCTTGGGTCCGTCTCGGAGCCGGCCAACTTCGTTGCGGGTAGCTTAGTGGGGTGGCCCCCTGAAATAATTTATGAATCCTATGATTGCTTTGTCGTGAAAGCCTCGTTGGGTTTTGATTTGGTTTTTCCGAGGTTGATCGTGTGTGTGTTGCTATTTGTGCACCCCTGCAGGGTAAATCTTTCTGAAAGCCGTGTCCGCGGTTATGGACAACTTGGAGCGCAGTATCTCGATCATAGACAAGCATAACTAAAGTAGTGCTATAAATTTGACTTAATATGTGACTATTAATCAGCTTCACTACAATGGAATGGATAATAAAGGTGCCAATAACTGGTGGAGCTAGGGTGTATCGTGTCATGTTATACCTGCCTAGTAAGTATCGCAATCCCAATGGAATGAAATAAAAGTGTCAATAACTACTGGGTTTGGGATGTCACATGCTAATTGTATCTGACTAGTAAGTACTTCAACTACAACTGAATGTTTAACTAAAACTCCCCTCTACTTATGCTATCATGATGACTCATGCTATCTATATCTGACTAGTAAGTGCTTCAACTATAATGGAATGAATAAAACGGCCAACTTTGTGAGTTCCTCGGTTTGACTTCCTCGTTTGGTCTCGAGGGGGAATACCAGGATGGGTATGATGGTGTTAGTATCAGGTTGGTCCCGAATAGGTCTTTCTTATCCATTTCTAATAGCCGACAGTGGTTTCAATTCTCTATAGGTTGTTTAGTGCATGCTGCGCTGCCGCTTCAGTCCACCATACCTATGTAGGCGAGAGCCGCCGAATTCTAGCCTCGCCGTGTACTAGCCTTAGTACTGACCGCTCCCCTTTTCCTTCGCCCTTTGTCGGCACCCCTTTTGTTTTAGCAGGTTTGAGATCGATGTCGTTAGCAGGGTTACCCTTCCGGCTTGGTCTGGGCAGGATTATGGACGCCATTGGTTATTCTTTACGGCTCTTAGCTCAATCTGCTTCTTATCCGTACTCGGATGTTGTATCATTTTCAAGGTGATTTGGATCTTTGTACTATATATCTGTATTCTTGACTCAATGAGTCGTTGTTGTATATATATGTGTTGTGGGTTCCATCGTGAACTATTGTGTAATGGTATTGCTTCGTTTTCCACCCGCACGCAGGTGCCTGGTGGGTGTCCTTGAATTGTTTCTATGCGGGTTTGGCGAGAAGCGCTGAAATCTGCATAGGGCCGATTCGAGGATGTTACAGTAGGCAATAATGTTGTGACTCAAAGCGTCGCACTCGTTCATTGTTTGGTTGACCACCAGTTTGGAGTCGCCGTATATGACGAGTCCCTTTGCGCCACAAACTTTTGCCATACGCATCCCGTGGAGTAAGGCTTCGTATTCAGCTTCATTGTTGGAGGCGGTGTACTGCATTCACAGAACATATCTCATCTTGTCACCTTATGGTGACATCAGGATGACGCCCGCGCCAGCTCCCTCCTTGCGTTTGGACCCATCAAAGTGCATTGTCCATAGGTAGGACATGTCTGGCTTGTCGGGGAGCTGGTTTTCCATCTAGTGTACGAGGAACTCTGGGAGAACTTGCGACTTGATCGCATCTCGCTTCTTGTAGGTGATGTCTCGTGGAGATAGTTCGATCCCCCAAAGCGCGACTCGACCACTGGCGTTGGGGTTGTTGAGAATGTGCCCTAGCGGGGCATCGTTCACCACGATTATTGGATGCTCCTAGAAGTAGTGGCGCAGTCGCCTGGCTGTCATGAAGACGTTGTATGCCAGCTTCTGATAGTGCGGGTACCGCTGCTTTGTTGGTGTCAGCACCTCTCTGAGGTAGTAGACTAGGTGTTGTACCCCGTGGACTTTATTTTCTTCGACTCATTCCACCATGAGCACAATGCTAACCACATGGTTGGTGGCGAAGATGTATAGCAATAGCGGCTCCTTTTTGCGAGGTGTTACCAACACCGGCGAGGTGGACAATAGACGCTTGAGGTCTTCGAATGCTTCTTGTGCTTCGTTTGTCCACTCGAATTTGTCAGCCTTGCGAAGAAGTTGGTAGAAAGGCAGTGCCTTTTCGCCCATCCGACTAATGAATCGGCTAAGCACCACGATTCTCCTAGCCAGCTGTTGGACGCCTTTTACGTTCTTCGGCTTCTCCATAGCCAGTATGGCTTTTATTTTCTTTGGGGTGGCCTCGATCCCTCTCGCGGAGATGAGGTACCCGAGCAATTGCCCAGATGGTACGCCGAAGGCGCATTTGTCCGGATTTATCTTGATCTGGTAGCGGTTGACGTTATCGAAGGTCTCGCGGAGATCATCGAGTAGTGAGGCTTCCTCCTTGGTTTTGAAGATGGTGTCGTCGACGTATACTTGAATGTTGCGGGAAGCTGGCTCTTGCGGCAGGCCTACATACACCGCTGGTAGGTGGCTCCTGCGTTCTTCAGTCCGAAGGGCATCGCTGTGTAGCAGAAGACACCAAAGGGCGTGATGAACACAATTTTCTCCTTGTCCTCCTCCTTCATTCGAATATGATGATAGCCTGAGTATGCGTAGAGGAAGTAGAGGCGCTCGCATCCCACGGTGGAGTCGATTATATGATCGATCCGTGGCAACGGGAAGTGGTCCTTTGGGCAATGCTTGTTCAAGGAGGTGAAGTCCACGCGCATCCGCGGGTTATCCATGTCTTTTTTCGGAACAAGCACGGGTTTTGTTACCCAGGTGCTTTCCTTGATCTCGCATATGAAATTAGCATCGAAGAGTTTGGTGACTTCCATACCGACCGCTTTTGCCCTTGGTTCAGACAGTCGCCGTATTATTTGTTTGAATGGCCTTGCTTCGGGATTCACGTTGAGTGAGTGGTTGGCAAATTCCTTGGGAACTCCTGGCATGTCCGCTAGACACTAGGCCAAGATTTCCCAGCGCTCACGGAGGAATTCGACGAGCGCGAGTTCCTATGCGGGACTCAAGTTATTAGCGACGAGGGCTATCTTGGTCAGGTCCGTTGGGTCGACCTGGACTGCCTTGGTGTGGATCGAGGTTCGAAGGATTGGTCAGGTGAGCTTGGCTTGCTCAGAGGTGGTAGACTATTGTTTGTCGACTCCTTCAACCTCACCAGCTCCTCTTGCATGCCAAAACACTGGGAGATTATGTTGAACTCCCTTTCGTAGTTGTCCGACCTCTTGAAGCTTCCATTGACTATGATAATTCCGTTTGGGCCTGGCATCTTCATCTGCAGGTAGGCATAGCATGGCACCGCCATGAACCTCGCAAATGCGACACGTCCGAGGATGCAGTGGTATTGCGAGGGCCAGTCGACGACTTCGAATTCAATGCGCTCTCGTCGAAAGTTACCAGCGTGCCGAAGCTGACATCGAGGCTGATTTTGCCCAGGGGTATATGCCCTTCCCTAGGACGATTCTGTGGAAAGTTGTGTCTAAGGCTTCCAGACACGACAGAGGAATTCGCATGGCACGCAAGGTACTTGCGAACATAAGGTTAATGTCGCTTCCGCCGTCCATGAAGACGCGCCTCATCTCGAAGCCTCCAATATGTGCCTCGGGCACCAAGGGACAGTGGCCTGGGCGAGGTACTTGGTGCGGATGATCGCGCTTGTCGAAGGTGATGCAGGACTCGCTTTCACTGAGGTACTAAGTGGTGGAGGACAGAGAGGTCATCGCCAAATTAACTTGGCAAGTGATTGATTTTTGCACTGGATTTGAGGGGCGTCCTTTTTGGATCATCCCCATGTTCCCCAGCGGTCGGGGGTATGGCTCGCTTCCATGGTTCTGGACTGGCGTGACTGCAGGTGGTGGTGGCCTAGGTGGTGGTGGAGGTGCTCCGTGAGCCACAACACCTGGAGAAGCTCCATATCCTTGGTTTATCGTGTCGTCGTTCATCTAGGCTAGGCCTTCGTCAAACTTGAGGAACTCGTGACGATCCTTTAGAAGGTGGCTGGACTTTTTCTTGCCGTCGTGCTTGTTGATGTAGAAGTGTATGTTGCACGGTTCGGACAGCTTGTCCTGGATAAATGTTCCAGGTGCCTCATCGCGAGTGCGGTGTTGCCACACTTGCATGGTTTTCCTGTTGTCGCGGTATCCACTATTGCGGTATCCGTTGTTGCGGTTGTTGTCGTCGCGTTTGTTGGTGTAGCCAGCCGCGATCATGTCGACCTCCTCACGGTCCTTATAGCCGCGCATTTGACGTTTTCCTCAGCGGTCGCGTATGTGGCCGAGGTCGTCGTCATCATCAGAGTGGACACGGTCTTTTACCGAGTCCTCCCCATCTGCCCACCTGTTCGCGGTCTCCATCAGGTGGTCGATTATTTTGGGCTTCGAGCGGCCCAGCTCCTCCTAAGCTCTCTGCAATGCATGCCGCCATTGAACGCGTAGATTGCGTGGTATTCGGAGATGTCTTATGCGGAGGTTTTGATGACGGACCATCTCTGAATGTACGAGCGTAGGGACTCGCCAGCCTTCTGGTAGCAGCCTCTCAATTCTTTGATTGATGCGGGCCTTTTATAAGTGCCCTTGAAATTTTGCACGAAGCTGTAGACTAGCTCTTCCGAGCTTCGAATCGATCTATGTGGGAGGTTGTTGAGCCACGCACAAGCGGCACCTTTCAGCTGTAGCTAGACGCATTGCATTTCTGTACTTGTGGTTCCGCCGTGGAGCCTAACAGAGGAGATGTGATCCTCCAGCCAGATCTTCGGGTCCTGTAATCCGTCGAATTTTGGGTTCTCTGATGGTAGTTTGAACCCCTTTGGCATTCGCTTCTGTCGAATGGCCCTGCTAAAGCAGCTGGCGTCGTAGAGCTCTATCTCGTCGTCTTCCGTGTCAGTCGAACGGGCACGCGTTGCGCGCATCCTGTCGACCTTGCACTGCGTAATGTCGTCACGTGCGTCGTAGTCGTGCTGCCGTGAGCAGCATCGCCGTGACAAGTCGTGGTTGTCATCACTCGAGGAGGGTGAAGAGTACAGTTTTCCCAGAGCTTTGTTTTTCTTTGGATCTGGTGTTGGATCATTGATGAGGGAAGCCTCGACTAGCCCCAGACCCGTGATCGTTGATCGGTGCATGGAAGCCTGTGGGTCCCTAGCCAGTGGCAGGTTGTTGAGGAGGTACATGGTGGCTGTTGTCACCGCTACCTGCGGCGTCTTTGGGAGCATGTTGCCCCGCGTATCCACCATCATGGATGAGAAGTCGAGGACTCGTGCAGCCTCTTATCGCTCCTTATCGGTGAGGTGAGCCAGCTGAGAGCGTCTCTTGGCGGCTACATTGTCGTTGCCCTTGTAGGAGAGTTCAGCTCGCCGAAGGCTCGACTCATTCACCGCCTTTCTGCACGCCTCGAGCTGGCGATTACTTGTTGTTGGCGCTTGAATTCTTCCTTGAGCAGCCAGTGATAACCCATCAGCATGTCTTGCGATGAGTTTGGTGGCAGGGGGTTACCCCGCAAGGCCTCTCGGTAGCGAGCCCACTCAATGTCATTGAGCTTGATCAGCACGCGCTCCTGGGCGTGCTCATTCGCAGTAAGGGTCGGTTGATTCTCCGACTTGTTGTTGGTGGGTGCTCCATTGGAGGGACCACAATTCGCGACTGGGATACCGCCATTGGAGGGACCAGTGCTGGTGTTGTCATGATTGCCGCTGTTGTCGCATGTGTTGACGACAGCGCACATGTAGTGTTTGGGGAAGTTGTTGCTTCCGTAGCTTTCAGATCCGGAGCCGTAGGCTCTATCCTCAGTGGCCAGGTCACCCAAATCGGATTCGCGACTGCTGTCGCTATTAGTATTCCTGACTGTTGTCGCGGCGTTGAGTTTGCTCAGGGTGCTGATCGGTGGCGGAAACCATGATGCTGGAGCAATTGCGGTGACCGTCGGCTGATCAGGGAGGCGAAGTGTGCCCAGTTAACCAACTTGGAAGCGTAGGCTCCCGATCACCAGACCAATCCCATCGCCTATGGACTCGAAATCCAGGCGAGTGGCCGGCGTGTGCACGGTGAAGTCGAAGTCACCAAAGCGGAGGAAAATCTCTACTGTTTCAGAGTTGTAGATCGCGGTTGATGGGGCCGAGGAAGCCACAGAATTAGCACTCCTAGTTCCCACATACGGCACCAATGACGAGGGTTAAACTCATCAATGCCCATTGTTATGGACTTGGGTTTTGGAGAAGAGGGGAGCACTGGAGGCATCAATCGGCTAGCAAACAGGCACACGGGGACGCAGGGTTATAGGGGGGTGTGCAGATGCAATCTGGTGATGGTGTGAAAAACTAGGGTTGTGATTGTCCTTCTGCCCCCTCCTAGCCTTTATATAGATAGGCTAGGTCTCGGGATAGCAGGTCGAGTCGGTTACAAGTTAGGGTTTTCCCTTCAAACTTTCTATCTTGAGCTCGCCGTGTGCCGCAAGCAGTCGGAGTCTCCTTAGGTTACCCGATTGGGCCTGGTAACGTCGTGTGCTTCTGCCAGACTGGACCATTGATGGCTCTGAAATATATCCATCTACGTCCACATTTAAACTGGATATTAATCATATTTTTGATTAAATATCTCTCTAAACCCTACCACATTGCTAATATTCAGAGGGGTATACAATCCTTTCTTCTTGTATTTTTCCTCTGCAGATAATATCGTTTAAAGGAGGGCATCACTACATTAAAGTCAAAGATACAAGATTTCCAACAACCAGAAGAAACTAAGAGCCGAACAATGGAGGCACACGCCGTAACGACCAACTATACGTTATTCTATTCAATATTCAAGATTCAATATAGAATCTTCTATCCAACTATACAAGATTTCCATTGAATATTCGACTAGTGAAACTCATTCCACTAGTAGAGTGAACAAGGGGAAGAATATTCAACATCCCACAATTTGCTATTTGTTCTATGTTATTGCTAACACCTTGCAGGAACGTAATGAGTTCACGAGACTCGACGAGGAGGACATCCTAGTGCTTGCAAAGGATGCTTACATCAACTGCAACCTGTCACTCAACTTGGGCGCCATCCTTGTGCGCTACCTAGAGAACCAAGCCTCCCAAAGCCAAGGGCCAATCACAGGAGGAGGCGTCATCACCATGCTTGCCACTACCCTAGACATCGATCTAGGTGAGTTGCAACTCGTACTAGGTGAGACACGTGTTGGTTTCTCCACCTTGAGGGCATGTGGAATGCTCACTAGGAGAGGCGGTGTTTATTACCTGCATATTGCAGGAGCTGGGTGTATCTACCCTGCTCCTATGCTTAATGGTCTTTTCTCTATCGAGGAAGGACATTTGCTATATGATTCGCAGGTTGAGCAGCACCAACCCGAGGAAGAGATTCCTAAAGAGGATGAGGACCAAGAGGAGGAGCAAGAAGTTCCTTATCAAGAGGAGCAGCCACAAACCCGGTACAGCACATACCAAGACTTCCAAGGACTTGGAGGGACTGTGGGGAGGATGCACAACCTCTCTTTGCACCTCCGAGAATCAACAAGTAACCTCTCAACTCAATTTGCGAACTAGAGTAACGACTTTTTCCCCCCACCACAATAATTTGAAGGGCTTGCAAAAGCCTAAGCTTGGGGAAGTTTCCTCATGTATCTTTATTTGGTGTTCATTTACTATTATTTATTTCGAGGTTGTGTTTTTATTTGAGTTTGTGAGCACTCGTGTTGGTTTCGCCAAAACTTTATCTTTAGTTCTTTTTTATTTTGCTTTCAAAATTTTGTAGCCGAGCTTTGCCGCCAATTTTCTATTCTTTAAATTCCCTCTCTTGAAAGTCACAAAAAGATTTCTCCATTTTTCCTTATTTTCCCCCTTTCTTTTCTTTCCACCTCGAGGTCTTCATATATATGCAAGAGAGTGATCGACTTCGAGTTTCCAAGAAACAAATAAAAAAGTAAGATAGAAGTGGAACCAAACATGAGAGGTATGCCTTATGAATCCCCACTTTTGAAGTTTGAGAAAACCATGCTAGTTAGTAGTAAGTGTTGAGATATTATATTGGTGAGTGAATCTTTGTATTAAGGTTGTCGTTTGTATGGGTATTTAATTGGGCTCATTTTGTTTCTAGCTCTCGTATTTAACCAAGTCTTGCCTAAAAATTGTTAAACAATTGTAATAAGAAAAAGTCTCACAATTGAAGGATTGGGTGTTGTAGTGCTTAGTCTTGAAGGTTTATTTCTAGAGACACACGACACCACTGAAAATGTTGATTGACTTGATAACTCTCTTTGAAAGGATTTGTTCGATTGAATTAATGTTTAGCGGTTTTTGTGAGCATGCCAAAGTTTGACTTTTTAATCAGAAGAATGATATAGCTTTACGCGTGTCAAACTTCATGGGATGCCAACAACTCCGCTGGCCTACGAACGATCTTCATGGAGGAAACTCCTAGATTTCGGCTATGAGTTGATTAAACACTTGTAGCAGCAATGCTATAGTGGGTAAGATTCTTGGCACTTCCAGGTAGTTGTAATCATAATGGAATCACTCCTCTGGCTATTATGAGTAATCATTATGCAAAAGGAACAAAAACCTTAGTGATGCCACGAGTGTCCATCACAGCCTGATAAACTAATAAAAATCTTTGGCATGCTGTCAATTACTTAAAAACTGAATTTCTTGAAGGACAACGAATAGAAAAGTAGTGCTTGCAAAGTCTTGATTCATTGATGTGGGAGAATTAATATACTCTCGTATATATACTTTTCATCAAAACTCTCACACTCTTAATTTACATGATTATACTTTACTGTTCAAAGCCAAGCCTATGAGTTGATTACTTGACATGGAATAAAGTTTACTTATTTCGATCATCCATGTTCACAATAATTTTGCTATGCTATAAGGATGCATGAATCCCGTGTGATATGCTTGCCATTACTCTAACTATGCTGAAGTTTTTCAAATTTATGAAGTGGGGGAAACATGAGACTATTAATCATGAGTAAGATCACCACCTTGTTATTTTAGTTTAAATGATGAGTACCTTTTTGATTTTTGTTTTCTTGCTCGGGATGATCAAGTTTAATCTTGGGGAGGTTGATGGCTCTAAAATATAGCCATCTACGTCCACATTTAAACTGGATATTAATCATATTTTTTATGAAATGTCTCTTCAAACCCTGCCACTAATGCTAATATTCAGAGGGGTATGCAATCCTTTCTTCTTGTATCTTCCCTGCGCAGATAATGTCATTTAAAGCAGGGAATCACTACATTAAATTCAAAGATACGAGATTTCCAACAACCAGAAGAAACTAGGAGCCGAACAACGGAGGAAGACGCCATAACGACCAACTATACGGCCGGAGCAAAAATTATGACCATATAGCTCTGGTCGTATAGTTGGCGCTACCACTGTTAGGTCAAACAGAACAACTTTCGTGAAGGGACCCCTATATAAAGAAGCCTCGGGTGACGAGAAACAGCGCCCCGAAGAAGCCAGACCTTGCCAAAAAGTCTCTTCCATAGATCTCCATCCGCCTCCATATCTCCAAACCCTTCTCCATCTCCATAGCCATATTCCACGACTTGTAATAGTAGATCTCTTCTCCGATTGGTGACATTGTAAAACTATTGCTATCAATCTTATGATTTTCATTACAATGTTTGTGATTGTTGATCTCATCTCTATGTGTGAGTAATTATCCTTGGGCTAAGGGCTTCGGCCTAGCCATGTAGCAATTGTGCATGTTATTTATCATAGATGGGATCGTGTATTAGTTTGTATGACATGATGATTATTGTATCCTCTCTTGCCTCAATCCAAGGACTTGTTAGGTACCCAAGACCCCGAGGGTTGAGCCAGGTATATGGAGTATGAGTGATGACTGATCTGCAGGTTGGGAACCCCAGTGACAGAAGGGGTAGTACGGCTATATCTGAGGGATTTGCTTGGGATTTACAGTGACATCTCTATGCATATCATTATTTCTTTTTCTTCTATGGATGAGACTAGTAGGTTATTTCTATAAGTGGTTGCGGAGGCAATAGAAATTATGGATGCACTGCCCACATATAATTTATCTTGCTCTAACTAGTACACGCATACTTTATTTCTATCTTTTATTTCCATCAGATGTTTTTGCACAGCTACAGGTGAAACCGAATGCCCTAGGCCCTCTCTCTCCATCATCGACAACAACAAAAAGACACAAGCTACTGGTCTGGTAAAAACACAAAAGGAATTCTAAAACTCCCAAAGGTCCGTTAAAGTATCTTCACTATGCATTCTCTTCCCGTGGATTCGATAACATAGGTCTACTAGGGAAAAAGAGCTATACTACATTCGTAATCCAGATCAAAGGTATCAACCGGATATGCCAAACTCGAGTACCTGTAAGGTATGTCCATGTTAGGCACATAGTCTCGAAATTCATTTGATTCATAGAAGCACAAAGATACATGAGTTTATCCTAGATAGCTACTACAACTACTACATCACAGAGAAAATTGGTTCATCCTACTACAACTGTACTACACAGCATAGAGATACATGGGTTTATCCTATACTACAACTATTAGTGCACACACTCACAGATGTATCATGCCACCATCCAACAACAAAATTCCCTTCTTCCTCTACCCGCCTTTAGCAAACTCACAAAAATTGTAACAAAAATAGGGTTAATTGACAAAAGCATCATAAGAAGACAACCCAGTACATCTTCGAGAAGCGCCTCTATGGCGAGCTCTTCGAGAAGCTCCACCGTAGTGGTGTCCCTCTCACACCATCTTGCAATTTATAACTTCTCTAGCTCTAGATCAATATGCCCGGGGACCTAACAAATTTCAAATATTAGGGAGTGCCTCTATGGCGAGCTCCTCGAAGATGTCTGAGGACAGAATCCTAAGACATATTTGAGAAGCTCTGCCGTAGTAGTGTCCCTACTCTCGCACACCATCTTGAAGTTTATAACATCACAAGGATTCATCTTGCCTATTTATAGATTAATTGGCACAACATAGTGTCGACATTCACGACATAATGTAGACACTCATGAAGGGTTACGGGTAGGCTACACTAGCGTAAAATCAAAATTTTCTACCGCGTCAACCAGGAATACTATTGACATAGATCACGGGATTACCGCTAGACGCGCAGGTGCGGAACTCGATGAAGCACGTTGCGGCAGTGTAGATGTTCTACGTCTCCTCCTCGTCCTCGTCCCACGAGCAGCTCCCCTTTGCGCGGCTCGTCCAAGTGCTACAGATGCAGCACCTCCGAGGTATCCACATGTCCGGAGTGGAAGCCGTTACACGCCAGACTGCTAGGTCTGCGCGTGCAACACAGGTGGAAGAGGAGTGGCGGCTGGGTGGAATGCTCTCTCCTTTTCAGCTCGCCTCACTCCCTCTTATATAGGCATCCCTGGTGGGCTTCTACATTAGCAGCCCATTAGCAGCCTAAGCCTGGTCTAATTCGGATCCAATCCTCATTAGGCTTCCAGCCCCTAAAGTGTGTGACCCTATAGGTTCATACACGTATAGACATGACGCGAGTACACTTACTCCGTCAATAGTTGGTAGCGGCCTCTAGCAAGACGTGCCAACTCCTAAACGCATATAAAGATCATTCGGACGAACCATCACAAGGTTGAGTACATGTCTTTCCCTTTGCCTCACGATATTTGGTCTAGCTCTAAGCTGACCTCTCTTTCTCGATACTATGATTCAGAATCCCTTTACTAGGTTAACTCTTAACCATATGTAGCACGGCCATGCATTTCTGGATCCGATCACTCGAGGGGCCCAGAGATATCTCTCTCAAGTAGAGAGGGGCAAATCCCATCTTGATTGACCGATGCCTTGCAGCATGTATCAGGACAAACCCGGAAGCTACCTTTATAACTACCCAGTTACGGAGTAGTGTTTGATAGCCCCAAAGTAGGTCGATCCACATCTCAAGTACATGCGACAATCTCAGGTCTAAGGACAAAACGTACACGATGTGTAGAGAGAGCTGCAAGTATTATTGCTAGTCTCATGTTGGGTCAGTCCAACCCCATGTTCATAACATGTGTCCACATCATTGGTTTGACATATCCATGTCAATGACTTGTGAAACATAGTCATCAACCAATCGATGTGCTAGTCTAATATTCACGTGTGTCCTCGCATGAACTCCGACTAGGGACAATTATTAGATAACCATACAAGTAAAGAGTTTCACAAACAATTCACATAATTGTCAATCAATACAAGTTGCCTGGTATATGGATATTCAAGGAACATTATAATAACTCATGGATACACATGAAATACAATCATCTCTATGATTGCCTCTAGGGCATATTTCCTTCAACTCACCCACTTGCACTAGAGTCAATCTAGACAGTATCTAATACCTATTGCTCTTGTGTGCGCTTCATGCGTAGGCTGCGGGAGTGGCTTAGTCAAGGGATCAGCAACATTTGAGTCCGTATGTATTTTGCATAACATGACACTACCTTCATCAATGAACTCACGAATCAGATGGTAGCGCATGCGAATATGTTTGTTCTTCTGGTGCTGTCTAGGTTCTTTGGCTTGTGCAATAGCACCATTGTTGTCACAATAAACGTCCAAGGGATTGGACGAGCCCGGAACCACACCAAGAGCGATCAGGAAATTCCTAATCCAAACAGCTTCCTTTGCAGCCTCCGAGGCAGCAATATATTCAGCTTCTGTTGAAGAGGAGGCCATTGTATCTTGCTTGGAACTTTTCCAGCTCACAGCACCACCATTCATGACAAACACATAACCTGATTGCGATTTCGAGTCATCTGAGTCATTAAGGTAACTCGCATCTGTGTAACCCTTTACACCGAGTTCAACCTCACCTCCATAAACTAGGAACATATCCTTAGTCCTTCTCAAGTACTTAAGGATATTCTTTACCGCTGTCCAGTGAATCTCACCTGGATCAGCCTGGTATCTGCTCGTAACACTTAGAGCATAGGAAACATCTGGGCGAGTACATGTCATTGCATACATGATGGATCCAATAGCCGAAGCATATGGAACCCTACTCATGCGTTCTCGCTCATCAGTGGTCGAAGGACACTGAGTCTTGCTGAGTTTAATGCCGTGAGACATGGGCAAGAACCCCTTCTTAGCCTCTTCCATGCTGAACCGTTTCAACACTTTGTCAATGTACGTACTCTGGCTTAATCCAATTAGCCTCCTTGATCTATCTCTATAGATCTTGATACCCAGAATATATGCCGCTTCTCCCAAGTCCTTCATAGAAAAACTATTTTTCAATGAGGTCTTAACAGACTCGAGCATAGGAATGTCATTTCCAATCAATAATATGTCATCCACATATAAGATTAGAAACACAAGTGATTTCCCATTTTCTTTCTTATACACACATGGTTCTTGTTCGTTTTTGGTGAAGCCAAACTCCTTTACAACTTCATCAAATCGAATGTTCCAACTCCGAGATGCTTGCTTCAGCCCATAAATAGACTTTTGAAGTTTGCATACTTTTCCAGCATTGTTTGGATCGACAAAACCTTCGGGCTGCATCATATACACGTCCTCAGAAAGGATTCCATTTAAGAAAGCCGTCTTGACATCCATCTGCCATATCTCATAATCGAAATGTGCAGCAATGGCTAGAATGATCCGTATAGATTTAAGCATCGCTACGGGCGAGAAAGTCTCGTCGTAGTCAACTCCTTGAACTTGTCGAAAACCTTTTGCAACAAGTCGAGCTTTATGGATGTGAACATTTCCATCCATATCAATCTTCTTCTTATAGATCCACTTGCACTCGATGGCTTTAAAACCATCAGGCAGGTCAACCAAGTTCCAAACTTGATTGTCTCCCATGGACTCTATCTCGGATCTCATGGCAATCAGCCATTTCTCAGAGTCTGGGTCCACCATCGCTTCTGCATAGGTCGCAGGCTCATCATTGTCTAACAATAATAACTCTCGCGCTTCGCGGAGCCTCGCCGACCTTCGTGGTTGTGGTGCTTCTATTGCCACGGGTTCCTCAACTTGTTCTGCTACAATAGCATCACTCGTAGAAGCATCCCCGACTGGCTCATCTTGAACTTCTTCAAGTCGCACCGACCTTCCACTCGTTCCCTTTGTGAGAAACTCTTTCTCTAGGAAGACACCGCTACGAGCGACAAACACTTTGCCCTCTTCTCGGTTGTAGAAGTAATACCCTAAGGTTTCCCTTGGGTATCCCACAAAAATGCACTTATCTGATTTGGGTGTTAGCTTGTCCGACTGAAGTCGCTTGACAAATGCATCACAACCCCAAATCTTTAGAAAAGACAAACTAGGATTCTTTCCAGTCCACATCTCATATGGTGTCTTAACTACGGATTTAGATGGTACCCTATTTAGTGTGAAAGCTGCTGTTTCTAGCGCGTAACCCCAAAATGATAATGGTAAATCCGACTGGCTCATCATCGATCGAACCATGTCCAACAAAGTTCGATTACGCCGTACAGAGACCCCGTTTCTTTGAGGCGTTCCGGGCGGCGTGAGCTGTGGAACAATTCCGCAACTCTTAAGATGATTGCTAAACTCGTGACTCAAATATTCACCTCCGCGATCAGATCGCAAGGCCTTTATTTTCTTGCCACGTTGATTCTCTACCTCATTTTGAAACTCTTTGAACTTTTCAAAAGTTTCAGACTTATGCTTCATCAAGTAGACATAGCCATATCTACTGAAATCATCACTGAAAGTAATGAAGTAGTGATATCCTCCTCTGGCTGTCGTGCTCATTGGTCCACATACATCAGTATGTATGAGTTCCAACAAGTCTGTCGCTCTCTCGGGAAACCCCTTGAAAGGCGTCTTGGTCATCTTTCCAAGTAAACAAGCTTGACATGTCTCGTATGATTCAAAATCAAACGAAGTTAGAAGACCATCACCATGGAGCTTCTTCATGCGCTTTTCACTTATATGCCCCAAACGACAATGCCATAGATAGGTAGGACTCAAATCATTTGGCCGAAGCCTTTTAGCACTAACATTGTAAACACATGCATTATCAAGATTTAAAATAAATAACCCATTCACAATGGGAGCATCAGCCACAAACATAGCATTCTTAGAGATTACACAACCATTGTTTGTACTCGCGAATGAATAACCATCCCTCATCAAACATGAAGGTGATAAAATGTTTCGACCCATACTAGGAATGTAATAACAATTATTCAACTCCATGATAAATCCTGACGGAAGGTGAAGTTGCATGACGCCGACGAACAATGCAGCAACCCTTGCTTTATTTCCGACGCGAAAATCCACTTCGCCTTTCTGCACTTCTCTAGTCCTTATTAGCCCCTGCATCGAATTGCAAATATGAGCATCCGATCCGGTATCAAATACCCAAGAGTTAACATAAGAATCTGCGAGAAAAATGTCCACAACATTTACAACAAGTGTACCTGAGTGGGAAGTACTCTTACTTCCACTTTTCTTCAAAGAAGCCTGGTACTTGCTGCAGTTTCTCTTCCAGTGGCCATATTCGTGACAAAAGAAACACTCAGTGTCTCCTGCAGGACCAGCCTTTTGCTTGGGTGCAGGGTTTGGCTTAGGGATCGTATCCTTAGCCTTGCCCTTCTTCTTCTGCCAAGAAGTGCCCTTTTTCTTGAAGCTAGGCTTGTTCTGCACAGCCATCACATGGCTATGCCCTGCACACTTCTTAATGTCACATTCTGCTGTTTTCAGCATCCCACATAATTCATTAAGGCCCCTCTCCACCCCATGCATATGGTAGTTCGAAATGAAATGCCCATAGCTAGATGGAAGAGATGCCAAAATGAAGTCAGTGGCCAACTCTTGGCCTAATGGAAAACCAAGCTTTTCCAAAGTCTGACTGTAACCAACCATTTTGATCACATGGGGGCCTATAGCTGCTCCCTCTGCCAGCTTGCATTCCACAAAGGACTTAGCGACATTGTACCTCTCAGTCCTAGCCTGAGTCTGGAACATGTCCTTAAGCGCAACGATCATATCGTACGCTTCCTGATCCTCAAACTGTTTTTGAAGATCAGGTTCCATGCATGCAAGCATAAGACAACTGACCTCAAGAGATTCATCACATGCTTTCTTGTAGGCATTCTTAAGGGTAGCAGTTGCATTATCAGCAGGTTCATCCGGGATTGGGGTATCCAGAACAGTTTCCTTTTTCTCAGCCCTGAGAACAATTCTCAGGTTACGGACCCAGTCCGAATAGTTTGTTCCATTTAGTTTATCCTTTTCAAGAATCGAACGCAAAGCAAAAGGTGATGAATTGTTCGGTGCCATTGATCTACAACAAAAAAATATGCAAAATACTAAGCCATGTAACCATGAAAGAGTAAAACATATTAAACAATTTAATAGCATATACTCCCACTTAAATCAACATCCCTCTGTTGATACTAAGTGATTCAAGATCCCCAATTAACAAGTCGACTAGTGAGCTTTAGCATCACTGCTAGAAGACAAGGTAAATCGGTAAGCAACCTTTGCTAATCATATCACATATGACTCTTGTTGTTGGGTGACATCTCTATGTCAAAACTAGGCGCCCAACCTTTATGCCCCAAGGTCCTTAACTGTTAAGATGACCTTGTTAAGCTCACCAACCCTTATGCGTGTAGGTATCCGATACAAACCCATCCAGCCAAGGAAAACCGTGGCACCCTAATTTCATAGACCCACCAACGATTGTACAGGGCATAGGATGGTGCAAGGTTTGGTTGGGAGGGCATGGTTTAACTTAAAATTTGTGAGGGATCGTTCTACTTCTATCATCTAAGCATGCATAGTAGTAAAACGTATAAGAATAGCATTCACATAGATGTGATACAGTATGGCCCATTTTCTCATGGTGATCTCCATCGCCATAGAACCTGTCCACCATGATGATCGCCATCTTCATGCTCTATGCGAGCCATCCTCCAAGTGATGAGTTCTCCAAGAACTAATACAAGCTATTACTCCTAACATCTAGTAATCAAAATTACATTGTATTGGGATCATCACAAGTTGGCACGCAGGCCATTACAATAATTGACAACACATATGGCTCCAACCGTGTTGCCCAACTCACGACACGCAGGTCATGAAAAATACATACATGCATCACATACATTTTTGGGCCATACTGATCACATAAATCCTGCAAAAACAAGTTGTGCATAGAATCGCATTCTACCGGATCATGTGAAATCGTACCACCTATGAACCTTAACGAGATACAAAAAAGGGGGCTACGACTAAGGGGGGTCTAGGGGGTCTCCCCCTGCGGGGTTCGAAGGGGCAGCGCCCCTCGCGGTACCTTTAAGGATTTTGATCGGCAAATCCAATTTACCATAAACCGACCATAGTTCCGATTTGACCAAACTCCTTTGATCACGGTACGTTGATTCAGATCTAATTCCCGATTCGATCAATCATATTGATCTTCGCGTGATTCAGAAGGATTTATGTGTCACTATCTACCCCGATGGCGGAAACCGACCGGTAGGGGTAAGTCGTTCGACGACCTTAGAATCACGATCACGGAAAGTAAGATCATAGATCAATCCAGAAACACCGCCATACAAACGATCATATCATTCATATCAATCTACATAACACCATATGCAAACTTCCCAAACCTATGACTGAATAGCATCGGCTCTGATACCACTGAAGGGTTACGGGTAGGCTACACTAGCGTAAAATCAAAATTTTCTACCGCGTCAACCAGGAATACTATTGTCATAGATCACGGGATTACCGCTAGACGCGCAGGTGCGGAACTCGATGAAGCACGTTGCGGCAGTGTAGATGTTCTACGTCTCCTCCTCGTCCTCGTCCCACGAGCAGCTCCCCTTTGCGCGGCTCGTCCAAGTGCTACAGATGCAGCACCTCCGAGGTATCCACACGTCCGGAGTGGAAGCCGTTACACGCCAGACTGCTAGGTCTGCGCGTGCAACACAGGCGGAAGAGGAGTGGCGGCTGGGTGGAATGCTCTCTCCTTTTCAGCTCGCCTCACTCCCTCTTATATAGGCATCCCTGGTGGGCTTCTACATTAGCAGCCCATTAGCAGCCTAAGCCTGGTCTAATTCGGATCCAATCCTCATTAGGCTTCCAGCCCCTAAAGTGTGTGACCCTATAGGTTCATACACGTATAGACATGACGCGAGTACACTTACTCCGTCAATAGTTGGTAGCGGCCTCTAGCAAGACGTGCCAACTCCTAAACGCATATAAAGATCATTCGGACGAACCATCACAAGGTTGAGTACATGTCTTTCCCTTTGCCTCACGATATTTGGTCTAGCTCTAAGCTGACCTCTCTTTCTCGATACTATGATTCAGAATCCCTTTACTAGGTTAACTCTTAACCATATGTAGCACGGCCATGCATTTCTGGATCCGATCACTCGAGGGGCCCAGAGATATCTCTCTCAAGTAGAGAGGGGCAAATCCCATCTTGATTGACCGATGCCTTGCAGCATGTATCAGGACAAACCCGAAAGCTACCTTTATAACTACCCAGTTACGGAGTAGTGTTTGATAGCCCCAAAGTAGGTCGATCCACATCTCAAGTACATGCGACAATCTCAGGTCTAAGGACAAAACGTACACGATGTGTAGAGAGAGCTGCAAGTATTATTGCTAGTCTCATGTTGGGTCAGTCCAACCCCATGTTCATAACATGTGTCCACATCATTGGTTTGACATCTCCATGTCAATGACTTGTGAAACATAGTCATCAACCAATCGATGTGCTAGTCTAATATTCACGTGTGTCCTCGCATGAACTCCGACTAGGGACAATTATTAGATAACCATACAAGTAAAGAGTTTCACAAACAATTCACATAATTGTCAATCAATACAAGTTGCCTGGTATATGGATATTCAAGGAACATTATAATAACTCATGGATACACATGAAATACAATCATCTCTATGATTGCCTCTAGGGCATATTTCCTTCAACTCACCCCTGCCATAATGCCGCCACCCACCGAAATAGTGTCAGCACTCACTGGCATAGTGCCGCCACTCACGACATAGTGTCGACACTCACTCACGATGTAGTGTTGCCCTCGACCGAATACTGTTGCCACCCACGTTTAGTCCCAGTTGGTGTCTCCAACCGGGACTAAATGTTCATCTTTAGTCCTAGTTGGAGACACCATCCCAACCTCTTAAGTCCTACATCCGTAGCTGAAATATCATTGTGTGCTTTTGTTTTTAGACCGGTACTACAATGGAAGACAATGATGAACATGAAGCTGAAGAATGGGCATCAGATGAGCCCGATGATGATCTTTGTCGGGCCATTGTTGATGCAAAGGGAGAATGCAAAAGTGAATGGGAGAGGTTGAAGTTCGAGCAGATGTTAGAGGATCATAACAAATTGTTGTACCCGAATTGTGAAGATGGCCACAAAAATCTGGGTAGCACACTGGAATTGCTGCAATGGAAGGCAGAGAACGGTGTGACTGACAAGGGATTTGAAAAGTTGCTAAAAATAATGAAGAAGCTGCTTCCAAAGGATAACAAACTACCCACCAGTACGTATGAAGCTAAGAAGGTTGTCTGCCTCTAGGATTAGAGGTGCAGAACATACGTGCATGCATTAATGACTGCATCCTCTACCGCGGTGAGGAGTACAAGAATTTGGATGCATGGCCGGTATGCACTTCATTGTAGTATAAGATTAGACGAGATAACCCTAGTGATGCTGAGGGTGAGCGCCCTAGGAAGAGGGTTCGTTCCAAGGTGATGTGGTATGCTCCTATAATACCACGATTGAAACGCTTGTTCAGAAACAAAGAGCATGCCAAATTGTTGCGATGGCACATGCATGATCGTAAGAAAGACAAGATGTTGAGACACCCCGCTGATGGGTTGCAGTGGAAAAAAATCGAGAGAGAGTACCCGGACTTTGCAGGTGACGCGAGGAACTTATGGTTTGGTCTAAGTATAGATGGCATGAATCCTTTTGGGGAGCAGAGCTACAGTCATAGTACCTATCATGTGACTCTTTGTATCTATAACCTTCCTCATTGGTTGTGCATGAAGAGGAAGTACATTATGATGTCAGTGCTCATCCAAGGCCCGAAGCAACCCGGCAACAACATTGATGGGTACCTAAGGCCATTAGTTGAAGAACTTTTACAGTTATGGCACGTATAAGTTGTACGTGTATGGGATGAGCACAAACAGGAGGAATTTGACCAACGAGTGTTGTTGTTCGTAACCATCAATGATTGACCTGCTCTTAGTAATATTTCAGGACAAACAAACGAGCGATACAACGCATACATGCATTTTTTAGGTGATACTGAAAGTATATATTTGGATAAATGTAAGAAGAATGTGTACCCGGGGAATCGCTGTTTTCTTCTGCCCACGCATTCCCTAAGAAAGAAAGATAAGAATTTCAATGGTGAGGCAAATCACTTGAGTAATACTATCCACCATACTAGTGATGATGTATTTGATATGGTGAAGAATTTAAAAGTAATCTTTGGAAGGGTCCTGGTAGACAATTTGTTCTGAATGACGCTAGCGGACACGCACCAATGTGGAAGAATAAATCTATATTTTGGCAGCTACCCTATTGGAAAGTCCTAGAGTTCTGCTCTACAATTGACATGATGCACCTGACGAAGAATCTTCGCATGTACTGCTAGGCTTCTTGGGCGTGTATGGGAAGAATAAAGATACACCAAAAGCACGATAGGACCAACAACATATGAAAGACCGAGACGGCATGCATCTAGAGTTGTTTCAAGGTCTGCAAGCTACACTCTTACCAAAGAAGATAAGGAAATCTTTTATGAATGCCTGAGAATTATCAAGGTCCCGTCTGGCTTCTCGTCGAATATAAAGGGAATAATAAATATGGTAGAGAAAAAATTCCAAAACCTAAAATATCATGACTACCACGTGCTTATGATGCAGTTGCTTCTGGTTGCATTGAAGGGGCTTTTGCCAGAAAATGTTTGAGTACCCATTGTGAAGCTATGTGCGCTTCTCAATGCAATTTCTCATAATATAATTAATCTAGATAGTCTACCAAGGTTACATAAAGATGTGGTCCAATGTCTTGTCATCTTCGAGTTGGTGTTCCCACCATCCTTCTTCAATATTATGACGCACCTACTAGTTCACCTAGTCGAAGAGATTATCATTCTCGGTCCTATTTTTCTACACAATATGTTCCCCTTTGAGAGGTTCATGGGAGTCGTAAACAAATATGTTCATAACCATGCTAGGCCAGAAGGAAGTATCTCCAAGGGCTATGGATCAAAGGAGGTCATTCAGTTTTGTGTTGACTTTATTCCTGACCTTAAGTCCATCGGTGTTCCTGAATCACGGCATAAGGGTAGACTGAGTGGAAAAGGCATGCTAGGAAATAAAGCAATGGTATGTATGAGCAGGCATTCTTTCACTAAAGCACACTACATAGTTCTGCAATATTCCATCTTGGTGGTTCCGTATATCGAGGAACACCAGAATATCGTACGCTCCAAAAACCCTGGGTAGTCTGACTCCTGGATTAAACATGAACACATCGAGACTTTCGGTGGTTGGTTGTAGACACATCTCATGAATGACACCACTGTTGGAGATCAGTTGTACTTGTTGGCTAGGTCACCATCTTCGACTATATTGACTTTCCAAGGGTACGAGATAAATAGGAATATATTTTACACGATCGCCCAAGATAAAAAGAGCACAAACCAAAATAGTGGTCTCCTATTTGATGTAATAGATGACAATGTGCAAAAGGAAACATATTATTGTTACATAGAGGAGATATGAGAACTTGACTATGGACCTTATTTTAAGGTCCCTTTGTTTCGGTGCAAATGGGTCAAGCTGACAGGAGGCGGGGTAAAGGTAAACTAGTAGTACGGAATGACAACAGTGGATCTCAACAATCTTGCATGCGGAGATGAACCATTCGTCCTAGCCAATGATGTGGCTCAGGTTTTCTATGTGAAGTACATGTCTACCAAACCGAGAAAAAGGAAATATAAGCAAAACAATACACAATACGATGAGCCAAAGCGCCACATAGTTCTTTTAGGGAAAATAATCATCATGGGAGTGGAGGTGACAAGGGGCAACCTCAGCAATGCCCATGGTTATGGACTTAGGTTTTCGTGGAAAAGAGAACGCTGGGGATTTCGTCGAATGTTAGGCAAACAAGGGAGTCGAAGTCACCTAATTGTCGATGAAAAAACCTATTACAGATCGCTTGGGAGTTTTTGGTACCTTCTCGTAGGCTTCTCCCGTCCTATATATAATAGGTTGGGTCTCAAAGTCGTATACGAATAGGTTACATATGTTTGCTTACAACACCAACATAATGTCGGTTCACATTTCCTTATCTAATACAACTAATGCTTCCATCGGATGCTTCTTGGGCCATCATCTTGAATCTTCATGCTCTGTGAACCTTTATACAGCCAGGGTACCAAATCATAAGTACCCGAGTAATCATACCCATATCAGGAGGTCAAGACAAACAAGTTAGAAGATTATAATAAGTTTTATGAAATTCCGCCATTCACAGTGAACACTGACCCAAGCATCCCGTTAAATAAGGAAGATGCTCCATGGTTATGCACTAGAAGAAAACCCCAACACTAGCTGTGGATGTTGGTTATGTATAATAATGTATTAAACCTTTATTTTCGGTGATCTGCTTATATGGATATTAACTGACTCGATCTCAATAGGTAGTATTGCAACTTGTTGTGGCCAACACCCAAGACATTTATTAATATTAAAAAATAAAAATTAGTCATAATCATGTCTAGCCCTATAGTACATAGCTTCAGGGTCATCTTCGGAATCATCGTCGTCGTCGTCGTCGCTAGGCACACGCGGCTGGATCCTCAGCCCTACCCCGGCTTGTGCACAGGGGAACCGGGGACCATCAACCATGGCATATTCCGGGGCACCTGCCACTCCAACCTTGGATTCACAACATGCAGGGGAGAGGGCACCTGGATGATAACGATGTTACACCCACGACCTTCACCACCGCCATGATTCTTGTGGCTCTATGGCGGGTGGAAGTGTGGGTACTGTAGGCGAGGTGATTTGCCTCGGTGATGTAGCGCATCACGTCGACGATAGTCTGGTTTGACCAACACATGGGGAGGCCGGGTTCATTGTGGTTCACCGGGGGCAGGTCATTACCCTCGTACCTGGCGAGCTCCCTTTCCCGCTGATGACTGCAAGTGCACAAACCAATATTAGCTAGTTTCAAAGTAAATATATCGAACCCACAGGGAGCTATTGGTAAAGGTCTTTATGCCCCTCGTTACTCTCTACCTGACGAGGGTTTAACTCATCAATGCCCATTGTTATGGACTTGGGTTTTGGAGAAGGAGGGACCGCTGGAGACATCTATCGGCTAGCAAACAAACACACAGGGCACTCGAAGATTTACCCAGGTTCAGGCCTCATAGAGGTCCCTACTCCTGCTTGTATGCTCGTGGAATTATCAAAGGAATCGAAGATTACAATGGTGCGCAGATGCAATCTGGCGAGGGTTGTGGAAGCTAGGGTTGCGTGTGTCCTCTATCTTTAGCTTCTTCTTGTTCTTCAAACAATTGAGAGTCTGTAAGTAACTCGAGTTCTTTATTTGGGCCTTGGCTACACCGTGGGCCTCTACGTATTTAGGCCGTATATACCAAGCTCGAGTACCTATAGGGTATACCCATATCAGTAGCCCCCGAGTGTCTAGTGGAATCGCAGATTCGACTGGAGACTTTATGAAGCCTTTCGAGTGCATGACTGAGTATGTTTTTCGACTGCTCTGTTTATGTCATAGGGATTGTTGATGTGCGTTCCTGATTTAACCAATGTACCGGTATCAGTTAACTACCTTAGGGTAAAACAACGCCATCTACTCAAACTCGAGTCCCCGGACTCGAATCCAGAAAAGTGCTGGTGTAATTCGACTCAAGCCGCGGAGGTCTTACAGGAGTCGAATTCCAGTTATATGGGTGTGAGCACTCGACGCGTCCGTCAAGGCATGTTCATCGTACCTGTAGGCACGGATATATTTCTGGTAGTGCGCAGCTAGTGCGTTGCCAGGCCTTATTCCGGTCTTATCTTCACGCTGTAAGCGCGACATCCGAATTTTATCATCGCGGAGATGATTCGGGTGACCCAGGAGACGCAGTCTCTTTGTATGGAAAATTATGAGGGTGTCGCCATAAAATTCGAGTGTGGATGTTATAAACACACAGTACTTTGTCCAAATAATCATAGGGTGCGCGACCAGCGCTCCCTATGGGAGTAGCCCCCTAGTGCCTGGTTGAGTCGAAGATTCAGGCAGGGACTAAAGAACTTTTGCGACTGATATCGTCTTTTGTTTGCTTGTTTCAGTCGAATTTGTTTCCGGCGCTCCCTATGGGAGTAACCCATGTCCATAGTCGAACCGTGTTTCGAGTGGTTGGGTTTGCCTTGATTGTCCATGTTCCTGCAAAAGAAGAAAAAAAAATCATAGGGTGCGCGACCAGCGCACCCTATGGGAGTAGCCCCCGAGTGCTTGGTGGAGTCGAAGACTCGAGCAAGGACTAAAGTAGTCGAAGTCTTCTTCTACGTAGTTTTGATGACGTCAGTGCTGACGATTTCATGACCTCAGTTGCTCGCGTGAGCAAGTTTGACGGGACATGACGAGCGGTGGGTCCCACTCCCTGACTTTGATTTGACCGGGCGTGCGTAATCTTTATTTTAACTGCGCCTCCTCGATTTCTGCGCATAATGGGAGTAGTGGGGGACGGTTCGCATTTCCTCTCCTCCACGTGTCAAGCACGATGATCGCCACGCGTCCAGTAGGGTTTTTCTGAGCCGTTGGATTGCATCTTCCACGGGTTAAGTAGTGACGCTGTGACGGTAAAATTTACATCTGCTTTCGTTCGTCCTTTGCCTTCATCACTATTGCCGCTGCTCCTCTTTCTTTGCGCTCTTGTCTTCCGCGGTGCTGGACCAGCTCCACACATTTCCTAGCTACTTCCTTCGGTCGCATCGCCGCCGTGTAATGGGGAAGAAGAAAGGCGGCTCTACCGCTGTGGGCACCAGCACCTCCGCCGGCGGGAAGAATAAAGGCACGAGCACCCGCGTCACGAATGGCGTGTGGCGTCCATCCGTCATCAAGTCCTCTAATCTTCGTATTCTTCGCCAAGACGGAGTGTTGTCTGCCACAGTCGCCGACGCGCGCGTCCCTGGCGGCGAGGTAATCCCCTCTCCTCCTGCCGATTTTCGAGTGATGTTCCTAGCGTTCATCATTCGTGGCCTCTCTTTCCCCCTGCATCCTTTTTTAGGGGCCTTCTTTGTTTTTACGGGCTCCAGCTCCATCAGCTGTCCCCCAACTCCATTCTCCATGTACCTTGCTACATCACCCTTTGCGAGTGCTGGCTTGGTATCGAGCCGCATTTCGGTCTCTTCAAGCGCCTCTTCAAATTGAAACGTCAATCGACATCTGGTTCCATAGTCTATGATGTAGGCGGCTGCGGAATCCATGTCAATCCATCCGCCACTTACTTCGACATCAAGCTGGTGATGTCCGTCCAAGGGTGGAGGGACAAGTGGTTCTACGTCCGCGACGAGAAGGCTGACAGAGAACACTTCGGACTCGCACCCTTCGACCCCGCGACGCAGTGCCAGAGGAGGCGCTCCTGGAAGAATGTCGTCATGCATGGCGAGTCCGCGGAGACAGACGTGCTGTACGAGCGCGTCTACGACCTCGAGAGTCGCATAGGCAAAGAGGAGGGAGGCTGCGCCCTCATTCGCACGTGGCTGCACCGTCGCGTCCAACCCCTGCAAGCCAGAGTCCATCCCATGTTTCAGTGGGCTGGTGCTGACGATGTCACTCGCGTGTCTGACGATGGCATGTCCGCGAGTGAGGTAGATAAAAGGGTTCGACTGGTCACCAAGTACACCGCCAAGGATGTGCTCCCCAGTGAACCAGTCGTTCCTCCGTTTGATGCTGCTAATCCTCCCCCTAAGGTATAGTTGTGCTACGCAGTAGCTTAGTTTGTTGATTGCTCTATGTTGTTTCTTTAATTTTGTGCTAATTTGTGATCGGTATGCAGGATTGGGCGGTGTCACCTTGTATGCCTCCTCTTCCTGAGGGGGTTATCCCTCGCGAAGCTTTGGAAGAGGACGAGTCGGAGTCGACTGTCCCATCTGATGTGGAGGAGGAAGCCCCCGAGTCGGGTAGTCCGTATACTCGCAAGCACTCGCGCAGCAAGGATTCTGATGCATCGTCCCCTTCGACTCCGGAAGGTGCAGGCGTTGGTGCGGAGTCGCCGATCCCTGCCATTCCTGTGAGTGTCGTGGCGCCCTCTTCTCGCAAGAAGATGCAACTGCCAAAGGAGTCATCATCAGAGTCGGGGGAGCCAACCTTTGACTTTGATATGTTTGATTGGTAAGTATTCGAATCCTCCTTTTTGGTTCTTCATTGCAGTTGCCTTTTCTTGATGTTGATTTGATCTTGCAGTTAGCCGACGTCGGTCGTCTTCTGGTGACGTCCAATTTTTGAAAGAATCTGGAGTCACGACCTCCAGAGCCAAGAAAGAGGTTGAGCATGCTCCTTCTCCTCCATGGGTGGCCCACTCCGGGCAGAATTCATCAAGCTCTCCCCACAATGGGGAGCATCGGATGGTTGCCTGGATGACTGCGCACCAGTCGACTTCGAAGTCACTGGAGGATCATGTGAGTGTAGCATCTCTTCTTCTGGTGCTGCAGTCAATTTTGCATATGGCATCTGCTGATCTTTGTTGTTTTCTTTTTGTGATAGCTCCTTGTGAAGGAAGCCTCTCACTTGGCGGTGCAGGTTCTTGCGATGGGTCGCCAGCATGCCATGCTGGATACCCGCTATCGCGTGGTGGAAAGTAAGTGCCATTTACTTCTTCTTCTACTGCCTTGCTATTGTGTAGTCGACTGATATTCTATCCCTGTTGTTCTATTTTGCAGCTGAGCATAATGCTCTTCTTCGTGATGCCGCCTCCATGGAAAAGACACTCGCCGCGGCCGTGAAGAGCCGCGATGAAGCAATCGCGGCGCGTGACGAGGCGCAAAAGCGTGAAGAGGGCATGCGTGCCTCTATTGCGGCTAGGGAGAAGTTGTTCGAAGAACAGTTTTTCTCCATTGCCAAGGACCTCTCAGGTACCTTGCTTGGATATCATCTTTTGTTCGATTTTGTCGCTGGTGGTGACTTTCGTGCCTCATGCGTGGGTTTATGTACAGATGCTGGTGATTTGAGCTTCGACCCTCAGACCCTCCGTCATGACGATGCCTTGGCGGGTGCACTTTCAGCAGTCGAGGACCGTAGCGCCGCCGTTCAAGATATGCTCTCCAAGGCCAAGGGCATGCTCAGTCGCCTCCGGGAGGAGCTGATGCCCAAGGCTGAGCTGATCGAGAACATGGATGATCTGGTGGAGTCTCTCGCCGGGGGTGTCCCTGCAAGCTTCAAGAATTCGCTTCGTGCGGCCGGCGCGTCAATGTCACTTGCTATGGTCCAGGCCCACGGAGTCGAAGTTGATCCTGCGGCGGTCTCGAGGGCGATGCCCGTTAGCACGAATGGCCAGCAGGTAGTCTTTGCTCCCTTCGCGACTGCCTGTGGCAAGTATGGGCCGCAGCTGATTAGCACAGTTGAGAAGTACTCTGAGGAGCTACAACGAGCCAAGAAGGCGGTAAAGGCTGCGGCATCAGGGGCCGGCGGAAAGTCAGTGGCGTCTGATACCGCCACGGACTCGATGAGGCCCCCGAAGCCGTCCAAGTCGAAGAAGCCAGTTGCTCCTCAGTAGTTTTGTAATAATTGATTAGTTTATGTCCCTTGTCGAGAACATGCCTGTTGGCGAGTGTATCTGCTGATACTTTTTGCTAATCTTGAATGCACTCGAATCTTTTGTCTGTGTATCGCTTTGGTCTTCTTATTTTGATTCTTGCTAGGCTTGTGGTAGGGCACGTCGAGTGAACCATTGAGAGAACCTCCGGATTCGCTGCCCCTTGATGATACTTTGGCGCCGCCGCGCTCGAGGGTGGATGAGCTGTCTCTACTTTCGCGACTGCGTGATCGCGTGAAGCAGTTGGAGCGTGAATTTCCTGTGCTCCGTGGTAACGCGGATGTATGGAAGTCAAAGGCAAAGAGGGCCACTGCCCGAGAACAGTATCTGTTGGGGGAGATGACGCAGCTGGACAACCAATTTAAGTGTTAGTTTGCTTGCTCTTATCTTTTCCCTGTAGTCACTTGTAATGGTGTGCTATCCTCACACTTCCGTTGTTCTTTTGTATAGTTGTCAGCGCTCTCCATCGCAGGATGAGAAAGCTGGGTTGCCATTCGCATGCATGATCTGACCCAAGAGCAAATTCAGGAGAGTGGATACTTCTGGGTGGATCATGATCGTGTGATCACGCTGGCGACCCTACAGGATCGTGCATCGCGAGTGCTGCACTTTCTGAAGAAGTCGCAGTCATGCTTGAAGAACATTTATCGGACGATGTTTCCGCTGGACGTTGCTCCGTCGAGCCTGCTGGCCCTCCTTGCTAAGTTCCAAGATCTGGATGCGGTTCGCGAGTGCGTAAGGCAGCAGTTGGTGGCAGGTGCCAAGGCCGCTCTGTCGCCGGTGCGATTGCATAGGCCTGATGTGGACATTGCGGCTATTGTGGCTTGTTCACCTGCGCCACCAGCGGGTTCTGCTTGGAATATGGTGCCGCACTATCAGGCGGTGGATCGCCCGGCAGAGGAGATCATCGACTTCTTCGAGGAGCAGACCAACGTTTTTTTGTTGCAATAGTAGTTTAGTTTGTATCCTGCACATAAGTGTACCAATGTTGTAAAGTTCGTATATATGTTGTGCGTAATTGATTGTTGATGATGTATAAAGAGCTTCTTAGCATGTATGTTGTGTGAGTGCGTTGCACTATGCGACTCCTTTTCATTAGCCTGGCCATACGCTTATCTCAGCCCCTTGTCAACCTGTCAGGTGCGTTGCAGCTGGGTTGATGTGTGTCAAGGGTTTCGACTTGTGTACCAGCTACTCAGGATATCGCGTTTTAGTTCGTAGAACAGGTGTGTATAGGGTGGCGTAGCCCCCGAGTGTATAAGTTGCAGAAAGTAAAGGAAATACATAGAGTTTCGGGGCACTTAGCTTTATTTATTCACACGACAGTACGAAGTACAATGTGTGGCTAAGTAGCCTTGGCTGAGTAGCCTTATTTGGAATGTAAAAGAAAACGACTAAGGGTAGAAGTGTCGCAGTTGCGCGACGTTCCAGGGGTTGGAGTATGCGACTCCTGTCTCTAAATCTTGCAGGCGATAGGCGCCACCTGGGATTAGTTATGTAACCACGTATGGCCCCTCCCAGGGGGACTCGATCTTGAGATGTCCTTGCTACTTCAGTCGCAGGACCAGGTCGCCTTCGACGAAGGATCTGGGGCGTAGCCTCCTACTATGATAGTTGCGCAGGTTCTGCTGGTAGATCATTGATCTTTCCACGGCGATTTCCCTTGCCTCGTCAAGGAGGTCGACAGAGTCTTCGAGTGCAAGGCTTGACTCCTGCTCGCTGTAAGCAACCACGCGCGGTGTTTGTACCGTACTTCGGCAGGTAGCACCGCTTTAGCCCCGTGCACCATAAAGAACGGGGTGTAGCCTGTAGCGCTGTTTGGATTTGCGCGTAGGCTCCAGAGTACGGATTGTAGTTCGTCTGGCCAGCAACCCACGGCTTGTTCGAGTGGCCGGAGGAGTCGCTTCTTGATGCCGTTGCAGACGAGCCAGTTTGCTTTTTCGACCTGGCCGTTGGTCTGTGGATGTGCCACCGAGGCGTAGATGATGTTGATTCCTAGATTCTCGCAGAATTCTTGGAATTCCTTGGATGTGAAGTTCGTCCCATTGTCATTGATGATGTTGTGCGGCACTCCGAAGCGGTAGATGATGGACTCGAAGAACTTGATGGTGCTCTGCCCTGATTGATTGGTCACTGGCATGGCCACTATCCCCTTGGTGAATTTGTCGACTGCGACCAAGAGGTAGACGTAGCCTCCTCGTGAGGACCTTGGGAGCTTGCCAACCATGTTGAGTCCCCATTGCGTGAAGGGCTAGGCCAACGGAATTGGCCGAAGCTCTGTGCCAGGTGCGTGTGGCTTGTCTGCGAATCGCTGGCAAGCGTTGCATTTTTGGACGATGTCCTTGGCATCACGCATGGCCGTAGGCCAGTAGAATCCAGCTCGTAGAGCTTTGGCAACGAGGGCGCGACTGTCGGCGTGGTGTCCGCAGGTCCCCTCGTGGATGTCGAGGAGAACAGCTCTTCCATCGGCCGTGGAGACGCATCGTTGGAGTACTCCTGTGATGCTGCGTTTATACATTTCGCCGTTGGTAATAGTGAATGCCTTGAATCGCCGCGCGATGTGTCGTGCGTTAGTCAGATCATCCGGTAACCTTTTGTTGAGGAGGTACGTGATGTATGGTTGAGTCCAGGATTCCTCAATCATCATGACGCTCATTGGTCCCTCAAGTCCTATGTCCAGCTCCAAGTCATCGAGTGCCATTGGCTCATTGGGTGGTGTAGCCCCCGAGTCCGTTGCTGCGCTTGGTTTCTTCTCTACGGCCTTTGGCTTGATGGAGCGTTCGCAGATGCGCTCGAGAATACCCCAGGTGGTATGGGGGCACAGGTAGAGCCTATGTTGGCGAGTGCGTCCGCCTCTTCATTGCTTTCGTGACCTATGTGCCGCAGCTCGTAGCCGTCGAAATCCCCTTCGAGTGTGTCGTAGAGGTCGCGGTAGGTTATCATGTTGTCGTTTAGTACGTCGCACTGATGCATTGTTTGGTTGACGACCAACTTGGAGTCGCCGTATATAATGAGCCTCTTGGCGCCGCAGGCTTTTGCCATCCTCATCCCGTGTAGCAGGGCCTCTTATTCAGCTTCATTGTTGGAGGCGGTGAACTGCATTCTCAGGATGTACTTCAGCTTGTCCCCTTGGGGCGATGTCAGTATGACACCTGCACCTGCTTCGTCCTTCCGCTTGGATCCATCGAAGTGCATTGTCCAGAGATAGGACATATCTAGTTTTTCGAGGAGCTGATTTTCCATCCAGTGCACGAGGAAGTCAGGAAGAACTTGCGACTTGATTGCGTCGCACTTTTCGTATGTAATGTATCGTGGAGACAATTCGATTCCCCAAAGTGCGACTCGTCCCGTGGCGTTAGGGTTATTGAGGATATGCCCCAGCGGGGCGTCATTGACCACCACAATTGGGTGTTCCTGGAAGTAGTGGTGCAGTCGCCGGGCGGTCATGAAGACGTCGTACACCAGCTTCTGGTAGTGCGGGTACCGCTGTTTGTTGGCGTGAGCACCTCGCTTTGGTAGTAAACCGGGCGTTGTACCCCATGGACCTTGTTTTCCTTAGCTCGTTCGACCACAAGTACTGTGCTGACCACTTGGTTGGTAGCGGAGATATACAGCAACAACGGTTCCCTTTCTTGTGGGGTCACCAGTACTGGCGAAGTGGATAGCAGGCGCTTGAGGTCTTCGAATGCTTCTTGCGCTTCATTGGTCCACTCGAACTTTTTAGCTTTGCGGAGGAGTTGGTAAAAGGGCAGTGCCTTTTCTCCCATTCGACTGATGAATCGACTGAGGGCCGCGATTCGCCCAGCCAGCTATGGGACGGCCCTTATGTTTTTCGGCTTCTCCATGGCCAGTATGGATTTTATTTTCTTCGGGTTTGCCTCGATTCCTCTCGCGGAGATGAGGTACCCGAGTAGTTGCCCCGATGGGACGCCGAAGGCGCATTTGTCCGGATTGAGCTTGATCCGGCAGCGGTCGAGGTTGGCGAAGGTTTCGCGCAAATCGTTGATTAGGGAGGCTTCTTCCTTGGTCTTGATTACTATGTCGTCGACATAGACTTGAATGTTGCGACCAAGTTGGTGCTTGAGGCAAGCCTGCATGCACCGCTGGTAGGTGTCTCCCGCATTTTTTAGCCCGAAGGGCATTGTGTTGTAGCAGAACACACCAAAGGGCGTTGTAAACGCTGTTTTTTTCTTGATCTTCCTCCTTCATTCGAATCTGATTATAGCCTGAGTAGGCATCGAGGAAGCAGAGGCGTTCGCATCCCGCGGTGGAGTCGATGATCTAGTCGATTCGCGGTAGCGGGAAGTGATCCTTTGGACAGTGCTTATTTAAAGAGGTGAAGTCCACGCACATCCGCAGGATATCCGTGTCCTTTTTTGGTACTAGCACCGTGTTGGCGAGCCAAGTACTCTCCTTGATCTCGCGTATGAATTTGGCGTCGAGGATTCTGTTGATCTCCATTCCGACTGCTTTTGCTCTTGGCTCAGATAATCGCCGTATTGTTTGCTTGATTGGCCTTGTGTCTGGGTTGACGTTGAGTGCGTGCTCGGTGAATTCCCTGGGAATTCCTGGCATGTCCGCTGGACACCAGGCGAAGATTTCCCAGTGCTCACGGAGGAATTCGACAAGCGCGAGTTCCTATGCGGGACTCAAGTTGTTGGCAATGAGGGCCGTCTTGGCGGGGTCCGATGGGTGGACCTGGACTTTCTTTGTGTGCACCGATGAGTCGAAGGACAAATCAGGTGAGCTTGGCCTGCTTAGGGGAGGTAGACTGTTGTCTGTCAACTCCTTCAGTCTCGCGAGTTCTTCCTGCATGCCGAAGGACTAGGATATTCTGTTGAATTCCCTGTCGCAACTATCAGATCTCTCGAAGTTCCTGTTGACTGTGATGAAACCATTGGGACCTGGCATTTTCATCTGTAGGTAGGCGTAATGTGGCACCACCATGAACCTAGCGAACGCGACGCGCCCGAGGATGCAGTGGTACTGTGAGGGCCAGTCGACGACCACAAAGTCGATGCGCTCGCTTCGAAAGTTTTTCGGCGTGCTGAAGATGACATCGAGGTTGATTTTGCCCAGGGGATATACGCCTTTTCCTGGGATGATGCCGTGGAATGTTGTGTCCGAGGCCTCTAGGCAAGTTAGAGGGATCCTCATTGCTCGCAAGGTACTCGCGAATATAAGGTAGATGCCGCTTCCGCCGTCCATGAAGACGTGGCTCATGTCGAAGCCTCCGATTTGCGCCTCGAGTACGAGGGGGCAATGGCCAGGACGGGGTACTTGAGGAGGATGATCGCGTTTGTCGAAGGTGATGCAGGACTCGCTTCCGCTGAGGTACTCAGTGGTAGATGGTGGCGAGTGTCTGGCCAAGTTGACTTGGCGAGTGATGGCTATCTGCACCCGATTCGAGGGGCGTCCCTTTTGGATCATCATGGTACCCATGGCCCGTGGGTATGGTTCGCCTCCGTGGTGCTGGTCCGGCGCAGCTACGTTCGGGGTGGCCCAGGTGGTGGTGGCGGAGCGCCATGTGCCACGGTGCCTGGAGCGGCTCCGTAGCCTCTTTCGACTGCGTTGCGATTCATCCGAACCAATCCCTCGTGTAGCTTGAGGAACTCGCGGCAGTCCTTGAGAAGGTGGCTGGACTTCTTCTTTCCATCATGCTTGTCGATGTAGAAGTGCACCGTACATGGCCCGGACAGTTTGTCTTCAATGGATGTCGCGGGTGCCTCGTCACGATTGCGGTGTTGCCACACTTGTGTGGTTTTCCCAGAGTCATGGTATCCGCCGCTACGGTATCCACTGTTGCGGTTATCGTCACGTCTGTCGGTGTAGCCAGCTACCACCATGTTGACTTCGTCGCGGTCATCGTAGATGCGCATGCGGCGCTTGCCTCGGCAATCGCGTCTTCGCTCGAGTTCTGCCTCCTTGTTAGACTGAATGCGATTTTTCACCGAATCTTCTCCATCGGCCCACCGATTCGCGATTTCCATCAGGTGGTCGATGGTCTTATGCTTTGAGCGGCCTAGCTCCTCCCTGAGCTCTAGGCGGCAGACGCCGCCGTTGAACGCATCAATCGCGCGATCCTTCGAGATGTTCTCTATGGAGTTCTTGATGATGGACCACCTTTGGATGTAGGAGCATAGCGATTCGCCCGATCTTTGCTAGCAGCATCTCAGCTCTTCGATTTATGCAAGCCGCTTGTAAGCCGTAGCTATAAGCATTGCATGGCCGTTCTTCGACTGCCGCCGTGGAGTCTGACGGAGGAGATGTGGTCCTCTAGCCAGATCTTCGGGTCCTGTAGGCCGTCAAACTTCGGGTTCTCTGATGGGAGTTTAAAGCCCTTGGGCATTCGCTTTTGCCTGATGGACCTGCTAAAGCATCTGGCGCCACAAAGCTCTACATCTTCCTCTTCCGAGTCAGTCGACTGAGCATGTCGCGCCCTTGATTTGTCGATCTTGTGCTGCTTGAGATCATCGCGCGCATCATAGTCGCGATCGTGTCACCGTGAGTGGTGGCGTCGAGATAGGTCATGACTGTCATCGCTGGATGAGGGCGAGGAGTAGCGCTTTGCTAGCGCTTGGCCTTTTTCGGCTCAGGTGTTGGCTCTTGGTCGAGAGCTGCCTCGATTAGTCCCAAGCCCGCGATCGTAGATTGTCATGGTGGTGTCACGGCAGATGCCATGGATAGGCTAAAGGTGGGGACTAAATGCACTAGGGGAATCCAGGGAGGGATAGTGTGGTGCTTCCACACACAGTTGCTTTGTATTCGATTCACTTCCAAGGTTTACAAGTGCTCCTTGAGCTGTATTGGGGAGAGGAGGAAGAAGAACTCTCTTACTCTCACCACTAGCAAAACACAAATCTCTAGGAGACTACCAAGCCCAGACCATTCAACCAAAAATCAACCCCTTCTATAGAGGCCCTAGCCCTCCTTATATAGGGGGGGCTAGGTCTCCACTTAGGGCATACGTCGAGGCATATTCCAGGGAATATGCATCTTCCCAAAATAGTAAGCCGACTGGGTCACTTTTGCCCCGCGTCACCCATGCAGCGGCTACGTGAGCCTCTACGGCGCCTGCGTCATCCGACATAGGCATCGTCACCTTTGTCGGCCACGCCTCGATGGTCCTGCCTCTGTCCGCTTCGCTCACGCTCTGCGTACAGTGGTCACCTTTTACCAGCGAGATACCTTCCTTCTCTTACAAGCTTGATATGACCCGGATCCTACATAGTTGATCCGTCCACACCAGTTTCCTGCATACAAGTTAGATACGTCTTACCGACATACGACATAAGTCGGTTGAGACCAATTTAGGTGGACGTCCCCTAATCCCGGTTACTCCGTGATCCGGCCTGCCTTGAGGTGACAAGGCCAGCACTTGCTTTGACCTTGCCGTACCTCGGCTAACTAGGCCTTTATACCCTGGCGTGACCCTACCCGGGGGTATCCTCCCAACATTAGTCCCTGGAGCTGGTGCGGTCTTAGTTGCCTTAGCCGCTAAGGCCACAACAGGTTCAATCTTACTGAGCTCCTTGCTCCTTCTCCGAGTTACCTCATAATCCGGATTCCATAGGTTTATTTTCCCTTGGAACATTCCAAGTTTTTACTTGCTGGCCGGGTTACCTCGTACTCATCCGGGTCATTCTTCATTCTCTTGTATGCATTCCCACGTGGAGGCTAATCATTACTTTGCCTCATTTTAAGGGCCTGCTACAGTAACCACTGCAGTTATTGTCAGAAGTTACTGTGGCGTACGTCACGTCGTGCCTGCCTCCTCGTTAACTGTATCACAAGGTCGCGTCGTAGGATCCTCTGCGCCCTGTGGCCCTTCCGGTGGCTCGTCGCTGATTGGTCAATCCGGATCATACACGGCCACACCGTGTGGCCCGCCCGCAAAACTCGATCCCACTACCCCCTTAAGGGAGTGGTTAAATAGGGGAGGGGCGTGCCCCTTGGGTCATTTCCCCATTTCCGCGCCCCTCTGCCTCTGTTTCTTCCTCATCTTCTCCAGCGATCGCGCCGCCGCCACCGCATCTGAGTAGCAGCGCCGCTGCCGCACTGCTTCCAAGCGCGCCAGCGCCGCCGCCACCTCTGTGCATCTCCTCCGCCACGGGTCCCCGCCAGTCCAGGCCACTGCCTCCCACCGCCGCTAGCGCAAGTGAGGGGAGTGACCATGAGATGACTGAGGAGGAACTCACCGTCGCAGAGCAGGAGATGGAGGAAGACGCGCGAACGCCGATCGTGGCGCATGGGCTGGATCCTGGGTCTGCCAGGATGACCTAGATTGGCTCTACCGCACCAGGCGCATCCCGGAGGGCGTCGCCGCATGCCTCGCTTCCGCCGAGCTTGCCCCCTCACCCAATCCGGGTGAGTATGTGGTGTTCCTATCTCACTTCCAATGCGGATTTGGTCTCCCAGTTAGTGATTTCTTCCACGACTGGCTAAATACATATGAGCTTCAGCCGCACCATCTTCCGGCTAATGCCATCACGTCTCTCACCGCCTTTGCCTCCACCATCGAAGGTTATGCCGGACTATGGCCCACGAAGGAGCTCTGGATCCAGTTCTTTGGCCTTCGCCGGAACGTGATTCCGAACATTGATCTTAATCCGGAGGACAAACAGCTCACGCGGTTCGGCGCTGCTTCAATCTCTCCCCAGAAGCAGTCCATCTTTTCCCGAATCACGGGACTTGACTCTTGCAAGGGATCGGCCCGGACATTCTTCTATGTCCGGAACAGCACCTCCGAAGATTTGATCCGGCTGCGCCCCTATACTCCGGGTCCTCCTAACCCGGATCTATGGGACAAGGTTCCCAAGAAGCCCACTGTCTTGGCGAACCAAGTCAACAAGAGGTTTCAGGAGTTGAAGGATCTGGGATTGCACAATGAAGACGCAATGATCACTTTTGTTTGCAACCGGATCTCCCCCTCCAGAAACACACACATAAGCTCTGTCACATGAGCTGGGGCCGCGACCCCAACCGGACCTCTTCGTTCGTAAGCAACACCGAGATCTACCGTCAGGTCAAGGCCCTCTTCACCACCCACAAGGACTTCTCTTCTGAGTGGACATGGGGGATTGAACACTTTTGCCGAGATAGGCTTCCTCCTGCGGTAAGTTTCGTGCCCCAAACTCTTTCCGAATTAAATCGCATGTCAGTCCTTGTTGTAGGTTTAATCTTGTTGCCTTTTCTTTCCCTTAGATGTTTCTTCAGCAAACCATCGAGGACGGCACCGAGTCTTCTCTCAAATGGGCGCCTGATCGCGATACCTCGGACGAGGAGGAACCAGATCAGGAGATGTTCCTGCCTATGGCAGATGCGACCAAGAGTCCCACCGGTAAACTCTCTTCCATTAGAGATTGGCCCAACGATGAGGATGATTCGGATGTTGAGGTGATGGAGGCATTTGACGTTGTCCCCCTTTCTTATGCTTTTCCGGCATCAGCTAACCCCGGTGGGCACATCCATGAAGATCCTCCCCTTGCCGTGGGTGATCCTGTCCCGGTCGCACCGAAGAAGAAGAGGGGAGCTGCATCAACATCTTCCTCCGGACCCTCTCAGCCAGCTAAAAGGCGAAAGAAGTCCGGGGACAAAACTACCACCAAGCCTCCAACCAAGGCCACAGCCCGCAGGGCTCGGAAGCCCAAAGAGCCTCTGACCTCGGATGAGTAAGCCACTTCACCCTTTGCTATTTATTCGTTCTTCCTTAGTCATAGTTTCTCATAATTTATGATTTGATTCGGTAGGGCCGCGGTAGAGGTTCCCCAGAGCAGATCCGGTATTGCTTCACCGCTCCAACATAGCCCTTCTCCCCCTTGTCGCGACGATTCACTCCCGTTGAGCCCCATTCAAGAGGGTTCAGCGGCTGCTCCGGGTTCCAGCCCACCTCGTCAAGAAGAGGGAAACCTCGGAGCGGGGGAAACTAGCTCTGCCGAGGCAGCAGCAACTACCACTTCGGCTCCGCCACAGCCAGCTTCGTCCGAGATACCCACAGTACCCCCACCAAAACGAAAATCAGCACCAGCACCATCTTCGGCTCCAGCACCAGCAGCTCCAACCAAGGCACCAAGCCTCTCCGCCTCGTCCGAGTCTTCCAAGGCTCGACAAGATGACACCAGCAGCACCAAGGGAAGCACCAAGGCAGCTCCCGAGGGCAAACCCGCTATAGCAACTTCTGCCTCACATCCACAACCCAAGGGCAAGAAGGCTCCTGACACCGCCAGGGCAACGTCCATTGAGACTGGACAGTGCACACTTGCGTCCATGCTCCCAAAAAAGACTCCACCGCCGAAGGACGCCCCTGCCGAGCCAGCTGATACGCAACTTGCTTTGCACACCAGTCCGGCCCTTGCCCAGGTTGAGAGGAGGGAAGCTCATGCTAAAGGTCTGGTTGCACCCCACATGCTCAGCGGCGAACGATATCCTCCGACCTTGATCGAGTTCGTAAACAACTAGAACAAGGCGGAGTTCGTCCATAATGACGATATCCCGGAGAAGTTCGGTCCTGCCGAATTTGCTGCACAAATGAACACCGCTGCCAAGGCAATTAACCTTGCAGGTCGGATGATGGAGGTACGTTACTTCGCCTTTTCCTTAGCATGCAGAAGATACTAGTGATATAACCATTAGTCCCCGAGCCTCCGAGGGAGTAACTTGCTACTCGGCCGGATGCTCCTTAGAGAATTAATGTAGCTCCTTAATGACTTCGAATATGCACACACCTAGAGCCGGGTTAAGTTCCACTTGGCCCGGATTTTGTACACTTCGAATATGTACACACCTAGAGCCAGGTTAAGTTCCACTTGGCCCGAATTTTGTACACTTCGAATATGCACACACCTAGAGCTGGGTTCAGTTCCACTTGGCCCGGATTTTGTACACTTTGAATATGCACACACCTAGAGCCGGGTTAAGTTCCACTTGGCCCAGATTTTGTACACTTCGAATATGCACACACCTAGAGCCGGGTTAAGTTCCACTTGGCCCGGATTTTGTACACTTCGAATATGCACACACCTAGAGCCGGGTTAAGTTCCACTTGGCCTAGATTTTGTACACTTCGAATATGCACACACCTAGAGCCGGGTTAAGTTCCACTTGCCCGGATTTTGTACACTTCGAATATGCACACACCTAGAGCCGGGTTAAGTTCCACTTGGCTCGGATTTTGTACACTTCGAATATGCACACAACTAGAGCCGGGTTAAGTTCCACTTGGCCCGGATTTTGTACACTTCGAATATGCACACACCTAGAGCTGGGTTAAGTTCCACTTGGCCCGGATTTTGTACACTTCGAATATGCACAAGACTAAGCTGTCCATTTTTTCTCTTTCAGGTGACCACCAATCGTCGAAGAATTTCAGCGTCTCCTTGATACTCACAAGATGCTGCGCGCAAAGCATAGTGCTCTTCTCGCCGAACACGATAAAAGGGGATAAGTTTTCTCCTTGTCAATTTTCCATCTCTCTTCATCTTTTTCCGCCGAACTAATCCCTCATTCGGATTTCGTAGCTGGTGTGGAGGCTGAGAATATCCTTATAAGGAAAAAATTGGACTAGATAAAGGGTAAGTTAATCTTGCTCCACCTTGCTGTGCTTTCTATCTCCTTTTCTCCTTGGCTCGGCAACTATTCATACCTCGGCTTTGTCGGGTCAACAAACTATTTCAGTCTCTCTTGAAGATAGTGTGCCCGTGCCTGACATGATGCTGCATTTTCTCGAACAAGCAGGGTAGCACCAAGCTGAACTTAAGTAGAAAGACGGCGAGCTTGCCCTCCTCCGGACCAAAGATGAAGAAATCGCGCGGCTTAAGTCAGATATGAAGAAGCTTAAGGGACAGCACAAATCCGAACTGGAGAAGGCAGGCCAATACTTTACTGAAGAAAGAGAGCGCCTCAATCTCTAGATCGCCAAGGACCAGTATCTTCTCAAGGAGGCCAACGTCAAGCTTGAGTCGACGGATGCTGAACTTGTGCAACTTCGGAAAAGGCGTGATGACTGTACCAAGGACTTGACCCGGATTCACAGCCATGTTTCACGTAAGTTCTCTTCCTTCATCCGGCATACTTCTCCGGGTTGCTTCACATGTCTTTTCCTTACTTGTTTCTCTTGTCTTGTTTTCAGGCAAGTTTCCATAGGGTGATGCCATTGCATCCACTGCTGTTACCAAGTTCCGCTAGCAGAGAGGTACTCCATTTGGTCCTGGCGACATTCCTCTTGATATGGAAGACCTGCTTGTCCGCTTGTCCTCTAGAGTTGAAATCATGAAGAACCACAGCAAGGATATTTTAAGCGCAGCGGTCCGGGTCTTCAATGCCCTTTGGCCTGGCGAAGACACTCCTGAGGGTTCCGCTGCCCTAATTAACAAGTTGATGGAGTGCGAGACCCAGCTAGACCTCTGGAGGGAATCCGCCGGACGTGTCAGAGTTGAGACCGTTCTCCACTATGTGCTCACATGGTACGAGAAAATCAATCTCCATCTTCTCGAGCGCATGCACATTGGGTCAAGGTGGTCCACCGATCCGGATTGTGTATCTCGTCGCAAGGCTTGCACTCATAACCTCTTTCAATATGCCCCATCCATCAATGGAATGAGGGACCAAGCTTTCTCGATGATGTTGACGACAAATATGTCGAACATGGTTCAGGTGAAGATGATGAGAGCGAAGCCTCGGACGTCGAAGAAGGTCAAGATGAAGCTGAAGCCGAGGCTAGAGTTGCACCTGCTGGCGCCAAATTACCTCCTCCTGCTGCTCCTTGAGTGAAAGAACTTTGAAATTTATCAGATCCCCGGTATGTAGTGCAATTGTATCTAAGCACATTAGTTATATTTTGCTACTAAGTTTTTATGCCGGATTAACTTGGGCGTAGTCCCCGAGTTTCATTTTCTTGTTCCTCCAATTTCTTGGCTCGGCTCGTGTCTACCTTGATTCGGTTTTATGACTTACGAGTCCGAGTTTCAAAAATTGACTTAACAATACTTGGAAACTTTAGGATTAGCTCAAAATAATTCAGCGTAATAAATTTAAAGTAAGCAAAGGGTTAGTCCGAAAAACAAACGTCGGCTCAATTAAGTTTCTTTCCTTAGTCGTTTTTCATGTGCTACGCAATTCCAAACTTGTTCTCTTGCTTGCCATGAAGCCAAATCTTGTTGGACAGCAGCAAGTCGAAGAGTTAGGTTTTTGGTGCTCACACACTACTAATCCGGCTTAAGTAGAAGCAACTTACGCCAGCCGACATATAAATATAAGATACAGAAGACAACCAATATTATTAAGGCAGTCCCCGAGTTACTGCTCGAGGTGCCAAGATTTCATTGATAAGATCATTACCGGCATACATACCGACATATGAGAGACTCGGATACATACACTTCTCTGCTAAGTGTAGAAAGGAGGAAGTAGAGCTACATTCCATGAACATTTGGATTCCTCGCCGGACCTATCCGCCTTGTTCTTCTCCTGTGGTTTTGCATCGATAAGATAATAAGAATCATTGTGCAATGCTTTGCTCACAATGAATGGCCCTTCCCATGGGGAGGATAATTTATGCATGCCAGCATTACGTTGTACCAACCAGAGTACCAGATCGCCTTCCCGGAAAATTCGGGGGCTTACTTTCCGGCTATGATAGCATCGGAGATTTTGCTGATATATGGCAGATCTGGACAATGCCAATTCTCTCGCTTCTTCTAGCAGATCAACATCATTTTGTCGGGCTTCTTGCACATCGGCTTCTGTGTATTGGGTGACCCTAGGCGAGTCATGCTCTATGTCGGCTGGTAATACAGCTTCTGCCCCAAATACCAGAAAGAATGGCGTATAGCCCATTGATCGATTCGGAGTTGTTCTTAAACTCCACAGTATTGCTGGTAGTTCTTCTATCCAGCACCCTGCTGATCTTTGCAGCGGCTCAATGAGCCAGGGTTTTATCCCTGATAGCACCAATCTGTTGGATCTCTCCACTTGCCCTTTCGATGCGGGGTGGGTTACCGAGGCAACGTCCAGCCGGATCTTCTTATCTCGGAAAAAACGCGCAAATGCTCCTTCAGCAAAAAATTTGCCATTATCTGTTATGATACTGTGAGGATAACCGTATCTCAAGATGATGTCTTTGAGGAAAGTTACGGCAGTAGCTCCATCACATTTTCTTATTGGCTTCACCTCAGTCCATTTCGTAAATTTGTCAACCATGACCAGGATGTGGGTCATGTTCCCTCTTGCTGGTTTAAACGGGCCAACCATATCCAAGCACCATCAGGCAAATGGCCATGTAATTGGTATGGTCTTGAGCTCCGACATTGGCATATGTGTCTTTGTCGCATATCTCTGACAGCCATTGCATTTTCTCACCAGATCTTCTACTTGTTCCAAGGCACTTGGCCAGTAAAACCCATGGCAGAAAGCTTTTGCTACCAAGGCTCTGGACGAGGCATGATGCCCACATTCCCCTTGATGTATATATCGGAGGATGTCAAGTCCTTCCTCCAGGTCAACACATCGCTGGAGGACATTAGTCACACTCCTTTTGTATAGCTTAGAATTGATGATCATGTATGCTTTTGCTCACCTCTGAGTTTGCTTGGAAAGCACCTCCTCAGTGGGTAAAGTTCCATATTTTAGGAATTGGAATATGGGAAATGCCCAAGCTGGTATAGCTCACGCTGGGAACACATCCTCATCAATTTCCATCTGATCCACCGGCATAAATTCTACTGGATCATGCTGTGCAGTCCCCGGGTTTGCCGAGGCAGTCCCCAGGTTTGCCAAGGTAGTCCCCGGGTTTCGTGAACCACTCCCCACATCAGTGTCCATGGGCGCAACCTCTGATTCCGGATTTCCCGAGATAAAAATTGAGTCGGACTCCGGGGATGGACTGATAGATGGTTTTCTGAGGTGCTCCAATGCTACGCCCGGTGGAATTGCTTGTCGGGTTGATCCGAGCTTCGACAATACGTCGGCAGCCTCATTTTCCACCCGGGGTATATGGTGAAATTCGCATCCCTTAAAGCAACCAGATATCTTATGCACATGGAATCTGTACAGTGCCATGTTTGCATCCAAAGCATCCCATTGTCCGGAGACTTGCTGGATTACGAGATCCGAGTCACTGAAGCATTGGATCCGACGTATTCCAATCTCCTTCGCCACTTTGAGCCCATGTACAAGTGCCGCATATTCTGCAACATTGTTTGATGAAGTGAAGTGGATTTGTAGCACATACTTCAGCTAGTTCTTCTTTGGCGAGGTAAGCACAACTCCGGCACCTAACCCGGGTTTTGTTTTTGACCCATCAAAGTGCATTCTCTAGTAGTTCGGATCTGGCAATGGTGGCTCATATTGCACCTCGGCCCAATCCACAAAAAAGTCCGCCACAGCCTGAGATTTGATTGCTTCTCTTCTGTCATATTGTGGTGCATAAGGTGCTAGCTCAATTGCCCATTTTGCAATCCTGCCACTTGCATCCTTGTTGCTCATTATCTCAGATATGGGGGCTTCACATATTACCTTGATTGGGTGTTCCTCGAAATAGTGCTTCAGCTTCTTAGCTACCATATACACACCATATGCCACCTTCTGATAGTGAGGATAGTTCTGCTTTGAGGCGGATAATACCTCGCTCAGATAATATACCGGCCTTTGCACTGACTTACCCTCTTCGTCGTGCTCTACCACAATCACTACACTTACAACTCGGTTGGTTGCGGCTATATAGAGCAACATTGGCTCCTTCGATAGTGGAGAGGCTAACACTGGTGCAGCGGCTAACATCTTCTTTAGTTTGATAAAGGCTTCATTGGCCTGCGGTGTCCAAATGAACTTGTCCGACTTTTTCATTAGTTGATAGAGAGGCAGCGCCTTTTCTCCCAACCAACATACAAACCGACTTAAGGATGCCAGGCAGCCAGTGAACTTCTAGACATCGTTAAGACACTTCGATAGTTCCATTCGCTCTATAGCCCGGATTTTAGTTGGATTGACCTCGATACCTCGGCTGGAGACAAGAAATCCGAGTAACTTTCCGGCCGGGACACCGAAGGTACATTTCTCCGGGTTAAGCTTCATTCGGAACCTCCTTAGGTTCACAAATGTCTGCCTGATATCGTCAAGGAGCGTTTTGCTTTCCTTGGTCTTTATCACAACATCATCCACATACACCTGCACATTTTGACCAATTTGGTCATGCAAACATTTTTGCATACATCTTTGGTACGTTGCCCATGCATTACGTAAACCAAACGGCATGGAGCGATAGCAATAAGCCCCATATGGGGTGATAAATGTAGTCTTTATTTGATCACTTGGGTTCAGAGGTATCTGGTGGAAACCAGAATATGCATCAATGAACGACAACAACTCACACCCAGTAGTGGAATCTATGACTTGGTCTATCCTTGGCAGTGGGAATCGATCTTTTGGACACGCCTTATTCAGGTTCGTTTAATCGATACACATACGCCAAACCACTGCCACGTTCGGATCATCCTTCTTCTTCTCCACCAGCACCGGATTAGATAGCCAATCCAGGTAAAGCACTCCCATGATAAATCCTGGAGCCAATAACCGAGCTATCTCATCTCCTATGACCTTTCTCCTGTCTTCGGCGAAGCGGCGGAGAGGTTGCTTCACCGGCTTTGCTCCGGGTCTGACATTCAAAGATTGCTCGGCCAACTCCCTCGGAACACCTTGCAAGTCCGTTGTGGACCACGCAAAAATATCCCGATTCTCATGGAGGAAGTTGACGAGCTCGCTTTCCTATTTGTCATTTAATCCGGCACCAATTGTTACGGTGCGCTCAGGGAACATATCATCAACAGGCACCTCCATGGTATCTTTTGTCGCTTGGAATGAGACACTACCATGCGGGTTACTCAGTGCCGGCATATACTGCTGCGCGGACTGAGCCAATGCCGCCACCTCTTGGATCTTTCTCTTTTCTTGCGCAATCACGAGTGACTCGGCCAAGTTAGACCCGGCGGAAGCACACTCAATAGAACGTCGGAAATCCCCAGCTATGGTGATTACACCATTTGGCCCGGGCAGCTTCACCTTCAAGTAACTAATGTGACAACTTGCCATGAACTTGTTCAGAGCTAGCCTACCGAGCAACGCGTGATATGCGCTCTCCAAATTTACAACTTCGAACTCCAAATTCTCAGTCCGGCAGTTATCTCTTGTTCCGAACAACACGTCAACCCGGACCTTGCCTATGGGCTCACAAGAAATGCCTGGCACAATGCCATGGAAAGTTGTCCTTGTAGCTTGGAGCATGTTCTCCGAGATACCCAACTTGCGCATCATGTCCACATACATGATGTTGATGCTACTGCCATTATCAATTAGCACCTTTGAGAACCTCACATTGATGTTAGGCCCAATGAATGTTGGGTCCAACACCAGTGCATACGAACCAGGACTAGGCATAAGCTTCGGATGATCTTTGATGCTCTAGGTAATCTCCTAATCCGACCAAGGCATATACCTCGTCACGGCTGGCATTACTGCATTGACCTCCATATGTCGGTGCTGCAAGCTCTTTCTGTCTGTCTCTTCCATAGTGAACACACAATAACTCTGATGATGCTCTCTGTACTCATTCCTCTCCTCGTTTCTGGGTTACCTCTTATCCTATTGGTTTTGGTTTTCCACCTAATGCACTGCATCCCTTCTCTCATGGTTGTCATACCTCGGCGGAGGGGGAGGCAACATTAGCTGTTGCGTGTTCGCTCCGGAGAGCAATTGTTGTCGGGGTGACTCCTGCCGAGGTTGATCATTCCGAGGTGCCTGAATATTCCTCGAACCACTTTGTTCTATCTTTCACATCCATTCACATTGTCTGGTTGTGTGACCCGCTGGGTTACTCGGATTTGGCGTGTGAAACTTACACGGCTGATCCAGCATTGCCTCATAGGTGTACCTCGGATGGTCCTTTTTTTCTTGCCACTGTTTTTTCTGCTCTGGCGTCCAAGTTTTCTTTCCATAATTCCTTGGTGTCCATTGCTGTCCTCCAGTTTTTTGACGTCGACTGCTTCCTGCTCCGGGTTGATCCTGATTCACTTGTTGCGAACTGTGCCGATAATCCGGTCTATCATCCCTTCTTTTACCTCTGTAATCATTTCTCCGGGATGACCCGGCCCCATCTCACTGACAATACTCCTCGCTTGACTCGTTTGACGTGAGCCTAGGTTGCGTCGGATCACCCAAGGCATATGAATCAGCAATTCAAATTGTTTCTGCCAGGATGGTTGGCATATCTCTTTGCAACCTTTGCCATAGCATGCTTGCATATCTGCATCCTTGCGCAAACCAAGCTATGGCATGTGACTCAATCACACCCTTGCACGAGTTTCGCACAGTGCACCAACAGGTTAAGAACTCCCGGTCTGTCTCATTCGGTCTCTACCTGCACATTGCTAGGGTTTGTGGCCTGTTGGGCCTCTGATACGTACTAGAGAAGTTGCTAACAAACATCTCCTCAAAATCGATCCAACAGTTAATACTTCAGGGTGGCAAATTGTTTAGCCATACCCTCGTTGGCCCCTCCAGCATCTGGGGTACATATCTTACAGCCCATCTCAAGTTCTCGTGGCAATTTTCACAGCAGTTGCATAGTTAATCAACCAATCCTCCAGCTTAGTGCTGCCGTCATACGTCTTTGTGCCTCTAGGTAACTAGAAGTTAGGTACCGGAGGTTCCTTCATGATCCGGGGCCCAAAACAAGCTGGACCCGGAGGACCTTGACACTCAATTTGCTCCGACCTATACAGTCGGTCCAGTTTTAACCTGGCATCATCAGGCATCAAGTTCCTTCATCCCAATCTTGACCCTATCACGTGATAGTCCGGTCTGGGATAGCCAGCGTTCACCATCTCCGAATCACCATCATTGTATCTATCTTGCTCCTCTGCAGCTGCTCTCTGTTGCATACCTTGGCCGACGCTGCGCTCTTGCCGTGGTATATTCCGCTGCTGCGGTTGACCTTCAACTACCGAATTACGCTATCCAACATTGCCGTTTACAACATTCCCTAGATCGGCATTGCCTTGTTCACGGTTACCTTGGCCAGCTTCACCTCGGCTCACACTCCTTCGATCCTCATTTCTTTGCACTTCTTTTCCTTTCCCTTCCCTTGTCGGGTCATATGGGACTATCTGCTTATTCCTCCTGGCCGAAGTTACCACCTCTTCTCTCCTAGGACCACCATGAGGAGACGATGCAGCTCCAGCAGATCTCTCCGGGTTACCCACCACCGAATAAACGATCTTGGAGGCCCCAGCTCTCTCCGGGTTAGCCCTGAGCAATTCCTTGTTTTGCCTGTTCGCGATCCGAACCAACTCATTGACTCTATCCTGCTGTCTTTGACGGGCTTCACCCGTCAGACCTTCTAACTCGGACGCAGCTGCATTCGCTGCTCTGAGGTTCTTTGCCGGGGTACTATACTTCGGCAGCCCCACGGACAAACAGTTTTCTGATTCCTCAATCCTAGTATCACCCTCTTTATTCATTTCACTAATGAGGTTTCTCCCCTTCACTTTTACAGCATCTACCTTATTTGCCTTTGCGTACTCATGCAGTGTCATGTTCAACGACTGCTGAGCCGCGGCTATCTTTTTCGCACCCTCTAGTATTTTTTGTCTAGTCTCCTCTAGCTCGGCCTGTGCCTGAGCCGGATCTACTACTGTTGCTACCGGGTTTGCCAAGCTATCCATCGCCTGTTGCAGCACATTCTCAGGACTCTCTAGCGGAGGACCTCTACTTTTCCTCGGTGCCTTAGGTGTTACCTTCGGATCTGGCGCCGGATCCTTGCTTGCGCCAGCGCCAGGCGCGGTCATCATCACCTCAGCGTGGTCCGGGGAGCGAGTGATACGTGCCCCGCGAGCCGCACTAAGGGGTGGCTCGCCTCCTTCGACGACGTGCCGCGGATGAACGCATGACACATCGACAGCAACGTAGATCTTGTGCACGCCGATCTTGACGAAGAGGTTGTTGCGCGGGAGAGGACGCTTGCCGAAGCAGCCAGCATTGTCGCTGACGAAATCCAGCGCTCCAAAGCGCTGAACAAGCCTGGAGACGATGCGTTCGCCGGTGCCGATGAAGTTTCCTGTACGGATCTTCACCCCTGCTAGCGCTGCTAGCCCCAAGGTGGGCGCCAACTGTCGTGGTGGTGTCACGGCAAATGCCATGGATAGGCTAAAGGTGGGGACTAAATGCACTAGGGGAATCCAGGGAGGGATAGTGTGGTGCTTCCACACATAGTTGCTTTGTATTCGATTCACTTCCAAGGTTTACATGTGCTCCTTGAGCTGTATTGGGGAGAGGAGGAAGAAGAACTCTCTTACTCTCACCACTAGCAAAACACAAATCTCTAGGAGACTACCAAGCCCAGACCATTCAACCAGAAATCAACCCCTTCTACAGAGGCCCTAGCCCTCCTTATATAGGGGGGGCTAGGTCTCCACTTAGGGCAACCCCTTCCAGGGAATATGCCTCTTCCCAAAATAGTAAGCCGACCAGATCAATTTTGCCCCGCGTCACCCATGCAGAGGCTACGTGAGCGTCTGCGGCGCCTGCGTCATCCGACATAGGCATCGTCACCTTTGTCGGCCACACCTCGGTGGTCCTGCCTCTGTCCGCTTCGCTCACGCTCTACGTACAGTGGTCACCTTTGACTAGCGAGATACCTTCCTTCTCTTACAAGCTTGATATGACCCGGATCCTACATAGTTGATCCGGCCACACATGTTTCCTGCATACAAGTTAGATACATCTTACCGACATACGGCATAAGTCGGTTGAGACCAAGTTAGGTGGACGTCCCCTGATCCGGGTTACTCCGTGATCCGGTCTGCCTTGAGGTGACTCGGCCAGCACTCGCTTTAACCTTGCCGTACCTCGGCTAACTAGGCCTTTATACCCCGGCGTGACCCTACCCGGGGTATCCTCCCAACATAGATCGGTGCATGGTGGCTCGGGGATCTCCAGTTGGCGGCTGGTTGTTGAGGAGGTACATGGTGGCTGCTGTCACCGTGGCCTGTGGCGTCTTGGGGACCACGTTGCCATGTGTGTCGACTGTCATAGAGCTGAAGTCGAGGACTTTTGCAGCTTCTATGCGTTCTTGCTCGGTGAGGTGGGCCATCCGAGATCGCCTCTTGTTTGCGAGATACTCGTTGCCCTTTGAGGAGGATCCTCCGTGAGAGGAGAGCCCAGCACGTTGAAGGCTCGACTCGTCCGCCACCTTTTTACGTGCTTCGAGCTGCGCAATTGTTTGTGCTTGGCGCTTAAATTCCTCCTTCAGGAGCCAATGGTAGCCTATCAGAAGTTCTTGGGAGGATCCGGGGGGTAAAGGGTTCCCCCATAGGGCCTCGCGGCAGCGAGCCCATTCAAGCTCATTGAGCGTGACCACGACGCGTTCGCCGGTTTGCTCGTTGGTTATGGTTGGCGGTGTGATTGCCACCATTGCCACCGTTGCCGCCGTTGCCACCATTCGGCGGGTCGGTTTCGTTTCCACGGTTGCTCGTATTGTCGTGATTGGCGGAGGTGTCACCCGCGTTGATGACGGCGCACATGAAGTGATTGGGGAAGCTGCTGCTCCCGCAACTCTCAGATCCGGAACCATAGGCTTCATCTTCAGTTGCCAAATAGCTCAGATCGGATTCGCGACTGTTGTCGCTGACCGTGCTCTTGACTGTTGTCGGGGTGTTGAGTTCACTGAGGGTGCCGATCGATGGAAGGAACCATGATGCTGGGGAAATCGAAGGCACCGTCGGCTGGTCAGGCACACGAAGCGTGCCCATCTGACCAACTTGGAAGCGGAAGCTCCCGATCGCCAGGCTGATTCTGTCGCCCATGGACTCGAAGGCCAGGTGAGTGGCCGGCGTGTGGATGGTGAAGTCGAACGCGCCGAAGAGTTGGCGAATCTCCGCTATTGCGGAGTTGTAGATCACGGTTGATGGGACCAAAGAAGCCGCAACATCAGCACTCCCAATTCCCACAGACGGCGCCAATTGACGAGGTTTTAACTCATCAATGCCATTGTTATGGACTTGGGTTTTGGAGAAGGAGGGACCACTGGAGACATCTATCGGCTAGCAAACAAGCATACAGGGGACTCGAAGATTTACCCAGGTTCAGGCCTTGTATTGGTCCCTACTCTTGCTTGTCTGCTCGTGGAATTATCAACGGAATCGAAGATTACAATGGTGCGCAGATGCAATCTGGCGAGGGTTGTGGAAGCTAGGGTTGCGTGTGTCCTCATCGCCGCCCCCTCCGAGCCTTTATATAGATAGGCTAGGTCTCGGGTAGCAGGTCGAGTCGGTTACATATTAGGGTTTTCCCCTTTTAACTTTATATCTTTAGCTTCTTCTTGTTCTTCAAGCAATCGAGAGTCCGTAGGTAACTCGAGTTCTTTATTTGGGCCTTGGCGACACTGTGGGCCTCTACGTATTCAGGCCGTATATACCAAGCTCGAGTACTTGTAGGGTATACCCATGTCACTACCAAAGTATACTTGTAAAGGGTGTTTGAAAGGTTTATGGTTGTTAAAAGTAATTAAAACAAGTAACAAGTTTGTGTGAAAGCGTGGTTGAACTCAATAGGGCTAAAGCGTTCTCAGGGATGTAGGATACACCACTAGCATAGTATTCTTGTTATATGCAACCAAGATAACATACTTCTTGTATCATGATATGTGTGGAGAGAGCCCCCATAATAAGATGTTCACGACAAGGCTTGTAGGAAACCACTTTGTTGACCCAAGTGTGAGGTCACCTCTAAATAACCACTTCGATGTCTGAGAGCACTCACCCATACAAACCACCGCAATTAAGGGTTTCACCATAGATATCGTAATTAGCTTAGGAGTCCCTCTTTAATTCCCCTTTGACCATGGAGGTTACGAGCTGGTGCCAATCTGTCACAGGGCATTCCGGGTACGCTTCCAAGACATGTCCAAAGGATTTATCCCTCCCTTTAGTCCCAAAGGCAAATGATATGCGGCCGACTATGCATACCATCTAAAGAGAGATATCAAACATAAATAATAATTATATCATAGACAAGCAAGTAATACGGACACGATAATAGATCATATTTATTACGAATTCATAATAATGCTAGGGTTTCTCCATCTCCCCAAGAACAAATGAACTACTCACTCATGAAAGCAATCAACAACATCATCATAATCAAATGAATGGATTAAAGTACGGGGGGAGATCTAATGCAAACCACAATTAGATCTTGAATTACAAGGAGATCTAATAGATGAAAGATGGAATAATGGTGGTGCTGAAGATGCAGTGGTTGATGATGAAGGGGATGATGTGTTGTCCTGCAATGATCCATGGATCAGCAGTGATTTTACCCTAGCCAAGTTCCTCCTTCAGTTCCCTCTCGGATGTGGTGTTTCGTGGTTTTTGGTGGCTGTGAATGTCGGATATCCCTCTCGTCTTTGCCACATAGAAGTATTTGACGAGGCAGTCGCGATGGTGCATGTTACGGGCAGACGGTACGGGCGGGCTCTGCCTATACCAGTGGTCATTAACCATACTGATGCTTTCTCTTCGATTGGTATTCTTCTAGGCGCGAAGGCATTTTCATAAAATGACTTTTATCACTTAGAAATATCATATAATTACACAATATGACACCTCTAATTGATATGTTCATATATGACTCCATGATTTCGGATCCTATTTAAACAAGAACAAAATAGCACGCGTAGGCGTGGTGAAATACAAAAATCCCTACTCTATTTATGCAAAAAAACAAAGGTAAATATGCTTCAATTTTGGATGCATCAACTCCCCCAAGCTAGGTTCTTGCTCGTCCCCGAGCAAGATGGTGGCTTATGGGCAAGATCATCATGTTCATGAGACATGAGTCGTTACAATAAATGAGGTAGAAATCGAAGGAGGAATACAACATCGGATGTAGAGATACGTCGGGGGTATTACCATACCCTTACACATTACATAACTTAGAGGCTTCCACACCTTTTTCAGTATCAATGAAATTATAAGAAGCTCCGGTGATTCAACATATCATATAATCATGGAGTTTAAAGATATGTAGCACTAAGTTTAGTAGTGAAGATTCATGATCATTTTTTATTCTCTTTTTTTCTATGTTTGATTCTTTTGATATCTTCTTTCTTCTTCTCTTTTGATACTTGTATGTCCATATTTTTACTTGCTCCATTTTATCTTTTTCTTTTCAGCAAGCTATTTGATCATGCTCACTACTTCAATGGCTTTAGAAAACTCTTAGTTATAATATGCTACCAGAATTCTTCTTCTCATAACTTAATCAATACTTCTATTGGTGTGGAAGTCCCTAAAATTATGACAGTTGAACAAGTATCATAACACTCAACCTAGTTCAATCATCTAATATAATAATCATAGTCAAACACAACTCGAATTATCATAAAGTCTCATAACTCAACGGATATAATTCTTCTCTTGAACAAAGGGAACTCGAAGTTGATGCAAATAATGAAAATTCGGAAATTTAAACCTAACAATGCATGCAGAAAAGTAAATATGCAAAAAACTGTAAGATAGATTACAAGGTTCTCACAGATCCCCCAAGCTTGGAGTCAAGACGGGTGGATCAAATAATCCCTTGCGATTATTTGATATCATGGCGTGCTTCATGGTGAACAAGTATTATTAGAGAGTGCCACTCGAAGCTTCTTGTTTGTCTTTTCTAGATCAGATATGCGTTCAAGACACTTCTATAGGTCTGAACGCAAGAGGAACATCCCATCAGCAACTTTACTCATCATGTCATTCAGTTCCTTCTTGCCTTCAAGATCCAAAAGGCACTTGCGCATGATCTCCATGTGGATAAGATCTTCTTTCTAGTACTTCTCTATCTTGTTAAGACGGTGTTCATTGTCCGGGACATGTGCGCCAACTGGCATGTCTAGGAGGTTGAGACCCCAATCCTTGTGTGGCTTCACACTCATACGCACGTTCATGGTGATCTTCTTTGTCGTCGACGTATGGGCCATAGTCTCCTGATAAATTCCTGAATTGGAGTGGTTAGACTTCTTATGCTTTGGTGAAGAACAGTTGACGGAGATGAGCTTGAGCAACTCTGTGCATCCCTTCCCATGGGGTTTCTTGGATTCATCCTCATCTTCAGGGTTCACTATTGCCAAGTAGTTTGGTTGCTTCCATCCCCTCTTTGATTGCTCCATGAAGATCTGGAACTCCTCGTCTTCAGAATCATCATCAGAATCGTAAGTGTACTTCTTATTCTTTGGGCTTAGGCTTTGAGCTTTGCAATCATCGGCTTCGATTGAGGAGGTCTAGAAACTACCCCATGAACGAGCCATGAGGTTTAGAGGCTTGCCTTTGCCTTGGATCGACTAGCGCATCAAATAGATTAGATCAGTTGATATAAGAGAGAGCGTAATCTCTAAAGAGACCTATAAAGGGTTAGAGGCAAGGTAAAATTCGTACTGGGAGGAAAAGGGTCGCCAAAGAAAAGAATCATAACAAATATGGAAACCAATAGGTGCAAAAAGAGGAATTTCGGGTCGTAATGACAAGTTGGTACGGGCGCACGCCTGTACGGCGCGCCCTTACCGGATCGTTTCCAAAAACAACACGGGCTGAAGTCGGTAACTAGTCAATCGACTAAGCAGTACGGGTGGTTCCTGCCCGTACTGCCCATCCGTACCGACTTCACAGCGGTTAATTTTTTTACGCAGAAAAGTGAATGAAAACTAGAAGAACCCACCGAATAGATAACGACCAGCCGTATGGGGGGCTGCGCCCGTACGGTGCTGTCGTACCGACTATGTGAAAACAAAATCGAGGCACCTGTAGTCTTAACGACCAGTAGTACGGGCGGATCTGGCCGTACTGCCCGCCCGTACCGATCTCGTAAGACCGGCAATGAACTCAGAAAATCAAGAGGAAATCAAATATGCAAAAATAAATAGCAGAAAATCATCCAGAACAAAGATGTTTTTAGGATGTCATAGGCCATGATCATCAAGGGAATATGGTCTCATTTGAGTTTTTTTTCTTCCTCTCTTCAAATAAAATAGGTCGTAGAAAATCACCAAAACCTTTGCAAGAAGATATAGAGAACTTTCTTTTTGGTAATGAGGTTCCCACGGGTATGTACACGGATAACACTTCTTTTGGATGATCAACCTCTTGGGTGTCCATGAACGTTTCCTCCACCTCTTCCTTCCTTTGTAAGATCTATAAATCAAATTCTTACAGAAGTAGAGTCCAACAGATCATTCTTGGCTTAACATCAGTGCTTTCTAGGATTTCCTTTAAGCCAACACGATTAGTATATACTCTAACCTTGGAGTCCATGATATAAGATCTAAATTTATCACAGGAAAAGACTACTGCGAAGAATTCTTTTTCTTCCATAGGATAGTTCTTTTGGGCCCCGTTTAAGGTGCAACTAGCATGATGAATGATATTAAGGTCATCACTAGCATACTCACAAAGAATTGCTCCTACAACTTCATGACTAGCTTCACAAAATAGCTCAAAAGGTTTCTTCCAATTAGGTGGTTTTATAATGGGAGCTTCAAGAAGGGCTTGTTTTAATCTGTTGAAAGAAGTAAGACATTTTTCATCAAAATTAAAATCAACATCCTTTTGAAGAAGGTTAGTTAATGGTCTAGCAGGTTTTGAAAAATTCTTAACGAATCTTCTACAAAATCCTACATGACCTAAAAAGCTTCTTCTACCTTTTATATCTCGAGGAGGGGTAACATTTCTATTGCTTCAATCTTTGCCTTATCGACTTCTATGCCCTTAACTGAGACTTTGTGACCGAGTACTATGCCTCCTTGGACCATGAAATGACATTTCTCCCAGTTCAAGACTAAGTTAGTGTATTCACATCTCTACAGAACTTTATGAAGATTATGGAGACAATGACTAAAGGAAGTTCCATAAATAGATAAATCATCTATGAACACTTCCATAATACTTTCAACATAATCGGCAAAAATAGTAGTCATGCATCTATGAAAAGTGGCAGGAGCATTGCAAAGACCAAAAGGCATACGACGATAAGCATAAAGGCCATAGGGACAAATGAAAGTAGTTTTTAGTTGATCATCAGGGTGTACAGCAATTTGGGAAAACCGGAATGGCCATCTAAGTAGCAAAAATGAGAATGCATAGCAAGCCTTTCTAAAGTTTGATCTATACATGGTAAAGGGTAGTGATCTTTCCGAGTTTCCTTATTTAGTTTCCTATAGTCGATGCGCATCTTGTGTCCAACAACAGTCCTAGTAGGTACTATTTCATTATGTTCATTTTCTACAACTGTAAACCCACCTTTCCTTGGAACACAATGAATAGGACTCATTCACTCTCCTCCACATGAAAGATGGCACCTGCATCCAACAAACATATTATTTCTTTTCTTACCTCCTCTTTCATGTGAGGTTTAAGATGTCACCGAAAGTCCGCGACCGACTGAGCTCCTTCCTCCATGAATATTCTATGGGTGGCTATCGAGGGACTGATCCCCTTCAAGTCATTCATCGAATACCCAAGAGCATTTCGATGCATACGGAGAACCTTCATTAAGTTCTCCTCATCTTTCTCTACAAGGTTAGCACTTACAATAACGAGAAAATTATTTGTCTCATCAAGAAACCTATATTTTAGTTCCTTTGATAAAGTTTTTAGAATTGGAGGAGGAAGAGCCTCATATCATTTCCTTATGGGTTCTTCATATTTTTGATTGATCTCGATGTCCACCTCCGGTGTGGAGTCGAGATAGTTAACTATTTCAGTTTTTTCTATGTCTTGAAGAATGTTATTATTGTTGATTAAACTTCTTGCTAGATCATCATTTGGAGTCTCGATGACTATCGAGGTTAAGTTTCAGATATTACCTTCTTCCTCACGTTCGCACTCATCATCATCTAATTCTTCAATAGCCGGTTTATGGTCAAATTTGGAGAAATGAAAATCCATTTCTCTTCATCAAACTTGAGAGAAACAGTTTGCTTCTTGCAGTCTATGTTCGCTCTTGCGGTATTTAGAAAAGTTCTTCCAAAAAAGATGGGACAATAAACATCAGTGAACATATCAAGCACAAAATCAATAGGATATTTGTAAGGTCCAATACAGATTGGTACATCCCTAATTATTCCCATAGGGACTCTGAGAGTTTTATCTACAAGCATTATAGTCATATTCGTATCTTCCAATTCAGCTAGAGCTAATTCGTTTTGAATTTTTAAATAAAAATTAAAAGGGATAATGTTAACAGTTGTACCAATATCCGAAAGGCCATAATAGGAAGTTCCTTCAAAAGTGCACGGAAGGATATACTTACCCACTTCTTTAGCTTTTACCTTTCCCAACAAATTGCTACACTTCCGAATCTAGCTCAATCATGTTGCAATGTGCAAACATGGTTAAAATATCTTCCTTTATTGATGCCTCTGCCTCTTGTACACGCTCTTCTTCAGCTTTCCTTATTTGTGTTCCCTCTTCTTGCTCCTTGAGAAATAATTCTTCCTCTTTGCGTTGATCCTCAAGTTGCTGAGCCATCATATGTCTTCTCACCGTCCTTCGAAAAGGAATGGGTTCAGCATATGGGGTACCTCCTTTAATAGCTCAACAGGGGCCATGATTATTGGATCTTGTTCAACAATTGGCTCGGGTGGTGGAGTATAATGAAGCTAGTCTTTATTTGGAGCTTCAATATGTTCTGTAAAAGGCTGGAGGATTTGCAAGATAATATCATCATCAAGTTCTAGTTCATTAGCAGTTTCTTTTACCTTACCGTAGTCTTTATAAGCATTGAGACAATCATATTCAATTTCTATACCCCCTTCGCCTCCTAAATCAAATCCCCATGTTTCTCTATTACGAAGAATTCATTCTAAAAGTTCCCAAGATTTTATTATAGTTAACTCCATGAAAGAACCTCCTGAATTCGTTTCAAGCTCATGTTTAATTTCTTGATTAAGTCCCTCCATAGAAAGTATGCAAAACGTACCATTCTGGTAAATCACGATGGGGAAATTTATGAAGTAGAGACTTGTACCTTTTGTAGGCTCTTACCAAACCTTCACCTAGGTGGTTCTTGAAGTTTGTAAGTGCCCTCCTTACTTCAGCAGTTTTTACCTTGGGAAAGAATCGAGACAAAAATTCTCCTTTAAGTTTTTCCCATGTATCAATTTTCTCTATAGGGCAAATTCTATACCAAGCCAAAGCAGTGCTGTTTAGAGATCGGCTAAATAGTTCAAGTTTCAATTCGTCATCAGAATAGCCTCTCAATTTAAGAGTCTAACATAGCTCTGTAAAATGTATTAAATGATTATAAGGATCCTCATCGGGATCATCTCCTGCAAAAGTTTTCTCTTTAATAATAGAGATAAAACGAGGGTTGACCTCGTACTTTGGTATGCTCCCACTCTGGAATTCTTTAACTAGTCCTCTATTGAATTTCCCGAGGTATTTTATAGCATCGAGCTCATTAATCAGTTCGAGTGCAGTCATGGTGCTCACCTGAAACTAGTAAACAAGTTTAGTAAAACAATGTGTAAAATAAGTAACTAAGAACAAAGACCAAAAGCGCTTAGACCCCCGGCAATGGCGCTAGAAAATAGCTTGATGACTGCAAGTACATAAACCAATTGTAGCTAGTTCTGAAGTAAAGATATCGAACCCACAGAGAGCTATTGGTAAAGGTCTTTATGCCCCTCGTTACTCTCTACCAAAGTATACGTGTACGATGTCTTTGATCTGAAGTAAAGGGTGTTTGAAAGGTTTATGGTTGTTTGCAGAAAAGTAATTAAAACAAGTAAAAGAAAATAAGTAACAAGTTTGTGTGAAAGCGTGGTTGAACTCAATAGGGATAAAGCGTTCTTGGGGATGTAGGATACACCACTAGCATAGTACTATTGTTATATGCAACCAAGATAACATACTTCTTGTGTCATGATATGTGTGGAGAGAGCCCCATAATAAGATGTTCACGACAAGGATCGTAGGAAGCCACTTTGTTGAGCCAAGTGTGAGGTCACCTCTAAATAACCACTGCAATGTCTGAGAGCAATCACCCATACAAACTACCACAATTAAGGGTTTCACGATGGATATCGTAATTAGCTTAAGGAGTCCCTCTTTAATCCCCCTTTGACCGTGTAGGTTACGAGCCGGTGTAAATCTATCACGAGGCATTCCGGGTATGCTTCCAAGACACGTCCAAAGGATTTCTCTATCCCTTTATTCTCGAAGGCAAATGATACGCGGCCGACTACGCATATCATCTAAAGAGAGAGATCAAACACATATCATAATTATATCATAGAAAATCAAGTCATACGGACACAAGAATAGATCATATTTATTACAAGTTCATAATTGTGCTAGGGTTTCTCCATCTCCCCAAGAATAAAGGAACTACTCACTCATGGAAGCAATCAACAACATCATCATAATCAAATGAATGGATTAAAGTATGGGGTAGATCTAATGCAAACCACAATTGGATCTGGCATTACAAAGAGATCTAATAGATGAAAGATGAAGTAATGGTTGTGATGATGATGCAGCGGTTGATGATGAAGGGGATGATGCGTTGTCCTCCAATGATCTATGGATCAGCAGGGATTTTACCCCATCCAAGTTCCTCCTACAGATCCCTCTCGGATGTGGTGTTTCGGGGTTTCTGGTGGCTGTGAATGTTGGATTTCCCTCTCGTCTTTGCCACAGAGAAGTATTTGACGAGGCGGTCGTGATGGCGCCTGGTACAGGCAGACGGTACGGGCGGGCTCCGCCTGTACCAGTGGTCGTTAACCATACTGATGCTTTCTCTTCGATTGGTATTCTTCCAGGCGCAAAGACATTTTTATAAAATGACTTTTATCACTTAGAAATATCATATAATTACACAATATGACACCTCTAATTGATATGTTCATATATGACTCCATGATTTGGAATCCTGTTGAAACAAGAACAAAATAGCGCATGTTGGCACGGTGAAATACAAAAATCTCTACTCTATTTATGAAAAAACAAAAGGTAAATATGCTTCAATTTTGGACGCATCACCCGCCGGTTAGTGAAGAAGGCATTCCAAGTGCAGTAGTTGTCGGGATCCTAATGAGGATCCATCTGCTTCTTCGGTGTGAGCTCGAGGTAGAAGTGTTTCGATATGGCCGCCTGGCGGGATGAACCTTGAGGCACGGGAGGGACAGGAACCTCTCCAGGGCTCAGCATCCAGCCGGCGGGTATGGGTAGCTAGAGGTGCACAACGCCTCGGTCTCCTTGAGGGTCAGAAAGGACTAGTAAGCGGTGTCCATTGTTGTGAGAGAGGAAGGTGTGGATGTGTGGATGGCGACGACGATCGGCCTAGATATAGAGGGAAAGGGCAGGAAAACATGGCGAGGAGCGAGGGGAAATAGAGGGAAAGCATGACGCATGGCTTGACGGCTCTGAGAATGACAGGAAATATCTTTGGTTCCAGTTAGTGGCTCCAACCGGGATTAAAGGCCCTCAAAATATCTTTATTCCCACTTACTAGTGTTAGTATGAAATATTATATTTTAATGGGTAGGTTATTTGTATGTAAATATTTTGGTATATTACATGTATTTTTATGAATTTTAAATAATAAAATATGTTGTTTCCAAGGATTATACTAAATAGGATATATGTTACACAATAAATTGTTTCATTTAAGTTGTATAACAGAGTATGATAATAGATTTAAATTATAGATCTTCTTTTTCTGAAAATTTTGATATATAATACATAATTTTCTTAATTATGTGTATTTGTTTTCATTTTGGCGCCAAAAAGAACCTTTAGTCCAGGTTTGATCCACCAACCGGGACTAAAGGGTTGGTGGATCAAACCGGGGCTAAAGGGGTGCGGCTCGCATACAAAAAGCGGCGGCCGAACCAGGGCTAAAGGGGATAGGTATAAATACCCACCCTCTCCATCCTAGTTCGAGCCATGAACCGAAGCACACACGTCTTCTTCATCGCCGTCGCCCATGCCCGTGGAGAGGAGGACCGCGTCGCTCGCCGCTTCGTCCACCGCACCGTTGCACCACCCTCGCGGTGCTCCGGCTTCCCCTCTGCCGCCCTCTCCATGCTCCGACCGCCCCCGTCGTGCTCCAGCTATGTCGTCCCACAGGTGAGACCTCTGGCTGACGTTTTAAGATATTGTTATGTGTTTAGGGATTATTTAGTGTTTAATTTAGGATTATTTAGTGTTTAGTTTAGGATAATTTAGTGTTTAGGATTATTTAGTGTTTAGGATTATTTAGTGTTTATTTTTAGGATTGTTTAGTCTTTAGGATTTATTTAGTGTTTAATTTAGGATTGTTTAGTGTTTAGTGTTTAGGTTATGATTGTGTTTTGGTTATGATTTATTTAGAGTTTTAATAAATTAGTGTTTAGGTTTAATTTATTGTTTAGATTATGCCCATCACGCATCCTCATCGTCGACTCGATGGCAGCGATGAAGTACTAGCTCTGTTGGGCATGTCCGAGACTGGGCAACACCGGGTTCACAATGGGAGGTGCTAACTTTCGGGACGCATAGCTTGGTGAGGAATCCGGGTCTCGTCGTCGACCCGGAGCTTCTTTGAACGGTCACGTGGTCCACAATCGGTGCAGAGGGAGTCAGGCCCCGAGAAGGTGGTACAGAATCTTGTCAGGGAGGAGCACGTCCATCGCTATATGGCTGCGTTGGACGTCAGGTTCTCCAATACCTGGCAGTTTCCTCAAGGATCTCACCCGAGCTATGCTTCTATGATGGTTCCTTCTCTTTGAGTGTTCAGATCCCGCGGTTCAGAACCCGGGAGTCGACGTCCAGTTTGATTGAGCGATATGTATTAGTGATATTATTTGATATTATTGTTGCATTAACTAGATTATCCAAGATATATTATTATTTCATTAGTACTTTATCTTTCTTCTGTTAAGCTAAATTATTTTATCGTTCTTCTATTTTTACATTAAAGATATAAAAATAGAAGTGTGGTTTAGGGTTTTAGGGTCATCGTCACAATTGTAATATTCTTTTACTTTAATGCAAAATTGTTTAATCTTTCTTCTATATTAGTTAAGCTACAGACAGTAGAGACCGTGAAGACGTGGTTCTCGACATGATAGATTATGACGGAGCAGACGATGGTGGAGATGATGGCTCCCAATATCTTAACTTGTTTGGAGCAGACGATGATGGAGCAGACGACGATGGAGACGCCTTATCAAAGTCCGGCGAGGTATATAAAGCCTCTTCTGATCGCTAGTAGATGCATTAATTGATTCATATATATATACTAACGATTTTTTCTTATCATAGATCTCCGTATCAGGTCAATATTCTATAAGGAAACGGGACCCGGCCAGAAAGTTGGCTGATGGTGCGCGTTTCACAATTGACTTAGTCTCTGAGTTGGGTCAACCGCTAGAGCCCAAAGAGAGCGCATCTGCATTTGTACATCAATGCGAATTAATGGTTAGGGACACCATCTCGATCACCACTCAGGATTGGAATAAGCCAGGAAAAAAATGGATCCAGTTGGAGCTAGTTTTGTTGACAACAGAGCCAAAAATTGTCTATGGAACTTGCTCATAAACCATGTGGTATAGATAGAGTCTAAAAATCCATGTAATGATCTCCATGTAATCAAATAGACGGGCTCTAGTCCCGGCTAGGACTCGTATACCAAACTATATATATGTATGTATGCTCGTAAGAGAAATTATACTATATATGCATCAAGGTGTATACTATGTAGTAGCGTCATGTATGTATACGAAAACTTGTTTGAAATGAAAAATAATTGAACACAAAACACAAAATATAAAGGAAAACACAAAACCCTAAACCTAAAACCCATCTCCTTCCGTGGTAGCCGATTTTCCCAAAATGTTGTCGCGAGAGAGACCCTTTAGCCTCGGTTCGTGTTACGAACCAGGACTAAACATCCTCCAGCCCAGTGCACTACGAGGGGCCACGTGGAGTCCCTCTAGTCCCGGTTTGTAACAGAACCGGGACTAATGGTCGAACCTCTAGTCCCGATTCGGCAATCCCGGTTGCGCAACCGGGACTAAAGGCCATTAAGAACCGTGACTAGAGGCGTGTTTTCTACTAGTGGGGGTAGACCCATGTGTTGGGGTGTAGAAAACAAAAAAATTCCTACGATGGGAACTATACACCAATATCTATCTACTAGATACAAGCAACGGGTGGATATACATCCATAGAGAACTTACCCTCGAAGACAACAAAGCTTTGTTAACGAGTTGGACCTCGTGGACGATGTAGTCGAACACTTGCCGATCTCAAGATCATGTGGAAGTCCTAGCGCCACAAATCAGCAGCGCATCCGTCCTCGCACACACGTTCAGGCCACTAAACAACCTCCATCACCTCGCTCCAGAGAATCAGCGGAAGCAGCAACTCCTTCCAAACGAAATACCACCGGGAACATGTATCTCGCTAATCCGAGACCATGGGGGAATATATCTAGAAGGGGAGAGATCCTTCACGAGGAGGTGTACTTTGTGAGGGAGGAGAGGGGGCCTTTTATGGGAGAGGGGGGCTTATCCCCTCCCCATGGACGGTGCCCAAGGGGGTTCCCCCACCTCTTCCTCATTCATGTGGTGGAAGCTCCACTCACATAAACATGCCTCCACTCAAAGTTCCACTCACATGCATTAAATTTCCACCAAATTGAATGCAACTCTCATTGAATAAAACTCTTTTATTTATTTTATTCAGAATTTTGTTAATTACTTTAATTAACAAACATTCACGTAAAACCCTCTGCAACATTTCAATATCACATGCAGAACCAATTTCTGCAATTTCACCCGAACCAATTCCGGTTTCCATCGAAATGATTCCAGCGCTTTGCAATTCTTTTGTCTGAAACATATATGCTCCAAATGGTGTTTGGCAACCCTTAAGTGTGTCACCCTACGGTTTACAAATAATGCAGACATGATCAAAACTCCTCTCAGATCAATAATCTGAAGTGGGACCTGGAGATCCATTCTGACTCTTGCACATTCAACGATGACTTATGTGATCATGAGAACCTTTAACGCTAGTAGCTTAATCCCTTTGTCTCATGATATATTACATGTCCGAGATTCAATCATTGGTATCCAAATACCTAATTTGATCTCATTACCGACATGCACTCTTTTCTCGTTCTCGTGATATAACATTCTAGTGATCACATCACTTGCTTGCAAGCTATTCTCAATGTGATATCACCGAGAGGGCCCAGAGTATATCTATTCGTCATCAGGATGGAAAAATCCCACTCTTGATCCATGAGCCTCTACATAACACCTTTGTAGCCCTGAACCCACCTTTATAGTCACCCTTTTATAGTGTGATGTTTGATGTTATCAAGATACTCTTCTGGTGTTAGTGATTAACATCATCTCATGGTCTAAGGACTAGGATTACTCCGTTTGATGTGATAGCAATATAAACTCAATGACTTTGATCGTAATGCTATACTTAGGATGAATGTTCATCACATCATTTCACCAATGTTGTGACCTCGTTATTAACGACATCCAATGTCCATGATCAAGAAACTTTGATCATCTTGTTAATCAACGAGCTAGTTGAAAGAGAGGCATAACTAGGAACTTTCCATTTGTTTATTAAACACACATGTATTAACGTTTCCGTATTAATAAAATTATAGCATGCAAAATAAACATCTATCATATACTTGGAATATACATAATAACAACTTTATTATTGCCTCTCAGGGCATATTCCCTTCAGTCTCCCACTTGCACTAGAGACAATAATCTAGTTACATAGTGATAAATCTAACACCCATGGAGTTTTGGTGTCGATCATGTTTTTCCCTAGCGTGAACTTTAGTCAATGGATCTGCAACATTGAGATACGTGTGTACTTTACAAATCTTTATATCTCCATCCTTGACATGCTCTCGGATGGAGTGAAATCGGCGCTTAATATGCTTGGAATTCTTGTGAGACCTTGGTTCCTTGGCGTTGGCTATGGCTCCATCGTTGTCACAATAGATAACCATTAGGTCCAATGCACTAGGAACCACACCCAGTTCGGTTATGAACTCCTTCATGTAAACCGCTTCCTGCGTCACTTCTGTTAGGGATATACTTTCCGGGTATCCTCACAGTTCCTCACTGACCAGGGTGGCCCACTTCGGGTTAGAGCTTTGCTTCATGGGCGGCCCAGTTGGGAGAGAAGACAGATTCCAATCCGGCTACGGGAAGGCCCAGACTTACCGACTTAGGCCCATAATGTTACTTGTAGTTCAAGATGTACTCTGTAACCAACTCTCAGTCGTAGCCGGATTGATCTCTCCTATAAACCCTAGGCCGGATATCTATATAAGCCATCCTAGGGAGAGCCTTTAGGACACCCAATACTTTAGACCCTCAACTCGCACAGGCGAAACCATTGTAACCCATATTCCGGCTCTGCCGTATTACTGGATTGCTAGCAGGAGCAGGATCCGTCCAAAGTCGGCGGATTCGAACCTAGGTAAACTTGTGTGCTCACCGTCCCAGAATATCGTACGTCTCACCCCCCCTCTCTTCCGCATGCCTCGAGGACCCCCTCATGGCGTACTTGTCATCAATCCGACGATAGTTGGCGCCCACTGAGGGGCAAGTGAGCTTCGGATCTGCGTTCCGAGCGGAATCTGCAAGAATCGGAATCGGCGAGACTATCGTCGTCGGTCGCATCCTCTATGCCAGCGACGTCCCTCTCATCATTCTCGATGAGACTTGGATTCCGGCTAGGGAAGCCGTGACTGCCTATACAATCATGTCTTTTGGTGAGATCGATGTTTACATCGGTTTCGCTAAAACTGCCCAACCCACCCCAGCGGTGATGATAGAGGCAGAAGAATCTTCTGGGTCCCCTTTGTCCGCGGAGGCGGCAGAGTTCTGGATCTCAGAAAACCCTAATCCCACCCAGCCCGCACCAGTTGCGGAGATAGTGGAGAAATCCGAGCCTGAAGAAGACCTCACGGTCCAAGTTGAATCTAGAGTGGATCTCGCTGGAGAAGCCGGATCCCAGATCGACCCACCCGTGGAAGTCGAAATCCAGGAGGAACATATCAACAACACTGATTCCGGCTCTGACGATGCCGGGACAGACAGGCCTTTCCTCAGGTACACACTAAGACGTATGATACTGCAAGGCACTAGCGCAGATGCAATACTCGAAAGCATTAAAATTTTCGATATGGTTGATCGTGAAAGCCACAGGTACCTCAGGAAGCATGCATCGCACTTTGTCGGATATGTTGGATCCAGATCCGGCTCTGTCGATGCTGGAGAAAACACCGACTCGGTGCTGGAGGCAATTGGAACAAACGCCGACATTCCCGCATCCTCAGATGAATCAATGACATCGGCAGATTTCTGAAAGTTCTCCGCAGAATATGAGGAGGAGTACAACTCCAAAGCTGCAAAAGAAGGAGAAGCCATGGATGAAGGATCTGGGGAACACTCTCCCAAAGCATAGGATGACATGGACGTCGGAGATAATCCTGAGGTCCAAATGTCCGAAAGTACCGATCAGAGCTTGACTTCAGGAAATGGACCCAAAGCCGTCTTTGCTACCGGCGCTGCCAAGAAGGCAAAGAAGAAGAACAAGAAGAACAAGACCCCGGCAAAAGACCCTCTGACAGAGGAGGTGATTGCCGAGGAATACGAGGAAGACTCGGATGGAGCACTTATCCCAGACGAGCCGAAAAAAGAAGCATTCGTGGATGGACACGTGATCACTGAAGGTGCGCGTAAACTCATCAATGTTGCCTTAACCACACCTATCCCTACAGCTGCAGAACTTACTGCAGATGAGCTGGACGAAAGGGCCCAGGCCCTAGAAGCGCATCGTCAATAACTCCTTGATGAAGCCAAAAACATCGAGGTGGAGAAGAAGTGCATGTCAACCAAGGAGTACATGTCCCGTCTACATCAGAAGACACGGAAGCGTCACATAGATGAAAACCAATTCCCACGTGTCCATGCCGTCCTTTTCAGAGATGAGGTGGGGAAGCCACGGAAGGATAGCAACGGAGATTGGGTATACCCAACACCAGTGCAAAATACCGTGGCAGCTCGTGAAATTCTATCAGCTAATCTAGGGCCAGAGGAGATACGCTTGGGTATCAAGCTACTCAACAAGGGACTGGAGCAGCAGAAGGTCGCCCTGTCCGGAAGTCAAAAACTGGTCTCGGATTCTGACCAATGTCGCACAGATCTGGCATGGGCTGACGTAAGATCTCATTACGTTCGGGCGCAGTACCATCACCCCGAACGCAGGGAAGACAATTGTTCAAGAACCGGATCGTCGGGACAGCATCGCAGAGCTACACATAACTGGAGCAATGTCGCTCCAGCAGCCGAGAAAGACACGATCGCTGCACTGAATCCGAGGAATCCTCCCCGACGAGAATTCAATAATCGAAAGGGAGAAGATAAGGAGAAACCTCGAGAGGAGGATCGTCAGAGAATGCCACCTCCTAGACATGAGAGCCGTCCGGCTGAGCCTCACCATGGTGGGAACGACGGACGAAGGAACGACGGAAACCACGCTGGAACAAGCCGGCAGGGGGCTCGTCATAGTCAAGAACCTCCCCAGAACCGGAATAATGATGCTTCGGACGGAGGCCGGCGATCAGCCGGAAACTATCCAGCTGCACCACCCTCTCCACCACACAGTTATCACAACAGCCCCCAAGGAGGTCAAGGAGGACGACATGGCGGATGAGGTGGTGGCAGAAGCCGAAGTCCGGCTCCAAGGCACCGCAGCCACAACCGACATTCAGGACGATCTCTATCCCCGAACGACGCAGGGCATAGGATCAACTCCAACATAGAGGCTCGGCGCTATGAAAACGATGACGTGTACGTGGGCCCAAAGTGCTTCGGACCACGCATCAGAGCTACAAAATTCCCGGAAGGATTTGCTATCTTAAGACATATCCAAGCCTACGACGGCATTGCTCGGCCAGCACCTGGTTACAGGATTTCTTCCAAGCTTGCTGCATCACTAAAGGCGGAAACAGCCTGGTCGCAACCCGATATCTCCCGGCAAACACCATCTCAGACGGCACGATCATGGCTCAATGAACTTCCGGCAAACACCATCCACAACTAGTATGACTTGCAAAGTTCGTTCTTTCGGAATTTTGAAGGCACATATCGGAGGCCCTATACGGTTGGAGACCTACAGCGTTGCACCCAGAAAGCCGGAGAAACTTGCCGGGATTATCTCGGATGATGGATCGACACAAAGAACTCCTGCGAAGGAGTAAACGATCAAACTGCGATTGAAGCTTTCATCGCAGGTCTCCCAATTGGTTTACTGCGCCATCGCTTGAAGTGTGATAAGGTTACTGATCTGGGGGAGATGATAGAAACAGCGAGCAAGTATGCAGATGCTGACGACGATGCAGAGGGATTACTCAATGCCCTGGTTGTGCCTCAGTCGGCAAAACAACCAAAGCAACAAGCTCAGAAGCGCAAAAATACCTCGGAAGAAAAACCCAACGCGGAGACAGCAGTGGTCACTACTGTTTCCAGGTCTGGAGGACGAGGAGGACGTGGCGAGGCCGCGGGCGTGGCGTGGGATGTCAAGGATCCAAGGCAGAGGAGAGCAACAACCAGGCAAAACCTACACTTGGGCCGACATTGCCAATAACCCATGTGTGCATCATTTAGACGCCAATGGGGGCTCGTCCCACACCAACGCTGAATGTCGTTTTAATGACGACATCAAGAGAGATGATACCGCAGGCTACAAAGCTAAGCGGAAGAACGGAAAGAAAAATCCCGGAAAAGACAAGGAGACCAAGGAAGATTCCGACATGGAGGAAGCTGATGCTTCAAATCCCAAGTAGGAAGGGAAGAAGACTTTTCCCACCAAGAAGGACACTTACGTCACCTTCCTCGGAACTCAACCAGCAAAGGTCAAGAAAGCAGTTCTCCACGAGCTCAATGCAACAGTTCCGGCTATCCCTCAGTATCTAGACTGGTCGGAAGTGGCAATCACGTTTGATCGCGCTGATCATCCGCCTAAACTACACAGGCGAGGAAAATACACCTTAATCGTCAGTCCACTTATTGACAGTTATGGTTTCTCCAAGACCCTCATGGACGGTGGTAGCAGCATCAATATTCTCTATGTCGAAACGCTACGCCGGATGAAGATCTCGGAAACACAGCTGAACCATAGCTTTGTGATCTTTCACGGAGTTGTCCCAGGAAGACAAGCTAATTCCCTAGGAGAGATCACTTTGGATGTTACTTTTGGAACTCCAAAGAATTATCGGACGGAGGCACTTTCCTTCGATGTGGTCCCGTTCAAGAGCGCATACCACGCTATATTCGGACGTCTGGCTTACTGGGCTTTTATGGCTCATCCATGTTACATTTACAATATGATGAAAATTCCAGGTCCCAACGGCGTGATCACCATCAGGGGAGACCCGAAGAAGGCGCGAGAGTGCGAAGATGGAAATGCCGCCTTTGTCGAAGTCGTGCTGCACGCCCAGGAGTACCAGGAGATCAAGAAGAGCATAGATCCGTCCGAGATGCCCACAACGAAGAAGGAGGTCACAAAGCCAAATATGGAGTTCAAGGCATCAGAAGAGACGAAGACGACGCCGTTGAAGGATTATGACCCCTCCAAGGTGGCACAGATAGGCGTAGGCCTAAGTAGCGCATAGGAAACCACGCTCGTCAAGTTCCTCCAAGCAAATCAAGATATCTTCGCATGGCAGCCATCTGACATGACCAGAGTACCTAGGGAACTTGCCGAGCACTCTCTAAATGTAAACCCGAACGCTAAACCCATCAAACAGTCCTTACGACGATTTGGCGATGAAAAGCGTAAGGCAATAGCTAAGGAACTAGCGCGGCTTGAGTTAGCCAGATTCATAGAAGAGGTCATCCATACTGATTGGTCGGCCAACCCTGTAATGGTCCCTAAAAAGGACACTACTGATTTAAGGATGTGTGTTGATTATACTGCCTTGAACAAGGCTTGTCCAAAAGATCTGTTCGCTCTGCCTAGAATTGATCAAGTTATCGATTCTACGGTAGGCTCGGAACTCCTCTGTTTTCTCGACGTATATTCCGGTTATCACCAAATCAGGATGAAGGAATCTGACAAAGTCAAAACTTCATTCATAACCCCCTTTAGAACCTTCTGTTTTGTTACGATGCCCTTTGGGCTGAAGAACGCAGGAGCTACGTACCAGCGCATGATGCAGCGTTGCCTCCATGATCAACTCGGACGCAATGTACATGCATACGTGGATGATATCGCGGTCATGTCCAAAAAGAAGGAAACACTGATTTCTGACTAGGAGGAAACGTTCGCCAATCTACGAAAATACAACATCATGCTTAACCCGAAGAAATGCTTCTGTGGAATACCAGCCGGAAAATTGTTAGGTTTCCTCGTGTCTCAAGGAGGCATAGAGGTGAACCGTGACAAGATCAAGGCTATTCTCAATATTTCCAGGCCAACTCGCCTGAAGGACGTACAAAGATTAACTGGTTGCATTGCTGTAGTCAGTCGATTTGTAAGCCGGCTTGGTGAAAGAGCCGCACCATTATACAAACTCCTGAAGAAGACCAAGGATTTTGTCTGGACTAATGAAGCAGAAGCTGCACTACAAGACCTGAAGAAAGTACTCTCATCTGCTCCTATCCTTGCTGCGCCGGAACCTCAGGAACCGATGTTGCTCTACATTTCTATGACAAATAAGGTTGTCAGTATCGTTATGGTAGTGGAGAGACCAGAAGAAAATCAGGAACACCTGGTGCAGCGTCCGACGTACTTTGTCAGCGAGGTCCTGACAGAATCAAAACAGTGATATCCGCACTATCAAAAGTTGGCTTACGGTGTTTTTTCTAGCATCTCGTAAGTTACAACACTATTTTCAGGAGCATCCAATTACCATGGTGAGCAAATCTCCCATGAGAGATATAATCAACAATAGCGATGACACAGGACGCGTCGCCAAATGGGGCATAGAGCTTGCAGCTTTCGATATTGAGTACAAACCCCGGACAGCAATCAAATCCCAGATCCTTGCTGACTTTGTCACTGATTGGATAGAGACCAAGGAGAACATGGTCCTTCCTAAGTCGGAATATTGGACCCTCTTTTTCGATGGGTCTAAGGCTCGAGGGGGCTCGGGGGCTGGCGTGGTGCTCAAATCACCCCAAGGAGATAAACTTTTATATGTGTTGCAGATCCACTTCACAGCGACAAACAACATTGCCGAGTATGAAGCACTGCTGCATGGAATCCGGATTGCTAAGGATATTGGCATCCAACGTTTGATGTGTTACAGAGATTCAGATCTTGTTGCTCAGCAAGTCTCAGATATTTGTAATGCAAATAAGCACATGGTAGCATATAAAGCTGTCGTGGATGATCTATCTAAATCGTTTGAGGGGTTTGAAGTTCAACACATCCCTCGAGCAGAAAATGAGGAAGCAGATGCACTATCTCGAATAGGCTCTGCGCGGAAAGAGGTCCCGGATGGCGCATTTTTAGAGCACCTCAAAGTTCCCTCGATAAAGGGAGTAGGTGAGGAATATCCGACCAAATCCGACTCACCTTTGATAGAAGTTCTGGCTGTAATCCCTAGCTGGACTCAACCCTACCTCGATTATTTGGTAGATGGCAAATTACCCGAAAACGAGGTACTGAGCCGACAGATTATCCGACGAGCAAAAGCCTATACTATCGTTAAAGGTGAGCTCTATAAACGGAGTGTTTCTGGGGGTTTTCAGCGCTGTGTATCTCCGGAAGAAGGAGTGGAAATCTTAAGGGAAATCCACGAAGGCGAGTGTGGTCACCACGCTGCAGCCAAATCTTTAGTGGCAAAAGCTTTTCGACATGGATTTTTCTGTCTTACAGCTCAGGCAGATGCCGAACGATTACTCAAGACATGCAAAGGCTGCCAAAAGTACGCCAAGCAAGCTCATGTTCCGGCTGATCAGCTGCGAACAATACCTATAACATGGCCCTTTGCGGTCTGGGGGCTTAATATGGTAGGACCTTTGAAACAAGCCCCAAGTGGATTCACTCACCTCTTAGTGATGGTGGACAAATTCACAAAGTGGATCGAGGCTAAACATGTCACTAGTTGTGATGGAGCAACAACCAAAAGATTTGTCGAGGATGTTATGATCCGGTATGGTTATCTGCATAGTATTATCACGGACAACGGGAGTAACTTTTCCATGCGAGAATTGGCTGAATTCTGCGATGAGAAAAATATCCGGCTTGACATTGTGTCAGTCTCACATCCACAGGCTAACGGACAAGTCGAAAGAGCAAATGGTTTAATTCTACAAGGCTTGAAACCAAGACTCGAAGCACCACTACGACGTGCTGCGGGGGCTTGGGCAAAGGAATTACCCTCTGTAATTTGGAGTTTATGAACAACTCCGAACAGGTCAACAGGATACACACCTTTCTTCTTGGTCTATGGCGTAGAAGCAGTTCTTCCTAGCGATTTAATTCATACTTCTCCTAGAGTGGCCGCGTATATCGAAGAGGATGCCGAGATTTCTCGACAAAATGATCTCGACTTAGTCGAAGAAGTTCGCGTCGTTGCTGAAATGAGATCTACACCTATCAGCAGAAGTTACGCAAGTATCATAGCTAGAGAGTCCGAACTAGATCTTTCAACAAAGGTGATTTGGTTCTCCGGCTTGTGCAACAAAGAAAGCACAAACTTTCCCCAGTATGGGAAGGGCCCTTTTTAGTTAGTCGAGTATTACACAATGGATCGTACTACTTAACTAACATGAGGCCAGTCAAAGAAAGACCTGCTACTAAAAAGAGAAAGAGAGCTGGAGGCAGTTCAAATCCGGATGAGTTAGACAGACCGTGGAATATTGCTCAGCTACGTCCCTTTTATTCTTAGTTTATCCTTCTTTGTAATCATACATATGTACATGTTCTGTGAGAAATAAAAGTTTTGGTTACCTCAAAGTTTTTCTGAGAAGTTTTTACCATCTTATTTCCTAAATGATCATTTCATAGTCGAAAATCCCAGAATGCTTGTACTTTATGCTCATGTTCGTTCTGGTTTAGATTTCCGATTCTAAAACTGTTACCTTCGGGTATAACTCTAAAAAATTCTAGTCTTTACTTGGGTTATTTGTCTGATTGCTGGATGCGGGTATCTTCTGAGTAGTGAATTGTTGGTACTGGAAGCCGGCTTTGTTTCCGAGTTTAAACTGGTTTAGCAATTGAGCTCCGTTGCTCAGCAAATTTTCCGGCTGAAGGTTTAGCCGGGTCACGAAAGGGACGAGGCGGAAAGCCAGATAAACGATAAGTAGAGACGGAAAATTTCAAGTGCTTATGTGAACATTTCAGGCACGCAAAAATTTCGAAAGCCAAAAAGTGTTGAATAGATTAAAAGCTTAGCACTAGCAAAAGTCAATAGTACTTAATATTTACAAAACGCATCATGTCTTTCCAGAATAATACATAGTTTTCTGATCTATGATGCAGGAGTAGATGAAGGAGATGTAGGCTCGCTGGTTACTCTGCCTTGATATCGTTCCGAGATGTCCAGATCCGAGGTGGTCCGTTCGTCGTCGGAAACTTCTTCGGTTTCTTCTGGAGGAGGCGGCGGAGTATCTACGCGGGTGAAGAAGGGGATCTCGTAGCTGTTCAGATCAGCTACGTGGCACCCGTATCCGGCGCAGGAATGCATGATGGCTTGAAGGTCTTGCTCCTGGCCGTCTTCGTCTACCTTGTAGTACCCTCTGGTCACTTGCCATATCTCCATGTTTCCATGGTGGCTCATGACCATGGTGAGAGCGTTCTGCGCAGTAGTCCGCGCGTAGGACATGTTCCAGTCCTGAACAAGCTGCGGCATCTCCTTGGTCTTGTCCCGCACCTGAAAATCCGACATGCTTGGCATGTCAGGAATCCTGAGAGACTCGCCAATGTCTTCAATAGACTGGCGGAAGTCATGCAGAAGATCACCGACTTGAGTAAGACGGTGGGTGCGGGGCTCGGAGGAGGAAGAGTCCGTCAAGTTCAGAGGACCTATACACAAAACAAGTCAAGAAAAATCCGACATTGATGAAAGTCAAAGAAATGATAAGTCAGACAGATGGAATGTACCAAGAATGACGTCGTCAATCTTGGTCTTCTCCTCCCGAAGACTCTGGAGTTCAGCCCAGAGCGCTTCGGAGAGATCCTTCTCTCTGCCAAGCTCATTCTTGAGATCCGAGATAATTTTATCATGAGCAGCGATCTTGCGATCACGCTCTTCAGTGGCCATGGAGGAGGATTCAAAGACTTGAGCTATGCTCCTTTCATGATCCGCCTTGAGCTTATCCAGATCTTGGCGAAGTCCCTTATTCTCCACCACCAGGGTCTTGAGGTTCTCGGCCTCTTCAATCATAGCGATGGATTGTTTCACCAACGCTGTCAGTCAAAAAGAACAATAGTTCAGAAAAATTCGACATTAAAAAACCAAAAGACAAGGTTTGAATCTCGAAATGATTTACCTTCGGCTTCATCCTTAGCTACCTTGAGCTCAACATTTTTAAGCCGAAGAGCTTTGATCTCTCTCCGCTTATCGCAGACATTGGATAATAATTCCTGGTTATAGGAACATACTTTCTGTAAGTCAGAATACCCAAAGTCAGAAAGCTACGTAAGACTCGGGCTAATATTTTTTGCTAAAATATGAGCACGAGCCTTGGGGGCTACACTAGTTCATTCTTTGGCATCCTAATGAAGCATAAACTCGGATTCTATATCCTACTTCATGCTTCGGGGCTAGAGGATATGATATAACATAATGTAAAAACAAGAGTTGGAATTCCGACTTACATATTGCTCGCGGGTGAGTTTGTCTAAACCCGCGTTCACTTCAGCTGCCACCTTCTCGGCGAGGGTAAGAGGGATTACTGGGGCTGTTGGAAGCTCGCCAGTCCTGATCCTCTCGTCACGAAGGCAGACTTGAGCGAGAAGGTCAGAGAACTTGACGTCCTCTGCTTCTTGCGCTTCCTCCTCGGGGGATAGATGGCTTTTGTCCAGGACTTGCCTGGCCAGCCGCTGGATTTCCTCTGCAGATTTCTGGGATAGGCCAAACTTGGCAAGTTCCGAATATCTGAGGAGGTTTTCGGCGAAGACTTCAGCCGAGGGATCATTACCCGAAGAGGGTTCACCCTTATCTTGAGCTGACGCACCCACGGTGACGTCAGTCTGCGACCCAAGGATCGCAGGCTCCGTTGGAGGAGTCGGATCTTCTGTGACCACCGGAGAAGGAATGATCGCCGGAGTTGCAGAAGGTTGAGGGGCAAGAGTTGGAGGAGCCACGGCAGGAGAAGCTATGGTGAGCTTCGTCTATCACAGGGGCTTCGCAGGAATCCCTTTCCCCTTACCCTTGATGAGAGGCTTTGCTCTGAGAATGTAGTAAAGTCGGAAACATTACATCTTAGAAAGAAATTCGAGAAAGGTACAAAGGCGGAAATTGTGAATGAAAGTTACCTCTTCACAACAGGCACTTCCTTTGTGCCAATGGCCACTGTCGGAGCTTTGCGCTTCTTGAGCGCAAGGTCCGGCAATGGGACCACTTCAGTCTCCTGGGAAAACTCAGGAGGATATCCTTCGAGTGGAGCAAGCTCCGACTCGGGGAGGTCAGCAAGCTAAAAATAAGAAAACATATTAGCATTGCAGTATATAACTTAGAGATTGAAACACATAAAAGGTGTATTGATGGAAGCTTACCGGCACCACGGGGTTTTTCGCTGTGTACATATCTAGAGAAATCTCCGGAATCCTCCTCTCGATCCGCTCCTTGATCAGCCACTTGATCTGGCTGATGTAGCCTTGAGTGGTGTAGGATTTGGGGCTGATGCGGAGGGAGTCTTTTTTGGAAGACGTGATGGAATGCACCAGTCTATCCCCGTGGTGCTGAAGTGGCTGGATCCGACGTGAGACCCAGCACTGGACCAAGTCGGATCACTTCAGACCCATGTGCTTGATCAGATATTTGATCCGCCTCTTAGCGAGGATCAGATCGTCGGTGAGAGCCGGAGCAGCCTCGTCCCAGGAAGGCTGGGACGTGGCAGCTCCGTCGACAAAAGCCGGCAAAGCAGTAGCTTTGCCGGGAGCCGGAATATACCTATGATAGAAGAAAGTGGCTGGCCATTGTTTGACCGAGTCACTGGCAGAAATTTTGGGATATGACCGGTCTCGTCTAACAGAAAAGCTAATGGTGCCGGTGATGTAAGGAACACCGGCGGTAATGGAATTTCTCCGGACATGAAAATAGTACCGGAAGAGAAGCAAACTCGGCCTAATGCCGAGAAAGCCCTCGCAAAGCGCAGCATATGCGCTCATTTCTAGAAGAGAATTGGGAGGAAGATTGTGGAGTTGAACTCCATAGTGATCTATCACCTCGGAGAAGAACTCCGAGGAAGGAAAAGACAGACCTCGGTCTAGATGGGTGCCGAAGTGGACACGTTTGCCCTCGCGCGGGTTGGGGACAATTTCGCCGGAGACGCTCCGCCAGTCGCTGGCGGCGAGAAGCCCCTCCTTCTCCACGTTCTTGAGGCCGTCCTCGTCAAGGGCGCAGGGGATCCAGATTCCTCGGAAGCTCTCCTTCTCCGCAGCTGCTTCCGCCGACGCCGCCGCCGCTGCCGCCGCCAAACCAGAGGAAGAAGATGATGAAGCCATTTTTCTCCAGTGAGAAAGTGACCTAAAAGCGGCGGCGCTGGGAGTTTTCAGTGGGGGAAGGACGAGAGAGCTTTGAGCGCGCAGGAGGATCGGGAGGAAAGGAAACGGCAAAGACTGGTGGAAAGGAGAAGGAGAAATCCAAACCCCTTATATCCACCTAACTGCGCCAAGATTCGTGCAAAAGCTACAGTGTAACCGCCACGCGTCGTGGAAAGAACTGGGAAGGACCCACGCAATGATTGCGTCTCCTCGATCTCCACGCTCGCATTGAAACGGCGCATCGGTTCTGTGAACCGCGGACCCACCAACGGTCGTGCTGACGGCACGCCCGTCAGATGACGTGACTTGACCATGCTTGTGTCAGGTGGCGTGGAAACCAAGTTCCGGCTTAGTTTAAAATCGAGCTAGAAAATCCGAGTAACTAATTGATAGGTCCGACTTATTTTTAAGACCCGGATCATATATTTGTAAAGTTTCAGGAACCCTTCAAGATTCTGGAAGCCGAAGATCAAGCTAGACGATGATAAAATCCGACTTTGGATCTTGGAGGCCTCCGGGGGTTGCTGTTGGGGATATACTTTCCGGGTATCCTCACAGTTCCTCACTGACCAGGGTGGCCCACTTCGGGTTAGAACTTTGCTTCACGGGCGGCCCAGTCGGGAGAGAAGACAGAGTCCAATCCGGCTACGGGACGGCCCAGAAGACTTATCGACTTAGGCCCATGATGTTACTTGTAGTTCAAGATGTACTCTGTAACCAACTCTTAGTCGTAGTCGGATTGATCTCTCCTGTAAACCCTAGGCCAGATATCTATATAAGCCGTCCTAGGGAGAGCCTTTAGGACACCCAATACTTTAGACCCTCAACTCGCACAGACGATACCATTGTAACCCATATTCCGGCTCTACCGTATTACTGGATTGCTAGCAAGAGTAGGATCCATCCAAAGCCGGCAGATTCGAACCTGGGTAAACTTGTGTCCTCACCGTCCCGAAATACTGTACGTCTCACCCCCCTCTCTTCTGCACGCCTCGAGGACCCCCTCATGGCGTATTTGTCATCAATCCGACGACAGCTTCTGATGCATCAATATATTCCGCCTCCGTCGTTGATCCAGCCACCATAGGTTGTTTGGAACTCCTCCAACTAAATGTTGCTCCGTTCAACAGAAATACATATCCGTATTGAGACTTAGAGTCATCCGGATCGGTGTCAAAGCTAGCGTCGACATAATACTCAGCGACCAGGTCTTCTTCACCTCTGTATACAAGAAACATATCCTTAGTTCTTCTTAAGTACTTAAGGATATTCCTGACCGCTATCTAGTGTTCCGTACCTGGATTAGATTGGTACCTACTAGTTAAGCTAATAGCATGTGCCACATCCAGTCTTGTACATAGCATGGCGTACATTATAGAGCCTATAGCCGAAGCATAGGGGATTTTATCCGTTATCTCTCTTCCTTCCGCCGTAGCCGGACTTTGAGTCTTACTCAATGTCTTGCCTTGCAACATTGGTAAGAACCCCTTCTTACTTCCATCCATTTTAAACTTCTTTAAAATATTATCAAGGTATGTACTTTGTGATAGCCCTATTAGGCGCCTTGATCTATCTCTATAGATCTTTATGCCTAATATGTATGACGCCTCACCTAGGTCCTTCATTGAAAATTTGTTGTTTAGATAACTTCTAATACTGTTTAAAAGATCTATATCATCTCACCATAAGTTTGGATAAATCCAAAATCTTTCATCACCTCATAAAAGCAGAGATTCCAACTTCGTGATGCTTGCTTCAGTCCATAGATGGATCGCTGAAGCTTGCACACCTTGTTATTATCCTTAGGATTCACAAAACCCTTTGGTTGTATCATATACAACTCTTCTTCGATATTACCATTGAGGAATGCAGTTTTGACATCCATCTACCATATCTCATAATCGAAATAAGCAGCAATTCCTAACATAATCCTAACCGACTTTAGCATCACTACGGGAGAGAATGTCTCATCGTACCCTTGAATTTGTAGAAACCCCTTTGTGACAAGTCGAGCTTTATAGATGGTTACATTACAATCAACATTAGTTTTTCTTTTGAAAATCCATTTATTATCAACGGACTTTCTATCGTGAGGTAAGTCCACCAAGGGCCAAACCTGGTTTTCGTACATGGATTCCATCTCGTATTTCATGACTTCTAGCCATTTGTTTGAATCCGGGCTCATCATCACTTCTTCATACATCGTGAGGTCATCTATTTCATCGACCATGAAATTCATAACAGGATTACCGTACAGTTCAGGAGCTGCATGTCTCCTGCTCGACCTGCGCGGTTCGGTAGTGTCCTCTTTTGGAGTTTCATGATCATTATCATTAGTTCCCTCTTCGTTCGGTGAAGTCAACTCCGTAACAATTTCTGGCGCTGCGCTACTTGCCGTTGTATGAAGAGAAGGTTCAATGACCTCTTCGAGTTTTACCTTCCGACTACACACGCCTTTCACGAGAAACTCTTTCTCTAGAAATGATCCATTCTTGGCAATGAAAACCTTGCCCTCGGATCTGTGATAGAAGGAATACCCAATAGTTTCGTTAGGGTATCCTATGAAGGCACATTTTTCTGCTTTGCGTTCGAGTTTATCTGGTTGAAGTTTCTTCACATAAACATCGCAACTCCAAACTTTAAGAAATGACAGCTTAGGTTTGTTTCCAAACCATAATTCATATGATGTCTTTTCAACAGATATAGATGGTGCCCGATTTAGAGTGAATGCAGCAGTTGACAGTGCATAACCCCAAAATGACAGTGGCAAGTCAGTTAGAGACATCATAGATCGAACCATATCTAATAAAGTATGATTATGACATTCCGACACACCATTACATTGTGTTGTTCCGGCAGGCGTGAGTTGTGAAACTATTCCAGACTCTTTCATATGTGTGCTAAACTCATAACTTATATACTCATCTCCATGGTCAGACCCTAAAAATTTGATCTTTCTATTACGATTATTTTCCACGTCATTCTAAAATTCCTTGAACTTTTTAAAGGTTTTAGATTTGTGTTTCATCAAATAGATATACCCGTATCTACTCAAATCATCCGTGAAAGTAACAAAATAACGATAACCACCATGCTCCGACACACTCATTGGACCGCATACATCAGTATGTATGATTTCCAATAAATCTATCGCTTGTTCCATTGAACTGGAAAATGGTGTTCTAGTCATCTTGCCCATAAGGCATGGATCACATGTATCAAATGATTCAAAGTCAAGTGATTCCAAAAGTCCATCAGAATGGAGTTTCTTCATGCGTTTAACACCAATATGACCTAAACGGTAGTGCGACATATATGTAGATATATCGTGATCAAGTTTAATCCTTTTAGCATCAACAGTATGAATATGTGTAACACTATTATCGAGATCCAACATAAATAAACCATTCATCACAGGTGCATGACCATAAAAGATATCATTCATACAAATCGAACAACCATTGTTTTCAGATTTAAACAAATAACCACATCGCATTAAACAAGATCCGGATATAATGTTCATGCTCAGTGCAGGCACCAAATAATAATTATTTAAGTTTATAACTAATCCCGATGGTAGGTGGAGAGGCAGTGTTCCGACGGCGATCACATCAACTCTGGATCCATTCCCGACACGCATCCTGACCTCATCCCTTCCTAGTGGTAGCTTGTTCCGCAGCCCCTGATTCGAGTTAGATATATTAGCAACCGATCCAGTATCAAATACCCAGGTGCTACTGCGAGTACTAGTCAAGTACATATCAATAACATGTATATCATACATACCTTTGTTTGCCTTGCCAGCCTTCTTGTCTGTCAAGTACTTGGGGAAGTTGCGCTTCCAATGGCTGGTCCCCTTGCAATACTAGAACTTGGTATCAGACTTAGGGCCAGCTCGGGATTTCGTCTCAGGTGCGGCAACAGATCTGCCGCCCTTCTTTCCCTTTTCCTTACCCTTCTTGTATTTCTTGAAACCGTTGGTCTTATTGATCATCAACACTTGATGTTCTTTCTTGATCTCCACCTCTACAATCTTAAGCATTGACAGAAGCTCGGGGAGAGACTTCTTTCTGCCCTGCATATTGTAGTTCATCACGAAGCTCTTGTAGCTAGGTGGGAGAGATTGGAGAACACGATGTATGCCTAAGTCAATGGGAATCGTTATTCCCAAGGACACAAGCCTATCAGCGTACCTAGACATTTTGAGTACGTGCTCGCTAACGAAGTTGTCCTCTTCCATCATGCAGCTAAAGAACTTTTCAGAAGCATTGTAACTCTCTACGGCAGCATGAGTATCGAAAATCTTTTTCAGTTCACCCATGGTATCAAATGTATTGCAGTTTTCGAAACGCTTTTGAAGTTCTGGCTCTAGCCCATATAGTATGCAGCAATGAACTAATTTGTGCTCCTCCTGACGAGTCAGATAGACGGAAGTGCTACAGTATCTAATGCCATCTATGGTGAGATCCCCTATGATGTAGCGAATTGCCTCTATGAACTAAACAGAGCTAGCTACCTAAAACTTAATGAGTTGGCTAGTGAGTGTGAAAAGATCAAAGCTACTGAATGGGACATTCGTGGACGGGCTGACCACTGTTTCCGTGGCCAATATCACTGGAGGGTAAGCCTCTATGCCTACTGCCTTAATTTTTCTATAACTGTCTCCTGTTCGTATTTTATGTTATAGAATGATTTGGTAAAACCTGTGAAGTAACACGTTTCCTGTCTATTGTTCTGCATGTAGCCATGTATTCACCGAGAAAGTCTTAAGCTAAAGATTAAGGTATGCATGAAAGTGGTTCTGGATGAGATGGTCAAGTCTCTTGGATGGGACAAATCTACTGTCAAGTTTAATCCTGTCGGCGAGAACCTGTATGGCTGTGAACTGCTCCTGCATTTGAAACACGGTGGCGAAGATACTGCCAGCCAAATGGCTCCAATTGCCAGGGGAAAAGGCTCGTCCCAAGAGGAGGCTTTGGAAATTGCCTGTCAAAATGCTGTTTTTTTTCTAGAGGATGAAATGTATATTCATTTGATTGATGTGAACTACAGCAGAAGGTTGCATGCAGAGCTCTATGCTTCAGAGGCAAATGAGGTGGTAAATCTTCCTACCTCCTTAAATATGAAGATACTTGCTGAATGGAAGATTATGGTTAATGGACTGTGTGAGCGTGCAGAATAGTGTTGGAACGCAGTGGCTGAACATCCAGGGAAGGAGCCATGGAACCAGGTGTACAATGCAAAGTGTCAGTGTGCCGGGGCTCTAACTGATCTGCATGGAGCGTGTCTATCTAACCTACTTGTTGCAAAGGATCACCATGCTTTCATGAGCACCTGGGTGAACAAGTAAGCAGCGACTAGGGAGGCTACGAAAGTCTGTCATGTAATTACCGCATGAAATAAAATGTAGACCCTATGTATTTTAGGTATGTGTATGAACCCGCTGCAAGTCTATGTAAATTTGTAACCCTATTACTGAACCAGATGCTACTCCTAAGTATTTAGCTAATGTCAGCTCTGAACTTATTATTCGTGATTTTTTCCTACCTGCCGCAAGATAGCTGCTGCTCCTGATATTATGGTTTACCTATAGTCTTTTGTCAGTCTAAGCAAGTTTTTGTTGAACAAATCTGTTGCTACGCTAAGGTTTTGGTTTGTATAGGTACATCCGTTGCTCTGTCCGAACCAAGTATGATACTCCCTTTTGACGTGCGTCCTCCTCTTTCTGCTATTACATTGTATAGCTGGATCTGCTGTTGTCTCAGAAACAACTATGTTGATCTTTTGACGTTCCATATCTATTTCTGTTTCTAAGTCATCTGCTACCTTTGCATGTTACTACTCTCCTTCTTACTTTCTGTTTCCACCATTTCGTAAATACTCACGCCGATTATATTCGTAAAATGCCTCTAAACCAATGAGATCGTGCGCCCGGCGCACTATTCAATCTAGCGAAGAAAATGGGAGCTCCTATACCCCACTCCCTCATGAGGGAGGGAATCACTTCCGCTCAGAAGTTCCTACATGCACCACTCCCAATACGACCAAAATAACACATATTGTTTTACTTTTTTACCTTTTATTTTGTTTTCAGTTTAATTTTTTCTATTCATTTTTGTTTCCTTTTATTTACATTTATATTTTATTATTTTAAATATGAAAATTTAAGTTATGCGAACGGTTTTTGAAAAAGAAAATTTATTTTATTTGAATAATTTTCAAAAATGAACATTTATGTTATGTGAATAATTTTTCAAAAAAACAATTATCTTATCAGAACAATTTTTTATATGAATTTGTGTTATTTAAACTATTTTTTTAGACGAACATTAGTCTTAGTTGAACAAAAGAAAAGCTACCAATGACAGTATAATAACATTGTTTAACATAAACATTTATGTTATTTTAACTATTTTGGTTAGTAATTCTATTTTGTGTGAAGATTTATGTTATTTTAAACAAAAATGGAAAAGGATAAATAACATAGCAATTAGAATATAGAAAATAGTAGAAAAATTGTAAAAGGAAAGAAATTAAAAAAATAGAAAAAGGAAACTAAAAATAAAAGTAAAAATGAAAAGAAAAATAAAAACACAAAATAAAAAAATAACACTAGCAAAACAAGAAATAGAAAACCGTGAAAAATCGTTTAAAGGTCTCTAGAAGCTTCCCAAAATCCAGAAACTCTATGTGGCCGACCCACTTAGTCTTGAGAGGACTATAGGAAATACCCAAAAAATGAACAAAATAACATAAGTCACTAATTGTATGAGCCATACAATATATCAGGTGGTGTAATACCACCGCAGCGGCCGGCAAGCGTGTTGCCTATTGGGAGCAGAGGTGAGTCGGCTCATTTAAACAGTTTATCCTTTCTCTTAAGTTTTTGTATTTATTTTGATTTCCCTATATTTTATTTTGTTTTTCTATTCATAATTTTAATTTAAAAGATGAACATTTTTCGAAAAAACATGATCGTTTCTCAAAATGTATGAACAAAATTTCAAAAGCCATGAACAAAAGTTCAAAAAATGACGACCATTTTTCAAATAATTATGACTAATTTTTCCAAAAAATGAACATTTTCCCAAAAATCATGAACATTTTTTTAAAAAACATGAACTTTTTAAAAACAGTAAAAAATGAAACCCTAAATGTTTTTAAGAACAAATAATAGAAAATAAAAGAGAAATAGAAACAAAAATGAAAATAGAAACAAAAAGACAAAAAAAGAAAAAAAAAGCTAAATGTTCCGACCCAATACGACGATAGGTTATGTTGTGAAGCGCAGTTGTCCAATATTTATTGAAATGTTGTCTTAGGACCAATTCACCAAATGCCAACGGTCCATTTGCAATTTCCAAGAGAATGTGATGGGTCACCATAGACACTTTTCACATACATGGAGGCATTTCTCCGCAAGGCCTGGGTGAACGCGAGAGTACCTAGTGCTACATGGGCTTTGTGTGGTACCAGCTACCCCATAGATCTGGGTCGTTGGATGTGGATCAGGGACATGATGAAACCATAACATCTATCTAGCACATATGCATTGTGGACCCTCATGTTGTTCTAATTGGTGGCACATGATCCATCATCTCCAGTCTCTCCTCACGGTGCGCATAGCCCCCAAATCGTCCTAGGGTTGAAGGAGGTGAGACGCAGCTAAGCTTGATCAACTTTTCGAATACAGATCTGGACCAACTCTCTCATCCTCGGCTACTGCCAAGTGATGCAATGACGGAGATGCATGATGCTAGACCAACCCTTCGCGTCGTTGCCTCGCAGGCAGTCGTGCTACCATGCAGCACTCGTAGGATAAGAGCGTATGGCCACTGAATTGCAAGGGTCACTAGATGTTGCAGGAGATAAGCACTTCTATCTAGTTTATTCTTAAAAAATATGTCTAGGTAGATTGCTTGCACCTCCTAATTATGGAAATTAGCATTTGATCAAAGATTAACACAACAACATGGAAATTGTACAATTGGTATTGTGTCAAGAGCTTAGCGCAAAAACCATCTATGGAAGGAGCTTAATAAAATAGGCATGCTCGGACTTTGTATATTATAGGAAACATGCTCGTGCATTGCAACAGGACATAAATATTTCACTAATCGTTCCAAACATGTATTGTGCACATCAGAAATCATTGTCAGGACATAAATATTTTACTAATCGTGTCAAACATGTATTGTGCACATCAAGCATCATTGTCAAGACATAACTCTAATTTCCACAAGATGCGCATTAGGGAAATAATCTATGCTATGATTAAGCCGCTACCCTTACATGGGCAACAACACTATGATAAGATCTTCATGGTGTGATGCTGGAAAATCCCAACTAAAGTCAATATGCTTGTCCATCCGTACTGACTATGTCCATAAGAAAAATTATTCAACATCTTCCATGCATACACCCAAAATCCGGTCTTATACTTAATATGTTCTCGCACACATACAGTTCTTCTCTTTTGAGTCATCAGAATTATTCAGTTTGGAAGCAAGATATTGAAAAAGCACAATATTCCCAAAAACCGGTTGTGTGGTGCTGCCTTTGCAAATCAAATAGCAACAATGTTATGGAACAAAATTATGCAAGCAACTGCGTCAAGGACACAAGAGCAGTTTATAATGCACACATGATTTAGTTTATAATGCACACATGATTCAGCATATAACAAATTCATCCATTAAATGACATATTAAAAAATAATACCACTAATTTTGTGGAGGAATATTTGATTCAACTACCAAAGGCCTCAATATAGCAATATGTCTACCACTTTGAATAGAAAATACATAATCTCCATACATAACCAGCTAGAAATGGGTTGGTTCGTCTAAAATGGTCCTTCGATCAACCTATAGTGCATACTTACAATGTGGCACTAGCTGCTCATGTCTAGGGTGCTGTTACCGAATGGCCCAGTACTGCATAGTGCACGCCACCAGCTTGTTGGAAAAATCCCAAGTCCTACTCTTTCTTAAAAACCTCCATCTAGGAGATGTTAGGAATTCCATTAAGTCGAACTCCCAAATAAAGTAATACTCCATTAACTCCTTGACACACTTGTTCTGGTCCATGTCTTCAAACTCATCTATTACATACTTAACTTCAAACAAATTATCATATATGATCAAATAGCCTAAGAGAAATTTAAAAATGTCGAACAAAAAACATCAGGAGGGGAGTAGTAGTAGTACCATTAATCGCAAGCAAGACATGAGCACCTCCAGGATGGTCATTCAATTACTTGGTCACATCATAAATATGCAATGCATCTAGTAAAATGGCATAAGCTCGCCGAGCAATAAGATAAAAAGGCCTAGCAATAGGCATCTATTCGAAAACAATTTGGCGCCCCTGACCATCTCCAAGTGACGCCATAGAGGCCTAGGTCACCTTATAAAAAAGGCAAAGGAAAAGCAGGTGTTCACCGATTTAGTCTCACCACAAAACCTGCAACCTACCCGCTCATTCCACCTTTTATTTTGAAGTTCTTTGACCACCTAGATGCACCTAAACACACATCCAAGTGAACTGTTTTTCAGTAGCATTTGGGTTTTCCATAAGTCTAACATACACTGATATCTCCTACCCGGATACAGCACCATATTATAGAGCGACTTAGTAGATATTTCCCTTACTTGGTTTACAAGAACCAGACACATTTATCTTGCGCATCCGACTCCTGTTCAAAACATTAATTAAGAAGTATATCAAACTACCCTAAAATGCCTAAAAAAGGCTAATGTGGCAAAGGATTGGATGATGCACCAATGCGTTATATCGCTTCTCCATTATTTGGCTTTTAAAGAAACTTTATGAATTCTTCTTTAAAGTTGCACATGTACACAAACTGAGGAACATTACTATCTAGGGGAGCAGTGACAACATGCAACCTTCGTCAAAGCTAGCTTGTGTAAAATAGCAGGCACTAACCCTTTATTGTCCTTCTTGTTCAAGTTAAAACCTACACAATTATAAGGCACTAGTGCTTAAATACATTCTAGCAATACAAGGAACAATATACTAATTGTTGAATAAAGTTTACCAATCCGAAATTTTGATAGTTAGTAGCAAAAGTTGTTATTTTATTACCAGGTAACTATACGGTCTTGTTCAAGCATTGGCGCATAACGGGAGACTAGCTCAGTAGATTAGTTCTTTAGTTTAGGAATGAATGTTTTGCTTTCTTTTCTTTGATCTACTCGTTCATGAATTCCATCCAAATAGTAACTCCCCTTTTTGATAACAAGGCAAAAACCTGACCCGACATTCATGAGTTTCGAATGAAGAATGAAGAGTGCCATGCCCCTCCTTTTTGTCCCCCCCCCCCCCCCAAAAAAAACCGACACAGCAAGAAAACATATCCGCTTTAGCAACAAAGCGCTCATCCCTTGCTTGTTGCTTCATGTTCTTTCTATTCCATTCTGGGATAGGCGGCTAATTGCTAGAAACTAAAATAGAAAAGGGCGATAGCGATAAAGAAATACACCTCAAGTAAGGCATATCCATATGCAGCCGCTCGTTTTAAGGAGCTTATAGCGAGTTTTGCTTTGTCCCTCTTGACGTCGCTGGTCATCCCAACTCGTCGCAGAAATGCGGGAGACCTGGAGTGAACAGGAGCGCTATGCTCCCCTCGGCGGAACAGAGCAACTGGCAAATCCAAGTCCTTCGTGTTCGAGGGGAAAAGATGCCTTCAAGGCTGTCGCACGGAGTCACCCTCATTTGTTGCCAGCTGACTTGCTTTCTCCAGCTTCAAAATGGGGAACCTCCCGTCCCGAGCAAACGTCGAGAGCAGGGTGTTGAGCCAAAAAGTAAAATCCATAGAGTTGGGGACAGTAGATCTGGATAGACTCTCGCTCATAAAGGAAGAGTAGCGCGCTAGCGTGGCTCGCTTCGCTTTTCGACGCGGAGCTCGCTGCTGTCGAAGCCTGCATAAGCTCTTGTTCCTGCGAAAGTAGTACAAAGAAAAGCGGTAGGAAAGTACAGAATTGCTCAAATCTTATTGTTCGGATGGTTGAGAGAAGGAGGGAGGTGTGTCCTGTGGCGGCCATTCAGTCATTGTGGCTACTTATCAAAGGGTCAAAAGCGATTTGATTGCCTGGTTGAAAATTTTCTACATGAGTGTGCAGTTTTCCACTGAGTCAAGGGAGAGCATTGCCACTACCCTGGTTGACAAAGCCATGTCAAATTCTGGATGCAAATTAATCTCAACTGGACCTGCAGGCTCCATAGGCTTACCTTCATGTGTCGTCTATGGTACTCCTGCCCTTCCGCTTCCTACGAGGTGGGTACTCTGGCGCGGTTGCGCCATAGTAACAACCTTGCCAACCAGATACTCTAGCAACCGATGCTACCCATAACACTCTATGGGGGAAACCCACATGTGCATCGATGTTGCCTGTGGATGAGAGGGAGTTCATGATAATAACTTTGTCTATCCAACACATGAAGAGCAAATGACTGAGCTTTGCTCTTAGTACCCAACAAATATCACCATGGATGGCATAGCCATATTTAATGGCTCAATTAGACAACTCCTCCTTAGACATGATTTGTGATCATTAGTCATTGGCTCAATTAGATGCCTTTCAATTTCTTCAGTCAGACGACAACGTGACAAGATCTGATGCTTAGCATCAACAAAGAGGATTAACCAACTTCTCTCTAGATTGGAATCATGCTTGGATGTTGTGATATGGTTTCGTGTCTGGCTGATGATGTGGTACTCTCTTTTTCTCAGATGGATATAAAATCGCTAAAACCTCATTCAATGGCCACTGATATCTATTCCAAAGAGAACCTGAAGATCAAGGAGTAAGGGTAATGTAATTATATATGAGCAGATCAAGAGAACGAAACTGCAAGTAATACAACTTACAATTAGTGTTGCCAGTTCAAAATTTAGTAACCCCCGATGCATTGGAGTGGAAGCTGTTCAAACCAAATAAAGACCACGAAAAAGAGGCGAGATTAGTGTATTTGTAGGCATGGATAAAGTGCGGGCAGCCCCTTCTGCAATGAGACGCACATACGCTGGTGCATTACCGAAAATTTTAGGCTTCTAGACATGCAGAAACTCACCAGATCGGTCCGGACTCATCTAGTTATTACCACAGAACTTCTCGTGGGTTCTTCACGGAAGAAAATTCTCTAGGAACAGGCTGCAACGTCCTCCTACTGGGGCCCCTCCTTAGATGCGGGCACCTCACCATCATTTCCCATCTTAAAGCAGCTTCTAATCTCACTATCACTTGCTAATCATGGAACCAGTGGAGGTCGATACATGGAACTTCTTGGATTTCAAAGTTCAGACAGCTAAAACATTGCTCGCCGAACTATGTTGTATTTTCATTGTTCGCCGAAATATGTTGTATTTCCATTGTTCGCCAAAATATGTTAAATTTTATGCCGAATTATGTTAATTTCGTGCAGAACTATGCTGAACATTGCTTTGTATTCATATTATACCGAAATATGCCGAAAACTGGACGAATTTGAGTCGAATTCGCCAAAAATACGCCGACCTAGGAACTCGGCCTGGGAATGCGGGTGGAAAACTGGACGTTCCCAGGCCAAAAACTAGCTTTGTCCAGCGCTAAATAACGCTGGATTTAGGCTTGAGAATGTCCAACGAGTGGAAATGCTCTTAGTGTGGTTGACCCAGGAGGTGGTGGGAGAGAGAGGGAGAAGATTGGATGGCGATGAGAGGGAGCACATTTGATATGGATTTGATTGGAGGCGTGATCTTTGGCACGCGAGGATCATGGCGTACCTGCGGTTGCAACCTGCTTTAATGTGCGGCAGAGCAGCCCTATGGCGAACGACCAAGGAGGCGGAACGACGGACAAACGGAACGACGGACAAACGAAACGACGTAGTGACAGAAAACGGAACACCCAAGATAGTAGAGATTTAGTACTGATTTTCTTATTTATTTATTCAGTGTATACCCATATTTTGATTTGGGATGGCAATGGTACATATGTTCTATAAATCATAGAACCGAGATGGAACTGTATTCAAACTAAACAACTACCGGGAAAGAGAAGTTGTCACTTGGCGAGATGGGAGAGTGTGAGCTGGACCTTTTAGAAGGTTGGCCGTTTTAGAAATCGTGAACTCCTATTTCAGGATGAAAGTGGATTTGGAAGTTTTCGACTTTTACGCGGAATGCAAACAAAATAAATATACGGAAATAGAAACGGTTTTTTTAGCAAAAACAGAACAATGCACTACTAGCAAACAACTTATAGATAGACAAGATATTCAGTGGCGCATATGTAAAACTATGCGCCACAGATATATATCAGTGGCGCACTAGAAAACATGCGCCACAGAAGTTTCGCACTTCAGTGGCGCATGAAACCAATATGTGTCAAACTTCTGTGGCGCATATATGCGCCACAGAAAGTGATGTTTCTGTGCCGCATATAGGTGTATGCGCCACAGAACAACCATATAGGGGAAAAACAGATCCCATCCCCCGGTGGATCGCCTTTCCAGTTTTGTAAAAAATAAACAAAAATGATAGAAACTTCAAAAAAATAATTCCTTTAAATTGTAGTTAGATTTTAGGGTATAGATCTAGACAAAATTAAAAAACATGAATTTCGATGTATTTTGCAAAAATAGGTCATGACACGGTAAAATGGCTATAACTTTTGCATACGATGTCGGAAAAAAATCTTTAACCTATCAAAATGATCGTCTCGAAATTCTCTACTCGATTTCAACCGCTGGAAGCCGTTAAAGATTTTGTAGATTCCCCAAATTCCAAAAGAGTAAAAAGGTATGGCAGACAGAAGATTTTTTTCTGCAAAAAAATAAAAAAGAGGGAGAAACTTCTGTGGCGCATTTCCCTCATATGCGCCACAAAGCCTTGGGCGGGATTCAAAAATTGAATCCTGCCGCCCCTTCTCCTTATATTCCTCCACTTCTTCTCCTTCTTCTCTCCTTCTCCTCCACTTCTCCTCCCCTCCATACTTCTCCCTCCACTTCTCCTCCTCTCCATACTTCTCCCCTTTTCCTCCACTTCTCCCTCCACTATTCCTCCCCTCCATACTTCTCCCCTTCTCATCCACTCTCCAGCGACATCCGCCTCCGGCCATGGCTACCTCGGTGATCACCTCCACCTAGATGACATCCTCCTCCGGCGACCTCCAACACCACCAGCGACCTCCTTCTCCTCCACCACCACCACCATCTCCGGCGGCCTCCTCCAACCATCTCCAGCGAGCCCTTCCTCCACCTCTGGCGGCGGCCTCCTCCTCCTCCTACTCTGACCACCTCCGACGGCCTTCTTCTCCGGCCATCACATCTGATCCACCTCCGGCGACCCCCCACCTCCTGCCAGATCTGGCCCAGTTTTTTTTTTAAAATTTAAAAAAACTTATGTGGCGCATATTGGCCATATGCGCCACAGAAGTTTGAGATCTGGCCCGCCTTTTTTTTTAATTTTGAAAAAAACTTCTGTGACGCATATTGGCCATATGCGCCACTGAAGTTTGAGACTTCTGTGGCGCATTTTGAAATGCGCCACAGAAGATAGGTATCAGTGGCGACTAAGATATGCGCCACGGATAGTGAAAAAAGGTGCGCCACTGATAAGTTGTTTCCTAGTAGTGAATGTTTTCCGGTGAACAGAAGATGAAACCGAATTTTCTTTTCCGTCTAATATGAAATTTTCGTTTTTGGGTTGAAGTGCATGACCAAATCCAACCGACCCATTACATGATCTTGTCAAGCCAAATTTACAAAGCGGCTCACCCAGAATCGATGACCATCTAATCCCTTCATGAATTCGAGGAGACTACCATGATTAGGTCTTTCCCTTATTTCACTGTAAACCTAGCACCATACTAGAATAAAGGAACAATTTTGTTGATTTGTTTGAATGTTTGAGATTTTTTGTATGATTCCATGGTTCTATCTGTTCTAGGTAAAATCTGCACCGCTCCGCGTTCGGAGCATATTCGATCTGTATATGTTTTCAATAATATCTACCTCCGCTTTGTTTTCGGGATTTCTGTATTCGTTTCTGTTTCCGCTGAAAATTATGAAAACAAATATGACATAAATGTGTTACGTCCGTTTCAACTCTGTTTTGATCCCTACTCCTATTGAGAGTCTGAAGCTCTAACTTCTTCCGGCCGCTCGCATGCGTGATAGTATTCCCAACTACGCGAAGGATTCAACTAATGGGCCTCATTATCACAACCCATTAATAGGTTACATGTAAGATACTATTATTTTTGGTTTTCTTCCTTTACTGTTTTCTTTTCTTATTTTTTTAATTTTTATATCCTTTATTTTTACGTGTTTTTAAAAATAATATGCTTTCTATGAAATTGTCCATAGTTGAAAATCTACTTTCAGGGGATTCGCAAAAAATACTTACTGGTTAGAAAAGATATTCACGCGGTTCGGAAAATGTTTTGTGAGTTAAAAAATTACTTTGATTCATGGGTTCTAAAAATGATTTTTTTTTCCAAAATCATGAATCCATGAATGTATCTTGTCAAAACCATGAATCTGTGAACGTATTTTTGTAACCTATGAACACTTTTTGAACCATGCACATTTCTGGAATGTGTGAAACTATTAAAATCCGTGTACAGATAAAAAATTCGAAATATGAAGGAAACAAAAAAAAAGTAAGAGAACTGAATGAAAAACATAAAAGAAAAGAACAAATAATAGAAAATATGAGAGAAAATACAGAAATTGAACAGATGAAAAAGGATTGAAAGGAGAAAAGAAAAAAGAAGTAAAAGCAAAATAAGAAAGAAAACAAAAATAAAAATGAAAATGAAACAAAAAAGAGCTCTGGTCAAACGAAATGGGTCCCTTTATTTCGTGATAACACTAGTATAAACTACAGAACGCAAACGATAACAGAGCAGAATCTGGGGCCCCAACTAAATCTCGGCCCAGTGCAAGCCATCTCACGTTTTCCCTCCTCTAATCTCTACACATGATCTGTGACGGGGAACACACGCTTCTGCGGCGATTCCCCGTCGCCGGCGTGCACACGGCCGTCGGCTCTAGGCGCCTGAATCTGCACATACTCCATGCACCGGCCGTCCACCCTCAGGCACATGTAGGCTGTCACGACCCACACCGCGGCGAGCACCCAGCTGAACTGCAGGTTCGCCATCGCCATCGCCCTACGCGCCGCCTCCTTCGTGGAGCACGCGACCGCACTGTGCATGGCCGCGCTCCCCTCCGCGCCGTGGCACCCCGTCGGCACGAGGGAAGGAACCCATAGCACGAAGCCCATCACCATGAACCACAGACCCTGGAACAGCACGGACGCCGACCGCACTACCGCTACGGGGAAGTTCCTCGGCAGTACGACGGTGGCGGAAGTGACGACGAGAGACACGGTGACCACGAGCTGCATGAGCCAGTGGTAGTGACCCTCGATGCCGATGTGGTCCGCCGAGTGCAGCCGGAGCAGGAACAGCTCCTGCCCGAACACGGACGCCGCGAGCGCGGCCACCATGTCGCCGAGCGCTCCGTGGTGCGGGGACGGGGAGGCGGTAACGTCAGCCGCGAGGGCCACCGACGCGTAGACCCCGAGGTGGAGGTACATGGTGGCGTGCTCGAGGGTGTCCGGCTGGATGGAGAACGCGAGGAGGGGGAGGTCGACGAGCTGGTCGACGATGGCGAGTCCGGAGAAGGCGAGCAGGAGGTAGAGCTCCAGGTGCTTCAGGCCAGGCAGCGGCGAGGGGAAGGGGAACCAGGTGGCAGAGCGGAACCCGGAGGCGCCCTTGATCTTGTAGGCCTTGATGGTGTTCAGCGTGTGCCACATGCCGAGGATGGCGAAGGCCAAACCGGGGACCAAATGGCCTAGGAACGTGCCCATGTTTGTGTTCTACGCATATGCAGTCTCGACGAGAGATACTGCGATGTAGGCTTAAATAGGCCGTTAGTGACAGTGAGACGGTGTTTCCGTTGTTAGGATTTGCTAGTATGAAGTTAGCGCAGAAGAGTATGCATGTTTCTTTGAACTCCATTTTAGAAGTAGAGGAAATAGTTGGATCAGAAGTACTTGCTCCAGTTCAAAATAAGTAATTTTTGGGACATCGATATGTTCCTTAATCTCTAATTTTGACCACTATTTGACTATAGTATGCGTATGAAACCAAATAAAACGTCACCTTATGTTTTTCAAAACGGTTTGGTCGGAGACAAATTGGATTGAAAAAATATCTTTGACATGTGTGATTTGCTAGTTTATAATCTATAAACGGGGATGAATTTGGAGAATTACAGTGTGGCTCCCGGGTGCTACACACCCCCATACTTGAAAAAATTAAAAAATAATTTAAAAAAAGGTTTAAAAAATTCAAACCTTTTTGGAAATCAAAGATGACCAGGTATGCTACTTGTATAAAAATATTTTTCAAGAAAATTATTTTCATTGTATCCTGGACAAAAAAAACAAATTCAAAATGCTACATGACCAGGTACTATTCACCTTTGATTCGTCATATTTTTGTTTTTTTTTTCAGGATACAATGAAAATAATTTTCTAGGAATTTTTTATACAAATAGCATACCTGGTCATCTTTGATTTTTAAAAAAGTTTGATTTTTCTAATCTTTTTTTATTTTTTTTTTAATTTTTCCATGTATGAGGTTGCGTAGCACCCGAAAGCCAAAAGTCCCCGTTAGATGAATTTGGCCCTATATTCTGGGAATTGTTATTCTTAGTCCCAAGTCTATCACTAGACGATTGTTGGTTTTGGATGATCTAGACTTTGGCCTGTTTGATTTGCATGATTCTAAAAACGCGCAAGTAGGAAAAACATATATTACAATGTCATGTACTACCCCTTACAAAATGTAAGTTTTTTTAGCGTTCAATTTAAATTGAATTGTTAGAGCAAGCGCAGCGTATAAGAATAGTGGTGGCTAAGAGAATCTTTTTTTTCTTAGCTCGAGTTTAACCGGTGGAGTACGCGAGCCTAGTTCCAAAAATCTTTTTTTTTAAGTAACCATATATTCTATTAGACAATCGGTTTACAGAGATTACATATATGGTCCACACATAAGACAGCTATGCTTGTCAAGCAACTTTGCACAAATAACGCCGCAAGTAAAATTACAGTTTCACCCTTAGAAAAACCTACACCTTGCCAAACCATCGTCCATTGTCCTCCGCCACCACCATGGTAGCGCTAGAAAAAATGGCGAATAACCAACGTACCTAGATCTGAGAGAGCACCATCGCATACGAGGATGCTTTTTGAGCCGATGAACCAGGTCGTCGCTTGTGACGAGCCGGACTTTCCCCATGGTCACCAGATCCCGATGCCGTCATTTTCATCCGATGCAGTCGAAGAAGAGAAACGCCACCGCCTGCCATCTTCCACGCATAGAGCTGCAAAACCCCAAACATAACTATAGCCGCCACACACGAGAGTACCGAATGTCGACCACTAGACACGAATCTCACCGAATCCATAAACTGGCGAGACAACAGGGCCACCTGTCCCTCGACGCCACCGATTGAAACGACGCTGAGATAGAGGAAGAACATGGACACATTATTCCGACACGACGCAGTCTCCTCCATGAAAACCGTGCCTCAAGGAAGAACTAGACCAACCCTAACTACAGACCGGAGCCCGGGGTCCCCACCCCCTCCCGTTGCCGGAGCGGCGGATAGAGGAGGCAGGGACCAGCGGTGGCGGTTGGTTGTTGTCGGGGGTCAGATAGGATCGCCCGATCCCTTTTTTACGAAGAGTCGTGGGCGAACAGCGAGTGAACCTTCTAGTCCAAAAAATTCTTAGGCATGTGTCTAGTACTGGTCCCAGCGTCTAAGAAAACAAAAGGCAGAAAAGGTCCTCTGTCAGCCTCATATTGTCCTGATGCGAATGGCAGAAATGTGGACAAAAAAAGGTACCTTTTTATAGGCTTGGGGGTCTTACCGATGTGGCTAACCAGTCCGGCCATTTTTACTCTGCTTGCCCAGTGTTAAATTGGCAAGCTTTATTGCTAGACAATGTCTAAATGCTATACATGCTCTTAGGGGTTGTTTGGTTCCCCTCCACACTTTGCCAAGCCAAAGTTTGGTAGCCACAATTTAGTTGGCATGCGTTTTTTTTTTGCCATACTTTATTGTCCATATGGCCCTATTGTCATACACTCGTTGTTTTTCCAACTTTTGCAAAAAAATTGGTTTCAATTTTTTCAGCCATGCTTTTTGTGGCTACCACACTTTTGTGGCTTACCGCACTTTGGGGTTGGGAACCAAAGAGCCCCTTCGAAAGACTTACATTATGGAATGGAGGTAATACACTATAACCTTACCTGATTTCAGATGCGCCAAAGTTTGTTTCATCGAAAAACAAAGAATTCTACAACTGAGCTTTGAATGAAATTTGTTTCCTATAAAATCTAGCGTAGAGGATTCCTTAGCAGGAATTTCGATATGATCCAATCCTACAAATTAAATAACAATCATAGAAATATAATTTCTAAGGATTTGAATCCTCCAAAAAAAAATCAAAGAGTCCCTCAAATATGTGATACCCAGTTTATTTAGCAAAGGTTTTTTATTTTAAAAAGGAGCACAACGCAAAAAGACAACAAAAACAGGAAAGGTGCAGCGCTTCGATCCACTACTAGTTGGGTTGTGCCTCTTTCGTCGCCCCCCTTCTGATTTGCTACTGAAAAGTGGAGCGGCATCCTGCATTAAAGTGGCCCAAGTGGAAAACACCAACGAGCGTAGTATCAATCACCATAGATCAGTGCTTTGGCCACTTCACCTAATCAATTTATATATAACCTGTCCACGCATAGTTCTCTCTTGTGCTGCAGGATTTGGCAAAAGACGTGAGACGAGCAGTTGTAATTGTCACTAGTGCTTGGACCTAATTCTGCAGGGTGGATCGAGAGTGACCATGACTGTAATAGCAGTGCAATCTGCGTCCGATCCCATTTCAGGGAAAATAATGCAGGCCAGTCACCGAAGTAATTAATGTTTCCCTGAAGTCTAGCAGATAGACAAGATAATTTCTGCTTTCTAAACTTCTCCTTTTGCGGGAATTGACTACGTACGTTTCGTTGGGATAATTGGAACTTTCGTGTAGTACTCTTGGTGACTCATTTTCCGCTATAAAGATTAGGTATTTGCGTGAAAAGAAGATCACATATGTGTGTTTTTGTGTGAGATAATGTTTTTTTTTAGAAAGTTCTGAAACAAACCCAGGTATACATCAATATATGCTCTCTCAATACCTGTAAAAATCCGTGATATGTATTTTAGTTTGTGAACGAAGAAAAACCCAATATGTCGATCTTCAAGTAAATATTACATCTAATCCATGATAGTATCTCTCCTTTTGTATGTTGATGACAGTCTACTATTTTTTATGGGTAAATGTTCGATATTATATGGTAACCAATGTTGCTCTGAAGTTCAAGCTGAAATCGAGGAGATATTGAAGTATCAAACTTCAAGCTTGAAGAGAGATCTAGGACTTTCGGTCTCGAAAGGGATAATGAAGGGTGGCAAATTTAAACTAACAAAAGAGAAATCATCAAAGTGTGCTAGCCATTGGTGTGTGAAATATTTGTCAAGTGAGAAACCGCTCTCCCTCGTGCGTCGCTCCCGTGGGCGACGGGGAGGGAATCCAAATCCCTGAGCAGCCCCCACCTACCTCCCCCTCCTCCTCGCCATCGTCGGGCGAAGCCTGGGTGGTGGCGGGTCATCCCCTTTCCTCCTGCGCGTGGTGACGCTGGCCATGGCAGGCGGCGAGCTCGGCAAGGAGCGCGCCAGCACGGCCTCGGCGGCGTGGTGGCATTGCAGGCAGGCGTCGCTGGACGGCGGTGTTAGCTCCCTACGGACTGACATCGGCAACGGTTCTTGGGCGGTATGGCAAACAAGGGAGATCCCGCCCGGTGGTGGCGGCCAATCAGGGCGATGACGCGGCTCACTGGAGCAGGAGGTGGCGTGGATGGTGCAGGAGCGGCTCTTGGATGGGCTCCTGGTGGCGCTGGCCGGTGTTGCGAGGATCCAGCCCTGGCCCAGATCTGGCCCCTCGGACCGGATTAGGGATAGCTAGGCCCTGCTTGCTAGGTTTTAGGGGATACCGTGGGAGCCCACCCCCGGCCATGGTGTGGCTAGGGTGCCAGATCCGGGTTATCTAGCGGCCGCCTGACAGCCCCTTCAGGGCTCCGCGGATCGACTTGAGGGTGTGTCTTGCTTGATGTATTGCATTGTTTGAGGGATGACCATCATCGTTCTCTCCTGCCCGTTCCGGTGGACCTCTTGTGGTTGTGTTGTGCCAAGAGGCAGATGTGAGATCTCGGACGTCAGGGCGGTGGCCCGGAAAGGTGGACTACACGGACGTCTATACGAAAAGTGACATGGCAGTGGTGATGGTCTGGCTCTTTTAGCCATGAGGGTGGCAAGGAGTGGGCCCGTGGCTGGTGCTGACGGCGCTTCGGCAAGGATAGCTCCCAGATCTTGTGGTAAAGACCGGTTTCGGGGTCTTTGGATGGCCACGGACATACCATGTGTGGTTTCGATGGTTTTTCCGGGCGTAAGCTCTGCGCTACGGTGCCAACGGTGGCGACCCCTTCGGGGTTCGTAACCCTCTTGAGGGTGTAGTTATGGTTACCGTCTACACATTTGAGCTCGGGCAAAAACTCTTGACCTTTTGGTCTCGATGATGGTGGCGCTTAGCATCGTTACCCTCTTGGGGACATCGTCTTGGACCTCTAGTGTGTTCGGTCTCTCTCAGGTTTCGGGGGCAAGCTCGGCGCTTCTTGTTTTCTCTTGTTTATCTTTGATATTCTTTGCAAGAGGATTCCCTCATCACTTTGTATCGGTTCGGCTGTTGTGGCTTTATTTATAAAGCGGGACGCCTGGTTCGAGAAAATATATATCAAGTGGAGCCAAAGAAGTACTCATTAAATCTGTGCTGCATAATTCCGAATTTTTGTGGCCAGATGAGCAAAACATGAGGCGTATGCATTGGATGTCGTGGGATGAGTTGGTTTGGCCAAAGGCTGTTTTAGAGCAATCATGTATTCCATTAATAGAAAATCAAGTTACATGAGTAAACAAATGTGAAATCTAACAGATATGAAAAAACTGAGATCAGAGAAGTATCTCTAGGGTGTTTTTTCACTTGCCGAAGCCAGTGGCTGCCGCCAAACACCAATGCCGCCTAGATGTGCGCTGGAATAGACGCCGAGACTCCACATTTGCCGGATCCAAGGGAGCACCAAGGCTTTGTGAGTCGATGAACAGTCCCGCTGCAAGCAACAATGCACGTGTCGTTGTGGCACGTCGACCGGGAACATCCCATGCTACCTTGAACGAAGATCCGCCGTATACCATCGATGAAGTCGAGAAATAACGGCAAACCCACCACCTCTGGACCAGCATGCTTGCTCCTGGCATTAACCGCAAGACAGGCATGACAACTTATTCAGTTCCCTGGTAGTTTTGAGCACGTGTATTGAAGACGATATTATCCAATCACCTAACCTGCTAGATACTGCGTTCATTCCAACTGCGTCCGCAACATGGCTGGGAACTGAGTTTGGTTTAGAACTGTGGAAGAAAGGTGTAATTTGGAGCATTGGATCAGGCACTAGTGTCAAGATCTTTCGGGAGATCTGGATTCCACGGGCGAATGCTCCAAAACTGTTGGGCAGGAAAGGAAACTCACGGCGAGGATGGATACTTATTGACTCTACAAGGATTGAAAGTGTCATCGGCGAATGCTGTTTACCCGGAATGATGTGACAATCCTTGCAATCAAGCTACCAGAACCAAATTGATTGCAATGAGCCTATCGTCTTGGTCTTCAACCTTCCCTGTTGTCCTTAAGCCATGGGCAAAATAGCTCAACCCACCTCTGGTGGCCCGAAGATGGGAGGGAAGATAAAGCGCACCAGAACCTCACAATCTAGGGAGAATCATATTCGTCTAGACCTCTAGGGGGTTAAGTGGGATCCCAGCAAAATCTCAATTCTAGTGCTAAATTTGAACTAGAATTTGCAAATGAATTAGAAGAATTTTGGTGCGACCGGAACCTCCCAATCCAGAGAGAATCATATTCATCCCTCAATGCAGGCTTTATCCGGGGCACCACGCACCCCGCATCTCTATTTGGGTTAGGCCAAGTACTCTGCCAGACTGCAATTTTTTTCCTCCTTCCGGTTGTGTAGTTGATTTTATATGTACTAAATTAGCGACACTTATTATGGGTCGGAGGAAGTACGATTTCCATGGTTTGGCCCGTTTTTCTTTATTTCCTACTTTTCTCGTTTTTTTTCAATTTTCCATTTTCTACCTTGATTTCTTTCTTTCTCTTTATTTTATGTTTCTTTTTTATGTTTTTTGTTTATCATTTTTATGTTTTATCCTTTCATTTACATTTTTATTTGGTGTTTCCTTTTTTATTTCTAATTTTTCTTCTTATTTTGTTTTTTCTTTTCCTTTTTTGTACATTTTTTTATTAGACAAATGTTAGTATTTTGGAACAAATGTTAGTATTTTATTGTTCAAATAAGATAAATGTTCGTACTTAAAGATCATTCAAAAAAAAAATATTGTAGAATTGTTAAGAAAAGATAAATGTCCTTAGTGAAAAACCGTTTAAATGTGATAAATATTCTTATCGAAAAATTGTTCACATATGGAGTTTTTTCTTATTTAAAAACTGTTCAAACGAGGGAACCTTTCTTATCTTATTAAAAAAGTTGAAGTAAAATAAATATTCTTAATTCGGAATCCGTTCAAGTGAGTTAAATGTTTTTTATGTAAACGTTAAAGTGAGAAAAAATGCTATTAAAAAGAAAAAAGAAATACAAATAAAAAATAGAAGAAAGTGCGTACACGGATTCAAAAGGTTAGAAAGATTATTCATGATTTTTTTGAAAAAACATGTTCGCAATTTCAAAATAACTCAGGGTTTCAAAAAGAATATTCATGTTCAAATTAAAACAAAAGAATCATTTTTAGTAATAGTAATATTGATAAAAAAGGGGGAAATACAATGGAGATTATAAAAACTCAAAGAAAAAGTATAGTTGAACCGTAAGAAGAAATCTAGAAAAACTAAAAAACTAAAAAGAAAAGAAATAGACAGTGGAAGAAAACTTGTAGAAACCAGAGTGGCCGAGTCGAAGTCCGAACCGAACCAAGGAGCGACGAGAAAATGAAAACCGCTCGTTTAACTTTTTAGGTAAAATTTGGCAATTTACTAATTCATAACATTGTTCTTATTACAAAGACCATGTACCTGGTGAAGCCAGACCTGGCATCCCAAATAGCTAGAAATAGCGTAGCATGCCAACATCTGCGCTTCAGAATTGGATGCTCGATCCGTATGCCTGAAGGAGACCCTCGCCAAAGAACTTGCGCTGGCCTTCACCTCATCATTAACCATACCGAAGCTACCATCAAACTTCTGGTTCAGATCTCGAACGACCGCCAAAAAGATCGGAAACCACTTTGATGCTAGGAGCGGTAGGTCATGCACCAACGCTAGTGCCCACTTGCATGCTAACCATCATCGATGGGTCAGATATCCCCAAGATCGTCAATTTTGAAGCACCGAAGAAATCTCCCACCTTGCTCCGACAGATAACTCCCACCGTACCATTAGGGACGGATTTATTCATGGCCGCATCCACATTGAATCTCACGCAGCCGGAGTTGGGGGGTGTCCTATTCAGAGACCATATGATAACACAACTCCTGCTACCCTCTTGCTTGGCGACACAATAGCCAGGTCATTGAGGTAACTCTCGAACAACAAATGAGTAGAGAGAGTGCTCTCGAAGATCTTGTCATGAATGATCTTACTGCGTACGTACCAGATGGCCCAAAACGTGATTGACAAACGGGTGAAATCGTCCTGCGATAATGTGGCAATCATCTCGGCTATCCAATGTCTCCAATAGTCCTTAGCGCCACACAAACAACAAGCACTAGTATCTGTCATGTTTCCGTGGCATCGCACATCTCACGTAGGTATAGATTGGTGAGCCAACCGCCATAAAGACACATGGATCTTGGGAGGGACCTTTGTGGAAAATATTGAGTCCCTAGGATATTTTGTTGTATTGCAATGATCCTTGTGGGGATTTATATAGAGTTACACGGGGTAGGTGGAGACTCGGAGTACAACATGTAGAGTCCTAGTCTATCTTTAGCCTATACACGTATACGTACTCTAACATCCCCTTAGTCGTAGCGGGAGTGAAGCGGACGCTTGCGACTGGATTTGAAGTCTTGCGCTTCTGTCGTCTTCACCTCCTTGTCATCATCACCTGCGTGGACATGATCATGGCTAGCACCTAGGGCGGTGCCTGCGTCCCCTTCTGGTGCCTCTCTTCCCTCCCGCAGTCACAGCGGGAGTGGCTTGGACACAAGTGACGACGCGGACACTGTTGACTGGAGTTCTTGAGTTGTTGTAGATGTTGTTCTTGATGTCAATGTCGAGGTAGCCGTGGTCATTGTAGCCGCGCCGGAGGCGCAAAAAAATACGCGGTTTGTGTCGTAGGGTTTTAGGTTTTCGTGCAACGGCGGTAGGAATCTGCGGCGGTGGCGGGTTTTTGTGTGGCGGCGGCAGAGATCTGCGGCGACGGCAGGATTTTGGTTGTAGGGTTTTTTGAGGCGGCGACCGGGGCACAAGGCAAGCGGCTGCGGCAAGGTTTTTATGGCGGCGACGACGGATCGCATAGGATCGGCGTCAAGCTCTGATACCATATTCAATTGCATGCACTAGCCAACTAGACCAAAAGTCTAAACTGATGGAAAGAGTTAGGCGTGTATTATATTCTTAACAACCTTCACCAACTATATTATTTGCCAGGGCTAACCGCGCGCCGAGCCTATTGTGCCCGACCTAGGCGACTAGGATTTTCCGTCTCCTCGTCCGACGACGTCTCTGGTTCCTCCTCCGATCTGAACTTCGTTCCTTGGTAGCCTTCTGCCATCGTGGTACGGATCTCGCCCTGTATTCTCGCAATCTCTGGGTGGTTTTCCACTGAACTCGATAAACCCTAGATCGGTTCTAGGGATTTCTTGTGTTTCTTCCGTCTTGGCGATGTTGCAGAATTCTAGTCGGTGTTTCGAAACGGTGGGGCGGGAAATGCTTCAAAGTCGGTGTTTGATTTTCCCGCTCAACAGAGATTTTGAATTTGGCTACAGGCCAAATAATAATTAATAGTAAAGTGGTACTCCCCGGTGGGAGATTTGGCCTCAAAGTTTTTGAAACACTAGGGCGGGAAATGCTTCAAAGTTTGTCTTTGATTTTGCCGCTCGACAAAGATTTTGAATTTGGTTACCGGCCAAATAATAATTAATAGTAAAGTGGTACTCCCCGTTGGGAGATTGGCCTCAAAGTTTTTGAAATAGTGGGGAGGGAAATGTTTCAAAGTCGGTTTTTGATTTTGCCGCTCGACAGAGATTTTGAATTTGGTTACCGGCCAAATAATAATTAATAGAAAAGTGGTACTCCCCGGTGGGAGATTTCAGCTCAAAGTTTTCGAAATGGTGGGGCGGTAAATGCTTCAAAGTCGGCGTTTGATTTTGCCGCTCGACAGAGATTTTGAATTTGGCTACAGGCCAAATAATAATTAATAGTAAAGTGGTATTCTGCGGTGGGAGATTTGTCCTCAAAGTTTTTGAAACACTGGAGCGAGAAATGCTTCAAAGTCGGTGTTTGATTTTGCCATTTGACAAAGATTTTGAATTTGGCTATCTGCCAAATAATAATTAATAGAAAAGTGGTACTCCTCGGTGGGAGATTTGGCCTCGAAGTTTTTGAAACGGTGGGGCGGGAAATGCTTCAAAGTCGGTTTTTGAATTTACCGCTCGACAGAGATTTTGAATTTGACTACCGGCCAAATAATAATTAATAGAAAAGTGGTACTCCCCGGTGAGAGATTTGGCCTCAAAGTTTTTGAAACGGTGGGGCGGGAAATGCTTCAATGTCAGTGTTTGATTTTGTCGCTCAACAGAGATTTTGAATTTGGCTACCGGCCAAATAATAATAATATAAAAATGGTACTCCCCGGTGAGAGATTTGCCCTCAAAGTTTTTGAAACGGTGGGGCGGGAAATGCTTCAAAGTTGGTTTTTGACTTTGTCGCTCCACATAGATTTTAAATTTGACTACCCGCAAAATAATAATTAATAGAAAAGTGGTTCTCCCCGGTGGGAGCTTTGGCCTCAAAGTTTTTGAAACGGTGGGGCGGGAAATGCTTCAAAGTCAGTGTTTGATTTTGCTGCTCAACAGAGATTTTGAATTTGGCTACCAGCCAAATAATAATAACAGAAAAATGGTACTCCCCGGTGGGAGATTTTGCCACAAAGTTTCTGAAACGATGGAGCGGGAAATGCTTCAAGGTCAGTGTGTGATTTTGCCGCTCGATTGAGATTTTGAATTTGGCTACCGGCCAAATAATAATAGAAAAAAGCTAGTAGACCGTACGCTATCTGTCCAGGAATTCAAGTCCTAGAGTCACATCAACTAATCATCCATGAGCATAATAATTGTGCAGACTGATATTTTGAATTTGGCTAGCGTCCATGCAACATTTGGATAAAAGGTGTACTTCCTGTTCAGGAATTGAAGGCTGAGAGTGACATTAACTTATCATCCATAATGAAAATTGGATAACTTTGGTTCAAACAGGGTTGGCTGCAGGTTTTGCCACTTGTTTGAGATTTTTTAATTTTGTTAATGGTACTCCCTTGGTACGAATTTAAGGCTGATTCACATCAACTGATCATCAAAATACTTACCATATTGGCAAAGAAATTTTCATTAGAATTTATCGATGGACTGAGATTTTGAATTTGGCGGTTGTCCAAAGAAGAAAAAACCTTTGTGAGGTTCATGAATCCAAGGCTGAGAGAGTGAGGTTGGGGCACGAGATTTTTGTGCATCGAGCATACGGTAAACAGATAAAAGCATGATGCGAAACAAATACTCCCTCCGTTTTTGTTACATGGCCCCAAACACAACTCGGGCTCTGTAGCAGGAACCATTTCACAGGACCATTGTACTCACCTTTCATTGTTAGGGTTCATCTTCAATTTAGACAAGTCTCTTCATCTATGGGCTCTCGAGAATTCTACTGATCTCGTAACATCTTCAAATCTGCATCACATGCTAATGCTTTCTGTCTCATATCATCAATTGCTCGTCTATGCACTGCATGTTCATCCCGTAGTGCTACAATTTCTTCCTGGCTAGACAAATACGGCGACTTGGACTTGGACTTGGACTTGCACTGCCACAACCCAGCATTACACAAGAACGTGCTTTTACGATGACCTTTACCTTTTAGTACCATTTTAAATGTTTCCAGACATTCTTCTTGGGTTTGTTCCCGACCATCTTTCCCAGGTTTTTCCATCTCCTCATTCAATTTAATCTGTAAGGTTATCAGTTGGTAGACATGGGTGAGAGAAGAAAAGCTAATACAGAGAAACATGCAGACAACACATTTAACCTGTCTATGAACAAATCTTACAAGTTGGCATGGCTGATTATGCATCATATATATTGTAGTAAAAGTATAGCTATCTGATCATACTGATAAGAATTTTATCACTAGCACGCAATAACAGGACTATGTCAACATGGCATCTGTCTATTTCTTCATCGCTAGGTGCATGATATACACAAGACAACTCTTTGTACAACTGAAAACTGAAACGCACACTAGTTGGAAATCATCTAGTACTTAAATTAAAAAGAAAACTAGGCAGAAGTTCAGGCAGTGTTGTACATCTAACTATACATATAAATCACTGCAAGTGTGTCATCACAAAATATCAATCAAATAAAAGACTTAAAATAACACTCTCAGCGGAGGGATTGAGCCCTTCTTTTGTCTCGTCTGGCATGCCTGGAATTTTTGCTGCAGACTTACCTTACCTTTCTGCAAAGTGGGTAGAACACATTATCAAAATATAAGAAGCACAAAGTCTGTAGAAGATTGAAAAGTAATTATTCTTACTATTGCACTCAGGTGGCCAACCAATGCACAAGATCCAGTTCGGTTTGTTAAGCATTGTGCAGCACAGTTTCTCTTTTTTTCTCAGTGTTCATCTGTAAAAGGAGACTAGTGATACATATGTGCAAATAGGAATTTTGAATGGGATATGGTATCAGTCTTCACAAACCATACCATAATCTTTGGATCAAACCAGTGGTCGAGAAGATCTATCCAGTGTTGGTCAGTCATAGTGTGTTCCATAGGAGTCGTTCTTTGAATATCCTTGCGTGCCTTACCATCAAAGTATTTACTCTTTAGCCTATGGCGCTACTGGCACAAAGAACAGGAGAACATGTCCATGAGAACATACTCTACATCCTCATTATCCCGATCGAAGTTGAATTTTGTCTGTCGGCAAGAATGGAACATTTGATGTGTTATGTGACTAAGAATAGAACCAAGAGCAATCTTGAATGCATGGGATAGAGCACCATGACTTACATGTAACTTCTGTAGTAATGAATTGTAATGGTCAGGGGTCTGTTGGTAGAGCTTGAACGATGCGAAGATGGGAATATCATTCCTAACAAAAATGCCTATTTCGGATCTTTGGGCTTTCGCTTGCTAGGCACAATAGAATTGATGCAATATCTAGATTGCATTCCGGAAATTTTAGCTTCAAGTTTTTTTCCTACCGCTGGCCCCCTTTTCTTAAATCTTCGTGTAGCTGCCAATTCAACCATTACATCAAGATTGCACGGTATATATAAGGAAGCATGCATCGATAATCCTTGGAACACATACCTTGTTTGGTGACGGGCTGATCAACTGGTTGGTGATCATCGCTAGCTTGTTGGTGTTGTGCTAGTAGTGTTAGGCAAGTAGAGGTCAAAACTGGTTTGGCTGTCAATTGTTGCTAGGAATCCTGATTGGCAATTGGTGATAGTGGAATGTGTGGGATGATATTTGTTGCGTCTACTACTGTTGGAACCTATGGTGTGCCGCCAAGACGACACTTTTTAGCTGTATATGAGTTTCCTGATTTTCGTTTATTGTATTTCACGGCGTGTGTTTGTGTTCCACCGATAGCATTAGCAGGACTGCTTGTCGACGCTTCGCGTTTGGTACCTGAACGTTTCTTACATGAACCAGCTGATTCCTGACACACATAAACAATACTTCAATCTGTTATAGTTCTATATGTAATGAGATGCACATGGAACAGAAGAATAGTAAGGCAAAATGTGCTCTATATATATGATGCATGAACTAGGCAGAGGGCATTGCAAAATATTTGGTGGGATTGAAATACAAAACATGGAAAATGGCAATAGATATCACAATTAAAAAATAGAGCAAGCACCTTGGGGGGTGGACAAGCTGGCGGACTAGCAGGGAGGTCCTCGACGGGTCCAACTTCCTGAGTCAGGTCTCCCTCGAAATATTGTTCATCAACAGAAACTAATGCTGAATCAGACACTTGCCAATCATAGTTTTTCTCCCTGCTAGTACCTGGAAGGGTCTTAGGTGAACCAGCTGATTCCTGACACACATAAGCGATACATTAATCTATCAAAGTCCTATGTAAAATGAGACGCGAATAGAATAGAAGAACAGTAAGGCAAGATATGCTGAACATATATAATGCATAAACTAAGCAGATGGCATTGCACAACATTTGGTGGGAATTGAGGTACGGAACATGTAAGATGAAAAAAAATATCGCAATGATAAGACAGAGCAAGCACCTTGGGCAGTGGACAAGCAGGAGGATTAGGGAGGGGGTTCTCGACCGGTCCATCTTTCTGAGTCAGGTCTCCCTCTGGGTTTTGTTGATCTTGAGGATAAAATTCTGCATCAGAATCCTAGACTTCATGATTGGTGGTGGTAGCTACGAGAGATCTAACTCTCTACAGGCCGAGCAACCTTGCATATTTGAAATTCTTTAATAATCTATCTTCCCTAATCTTCCATTCTTCCTCATCAGGCGGCCGCAAATCACCTTACATGCATCAGCAAAAAATATATCTTATGAGATTTAAGAGCGAGGTGTGTGTAGAAGAGGAAGTTAGTACAGTGCTAGCAAGCAGTTGAAAGCTCTGAAGGAACAATGGCAGACATATGCTTAATTGCTTATACGATGCCTTGACAAGAAATGTCGGAGTACAATATAAACAACTCAGTGCAAGAATGCAGTGAAACAAGCGATGAACAACTTTCAGACATCACATGTGTAAAGAGCATATGAAGTGTATGGCGGCAACCTTTGTGACCACGATTACGCGATTTCCTTCCCGTGCCTTTGCCGGACTTATGGTGAGCTATGACCTCGTCATTCGCCCTTGAGCGGGTTTGCCTCCCCATCTCTCCGGCGTCGTGGACAAGGTCGAGGAAGCAGATTCGGTGCCGTGGAGTCGGGGAAGTGGATCCAACAAAGCTGCGACGACGTTGCTGAGCCGGCTCCAACACCGTGGACCTCGTGTACAGAGGAGCTGATGTGGTGCGGGCCAGCATCAGGAGCTGGTAAAACGTCTTCGCGGTCGCTACGGTGGCATGCCGGTGGAGAGGTTGTGAAGGGGAGATGCGACGGAAGGAGCACGGCTATGGTCGTGCAAGGTGATCTCGAGGGATTCGGCCCGAAGGGCGCGCGTGGTACTAGTATGTTTGAAACTTTGAATTATGTGGAGCAGGGGAATTTACAAGAGAAACCATTTTGTGGAATGGCCTTTGGCGCGTTGTTTCTGGACCGAAGGATGAGATGAAAATTTAGTACTGTTTGAATTTTGGACACAGGAGCCCATTGCGGCAGGTGTTTCTGGCGCACTGCTTGGTGGAAGAGGTGATTTCGGCTTGTGGTTTGTTGCTCAGTTGATTTTTTTGTACTCGATCTACTACTGCAGTCTAAAAGTTTGACTTTAGGGCCACACAAGTATATCGTCCATGAATTTATTCACGGTAATGGGCACGAACTACCTTTCATAGGAATGTGTTAATTTTCAGCAAAACCTGTTTCTACAGATCTAAACGGAAGTGCAAAATAAGTGTTTTCCATTTTCCGAATGGCTAGAATGAGACTGGGATACATTGTCCAGATGAAGCACTTAGGTACAGTATAGTTTCATACAACGTGCCAAAGAAAATATCAGGTTGACAACACAACGAAAGTCATCCTCATTATTCGAAATAACAATCTATTCGCATGGCGGCTCTTTCATCACCCTTCGAAAATCATATGCCTGCAAAGATGCGCGGAGAATCTCTGCTCGTGCTTTAACCTGTTCCAAAACCGTCACGTTGATCTCATTGACATCTGCATCAGCCGAATTGGGAACACGATTTTCAATGACTAACTTCTGAAGATCAGCAGCAACATCAAGGCCATCTTCAATAGTAGAAATCCATCCTCGGTTCAATTATCTGATCCACCGAGTGGTTGTGTCCAAATCCTTTTGGAGAAGCCTACTCTTAGCTTCGGCCATGCACCATACTTCAGTTTGGTTAGTAGAAATGGTTGTATCACTGGCATGCTGAATATCTGTGCTGTGAACCTCCTTGGCAGGGACATGATGATGCACTTGCTTCTGCAAATTGCAATGTAGCAAATCAATCAGTAAATAACACACAAGATGCAATAAATAGCCATGTTTAGGGTACTCGACCAGGCCATGTTTCTGTACCAGTTGTGTTGTCCCGAGCGGAGCTAGATCCGCATGTCCAAAACTCTTCAGGATTCCTTGGCAAGACAGGGCATGTTTCGACATTACATCATCTTCCATGCCTTACAAAAAATATATACTAGTATGACAAGACATGGCAAGCAAAGGCTGAACTACTCTCAAAAATAAAATGCATAACGACATCATGCATATATGAAAAAAGGAGGCAAACCATTGTCTAGGGAGGATTGTTGGGGGTTATCATTGGGCTAGCGAGGCTTCGTACTAGTGCGAGATAACCAATTTGGCTTGATGACTAGCAGTTGCCTTCTTTTCTCTTTGAACCGATCCTGCGGTACTGCAACTAGCATGCATTAGAAATAATTGGTAACGAGAAGGCATATCAAGGAAGCAATGAACTACATTCGGAAGTAGTAGTAGTAAAGTGCAAGGAAAGCGGGCATAGTAAGTATGCAGCAACCTTCGTCTCGGTTGCACGGACTTCTAACCATCGCCCTGGTGAGGGGTCCGCATGGCGTACACATCTCTCGGTTGGGGTGGTGGGGAAGCTGACACTCTGAGTGGGGGAAGCAGATGCGATGAAGAAACCATGGTAGCGTGGATGACGGCGTCACCGAGTAGACTACGACGACCTGGAAGTCGGCTAAGGAGGGATGGGATAGAGGATGATGTGGGTATGGATTGTGGAGTCGGCGGGCGAGCGAGCGAGAGGCCCCGTCAGTATGGAGGTAGCTAGCGTTTGCCGAGAACTGAGAAGTGAAGGAAGGGTTAAATTTTGGGAAAGGTAAAAGGGAGGGTCCCGCCAATAATCCTCTAAAATTTTGAACTAGAAGATCCCGCCAATATCACACGAAAATTTAGTGCTAAATCTCGCTTGGCTCACCTCTCGAGTAGTATTAAAAGGA